>CM055432.1:5981592-6334661 GCA_029228465.1 Salix viminalis
GTTGTTGTGCTTCGTTCAGTTACGTATTGCTACCGCCGAGAAGTTGTAGTCACGTATGTAAAGATGACCTTGATTTTTGAATCCCCTCATTTCCCTACCGTAAGCACGTGATATCCGTGTTTGAAGATCTACTTGTGCTTGTTTTTTTACGTGGCATTGCGTGCCGACTTCGCCACTCAAATATTTTTTTACGTGGGTCGGGACCATTCATCAAAGTTGTCGCTCGGATGTAAAGATGGCCCCTCGATTTTTTGAATCGCCTCATTTCATTCGCTCAGAAGCACGTGATAATCCCCCATTTGAATGTCTAGTTTCAGCTTGTTTTTACCAAGCATATTGCGGTCGAGTGTGCCACTCAAATCAATTTTTGTCGATCGGACTCTGCATCAAAGTTGTAGTCCCGCATGTATAAAGATGGCCCCGGATTTTTGAATACGCCTCATTTTCAG
Source organism: Salix viminalis (assembly GCA_029228465.1). Classification (NCBI taxonomy): domain Eukaryota; kingdom Viridiplantae; phylum Streptophyta; class Magnoliopsida; order Malpighiales; family Salicaceae; genus Salix; species Salix viminalis. Next base: position 5,982,042 of record CM055432.1, read on the forward strand.
CTACCGGCTAACGAGATATTCATGTTTGAAAGTCTACTTGTGCTTGTTTTTATTACGAAGTAGATTGCGTCGAAGTTTGGCACTTAAATCAATTTTCCGTTGGTCGACACTTCATCAAAGTTATAGTCCTATATGTAAAGATGGTCCCCGGATTTTTGAATCACCTCATTTCGCTACCGAAGCTACATGATATCCTTGTTTGAAGGTCTACACTGTGCTTGTTTTTTCTGATGGCGATTGTGGCCGATCGTCGCCTCAAATGAATTTTTTGTCGGTGGGACCCTTCATCAAAGTTGAAGTCCCCTGTATGTAAAGATGAGTGTAGATTTTTTAATCGCTTCATTTCACTACCGAAGCACATGATATCCCTTTTTTTGAAGGTCTTGTTTTTGCTTGTTTTTTACTGAAAAAGATTGCGGTCGATTCGCCTCCCAAAATCAATTTTTACTAGGGTCGTGGACCCTTCATAGAAGTTGTAGTCCTGAATCTAAAGATGGCCCTAAATTTTTGAATCGCCTCATTTCGCTACCAGAAGCATGTGATATCCCTGTTTGAAGGTCTACTTGTGCTTGTTTTTTTACAAAGCAGATTGCGGCCGAGTCTGCCACTCAAATCAATTTTCTGTCGGTCGGACCCTTCACCAAACTTGTAGTCCTGTATGTAAAGATGGCCTTGGATTTTTTAATCGCCTCATTTCACTACCAGAAAAACAAGATATCCCTATTTGAAGGTCTACTTGTGCTTTTTTTTGAAGCGATTAGCATCGAAGTCCGCCACTCAAACTCAATTTTCTGCCGTATTCGGACTCTTCATCAAAGTTGTAGTCCTGTATGTAAAGATGGTCTCGGATTTTTGAATAGCCTCATTTCAGCTACTGAAAGCTACGAGATATCCCCTGTTTGAAAGGTTTGTTTTGCTTGTTTTTTACAAAAAGATTGCGGCTCGATCGCCTCGCCAAATCTATTTTCTGTCGGTCGAATCGTTCATCAAAGTTGTAGTCTTGGAAGTAAAGATGATCCTGGATTTTTGAATCGGCTCATTTCTGTATCAGAAACACGTGATATCCCCGTTTGAAGGTATTGTTTTGCTTGTTTTTTTACGAAAAAGATTGCGGTCGATTATCCCTCCAATCAATTTTATGTGGGTCGGACCCTTCATAGAAGTTGTATTTTTGTATCTAAAGGTCTACTTGTGCTTGTTTTTTTACGAAGCAGATTGCGACCAAGTCTGCCACCTAAATCAATTTTCTGTTGGTCGGACACTTCATCAAAGTTGTAGTCCTGTATGTAAAGATGGCCCTGGATTTTTGAATCACCTCATTTCGCAAACCCGTAGCTACGTGATATCCCCTATTTGAAGGTCTACTTGTGCTTGTTTTTTACTGAGCTGATTACTGACACGATTTTGCCCCTCAAATCAATTTGCTCGTGTGAGACCCTTCACCAAAGTTGTAGTCTTGTATGTAAAGATGGCCCTGGATTTTTGAATCGCCTCATTTCGCTACCAGAAGCACGAGATATCCTTGTTTGAAGGTCTACTTGTGCTTGTTTTTACTGGCTACTTTTCTGCCGAAGTCCGCCACACAAATCAATTTTTCATCATGCGTGGACCCTTCACCAAAGTTGTTGTCCTGTATGTAAAGATGGCCATGGATATTTTAATCGCCTCATTTCGCTACCAGAAGAACAAGATATCCCTATTTGAAGGTCTACTTGTACTTTTTTTTACAAAGCAGATTGCGGCCGAGTGTGCCACTCAAATCAATTTTCTGTCGGTCGGACGCTTCATCAAAGTTGTAGTCCTGTATGTAAAGATGTCCCTGGATTTTTAAAGCACCTCATTTCGCTACCAGAAGCACGTGATATCTATGTTTGAAGATCTACTTATGCTTGTTTTTTCACGAAGCACATTGCGGCCGAGTCTGCCACTCAAATCAATTTTCTATCGGTCGGACCCTTCATCAAAGTTGAAGTCCTGTAAGTAAAGATGAGCCTAGATTTTTGAATCACTTCATTTCACTACCAGATGCAGGTGATATCCCCGTTTGAAGGTCTTGTTTTACTTATTTTTTTACAAAAAAGATTGCTGTCGATTATGCCTGTCACATCTATTTTCTGTCGGTCGGACCGTTCATCAAAGTTGTATTCCTAGATGTAAAGATGATCCTAGATTTTTGAATCGGCTCATTTCTGTATCAGAAGCACGTGATATCCCCGTTTGAAGGTATTGTTTTGCTTGTTTTTTATGAAAAAGATTGCGGCCGATTCTGCCCTCAAATCAATTTTCTGTCGGTCAGACCCTTCATAGAAGTTGTAGTCTTATATCTAAAGATGTCCCTGGGTTTTTGAATCCACTCATTTCGCTACTAGAAGGACGTGATATCCATGTTTGAAGATCTACTTGTGCTTGTTTTTTATGAAAAAGATTGCGGCCGATTTTACCTCTCAAATCAATTTTCTATCGGTCGGACCCTTCACCAAAGTTGCAGTTCTGTATGTAAAGATGGCCCTGGATTTTTGAATCGCCTCATTTCACTACCAGAAGCACGTGATATCCCTATATGAAGGTCTACTTGTCTTGTTTTTTACAAAGCAGATTGCGGCCGATTCTGCCCCTCAAATCAATTTTCTGTAGGTAGGACCCTTCATCAAAGTTGTAGTCCTGTATGTAAAGAATGACCACAGATTTTTGAATCCTGTTATTTGAGGTTCAGTTTAATTTAGGAATTCGGAATTCGAATTTGTGCAGTTTAGGAGTTTTGAGTTGAGTTTGATTGAGGGATTTTCGAGTTGGAGATTTGAGAAGTTGAGGTTTAAGAATTAGAAATTGCTCCTTCGGAAATTCGGGGATTTTAGGGATAGCGGGGAGTTCGAAGTTTAAGGTTTGGGTTTTACAATTGCGGGTTTATTGCATTAAAGGGAGTTCAGTTGGGTTGGGAGAGTGTGCGGGCAGGAATTCTGAGTTCTGGTTCCCCACCACAGTTTCCGGGTTTTGGGTTGATTTGAAACTGATGGTCTTCGCGGGGGTTATTGGGAGACATTCGGAGTTAAGTAGTGCATGTAGTTAATTTTGAGTTTTACTTTGAGGAGTTTTAAGGAATTTAGGAAGGTTGATTTTAGATTCTGCAAGTTGAGGAGTTTTAGAGTTACAGGTTTTAGCAGTTGAGTTGAGGAGTTGAGTTTCCGGAGATTTGAAGTTTATGTGATTTGATTTCTTGATTCAGGCTTCGAGGGATTTAAAGTTGTAATATTTTACATTATTCCCATTTGAGTTTTAGCAGTTGAGTCTGAAGTGTCTCAATTGTAGTTGAAATTTCAGGTTGGGGAATTTATAGGGTTAGGAATTTTGATTTTTAAAGAGTTTTGCCGGTTGAGTTAGCAGATTTAAAAGGTTGCAGTATTATTTCGTTTGAGTTAGAATCTGTTAATATGAATTCCCATGATTGGTGTGAGTTGAGAGTATGTAGTTAGTTTTAGATTCAGTCGAAAGTCGAGTTAATGTGTTTCGAGTTAAAGGGGATTTGAATTGGGGATTTTGAGGGAGTTGAGTTTATTGTTAAATGAATTCGGGGAATTTAAAGGTTGGCGCTTGATTTCCGAAATTTGAAGGGAGCTTACGGAGTTCGTTCATAGTTCAAATTTTTGGGGGTGGCATTGAGGGGAGTTGAACTTTATTCAGCGATGCGCGTGGGGATTTCTACATTTCGTTTAGGGATTGAGGTTTTCACGTTAGGAGTTTGAAATTTCGCAGTCAGTTTTCAAGTTGATTTTGAAGTTCCGGCGTTGAAGTTAAAGTTTTACTGATTGAGGTTTCTTGTTAGGAGTTGAGTTTCGGGTTGAGGTTTTAGATTGAGTTTTAGTGAGCCGAGGTTTTGGGGTTTGGGAGTTTGAGGTACATGGTTTAGGGTTTTAGGGAGTTTTCGGTTCAGTTTGAATTTTAGTTCAAGGTCTGAGTTGTGGGAATATTGCGAGGGGTCGAGGGTTTGGTTAAATGGTTTGTATTGAGTCGAGGTTTGAAAGGTTTGAGTGTGCAGTTTAGAGAGTTTCCGATTGCAGGTTCACTGGAACTTTGATTTAGAGTGGTTACCAAGATTCGGGTTTTCGAAAGATTACGGAGTTTTGGAAGTCTGAGGGATTCGGAGTTCTGCGGGATCACGTCGGAAAGTTCAAAAGGTTTTATGCAGTTGAGATTTTGAGGTTGGCGTTTAGTTTTAGCTGAGAATTCGAGTTTTCGCGGTTGAGGTTTCACCGGTCGAGAGAGATTGAGGAGATTCTGGAGTTGCGTTAGTGTTTTAAGTTGTGTCCGGGTTGAGAGTTTCACGGTCGAAAGGTCGTCGTTGTTGATGATTTAAAGTAGTCTGGAGTTTCGAGGTTAAATGAGGAGCTTGTAGCAATTCGGAGTTTCGGGTTGGGGTTGAGGGTTTGGAGTTCAAAGAGTTTCGAGAGTTACGTGGGTTTAAGCGGTACTAGGCGTTTTCATCCTACTAGGTTTGAGCGAGGTTTTTAGGGTTGCGATGTGACCGAGATTTTCTACGTTCACGATTGAGTTGAGGAGTTTCAGCGTTGAGGAGTACCTGGAGTTTCAGGGGTTTAGAGCGAGGAGTTTGGGCGGGGTTCGAGTTTGAGTTCGGGTGGAGGGATAAGGTGAGTTACAGAGGTATTTTCGTACTAGGTTTCAGTCTGGAGTTTCCCGCGAGCCGATTGAGTTTCGAGGGTTCAGCGTTCAGGGGTTTCGTTGAGTCGTTTTCACTAACGTTTAGCGATTAGGAGTTCGAGGAGTTTGAGTTGAGTTCGCGTTATAGCCGGGTTGAGGGGAAGTTTTCAGTTTCGCGTTAGGGTTTCAGAGGGGTCGTTGAGTTTGGGGTTTTGAGTTTGGGTTTTGGGTTTAAAAGTCTGAGGTTTGAGTGACGGGTGTTCGAGGAGTTTTGAGATGCGAGGGTTTCGGGTTGCAGTTCAGAAGAGTTTTAGATGCAGAAGTCTGGAGCGCAGGGATAGATTTGGTATTGTTCTTGGAGTTGAGGTTGTGGTGCGGCTTGCTATAAGAGGTTTTAGTTTCCACGGTTTAGAGGAATGCTAGAGTTGAGGGAGTCGCGTTGGTAATTCTATTCTGATTACGAGAGTTAGTTTGCGGGTTTAGGGTTTCCAATTCGAATTTCAGCGTTCGAGAATGAGATGCTAGCGAGGGTTAGCATTAGCGAGGTTAGTTTAGTCGTATCGCCGAGTTTTCTGCGTTTGGCAGATTAGGAAGTTTCGAGGTTTTTCACGTTTGGGATTTCGGAGTTCGGGGGAGTTGGGGTTTTGGTCGCGGTTTAGCCTTTCGGGTTTTAGTTATGTCGTTTGGGTTTGTTTGAGGGAGTACATGGTTTTGAGGGTTTGAGAGTTTCTTGATTTCGGGTTTCGAGTTCGGTGTTCGCGACCGAGGATTCGGGTTGGGGATTAGGAATTCGAGATTTCGAGGGTTTTAGCGAGTTTCAGCCGTTTTGCCGTTCAGAGTTTCCGCGTTTGTACCTGCAGTTAAGATTTTCAGGGAGTCGAAAGGTTCGAGTTTTGAGGTGAGATCTGGTGATTTCTGAGGGATTCGGGTTTAGGGTTCGGTTTTTGGAAAACGTTTTCGTTTATTTTTCGTTTGGGGTTTCAGTTGAGTTTTAGCGGTAGTCGATTTCGGGGTTTCAGGTTTTCACGTTTCCGTTGAGAGTTCCGATTTTTCGGCGGTTTACTACGGGGAGTTTATGGTTTCGGGTTGGTTGTTGATGTCCGTGAAGATTTCGGTTTTACCGTTTTCGGGTAAAGAGATACTGAGTGTAGGGGTTTGGGTTTGGAGTTTTTGCATTTTTGAGATTCTGAAGATTGTAGTGTTACCGATGTTGTTAGGTGAGCCGTTCGCTGAGTTGAAGTCCTCGGTCCGCAGTTTCAGCGTTTTAAGGGAATTCTGAAAGTACGGGGTTCGCAGGTTCGGTTTGACGATCTAGGATTTTTCGTTCCGTTCAATGAGTTTTCGAGGATGGCATTTGGGGTTGGCGTTCGGGTTCAGTGGTTTTAGGGAGTTGGCGATTCGGAGGTTTAAAGCACCAGTTCATGTTTTGCATTTCCTGCGTTCGATTGCAGAGTTTCAGCGTTATTCGGGTTTTAAGGTTTTCCGCGAGTTCGGGAGTTTTTCAAGTTGAGAAGTTTTGAGTTTCGCATGATTCGGTGTTCACGAGTTCGAGGATTTCCGAAGTGTGAGATTTCGAGTTGAGTTAGAAGGTTGAGATTCCGCTGAGAGTTTCCAGCGTTCAGTGGTGATGCAGTTTTCTACTTGAGATTCGGAGTTTGATGATTCGAGTTCTTTTTCCGCATGACGGGTTTTAGGAGGTTACTGGAGTTGGGTTTCAGGTCCATCGCGAGTGCGTTTTACCTCCGTGATTCGGGGAGTTTAGCGGTTGATTACTGTGCGAATTCGAGTCTACGGAGGTTCAAAGATCTTACGTGAGTTAGAATTTCGGTTCCGGGATTTGATGCAGGAGTCGATTCGGGTTTCAAAGGATACGGAGCCGGTTTCAGCAGTTTTACAAATGCGGGTGACTGTTGGGTTGGTGTTGCTGATTCGAGGAGTTCAGAATTTGTAGTTTTCGCGGTTTCGGGGAGTTTCTGCAGCATGGCACGTGTTTAGCGGTGGGTTGCATTTTCACCAGTTCGAGAGTTTTCAATATTCGAGTTATGAGAGTACTGAGTTGCATGATTCGAGGGAGTTTGAAAGTCGAAGGTTGGGTCGGGAAGTTGAGGAGTTTAGGTATTGTTCGGTGTTGGTCAGACAGTTTTGGTTTCCGGTGAAAGGTTTCGGAGTCGAGTGATTCGATTCTTTTTGATGGTTGACGATTCGTTTAGCGTTGCCGGTCCGTTTTCGTTTGAGTTAGGGTTGGCGGTTTTAGCGTTAGGAGGTTTCAGAGGGAGTTTAGGAGGTTTAAGAGCTGCGAGGTTTTCTGAAATGAAGATGCAAGGATTTGGTGCGGGAATTCTGGTTTACAGTAGTTTTCGAGGTTTCGAGGTTCCAGTTTGAGTTTGCGGGTTTCAGAGTTTCGTTGCTGAGGATACGGTTTTATGCAGTCGAGGAGTTTAGATACTGTTTATGATTCGAAGGTAGTCTGCAGGTTTACGCCTTTCAGGTGTTCCTAATAGTTTTCTGATTCGGGGGTTTTAGCGAGTTCGAGGATTTCTTTTTCCACTGTTCGAGAGTTTTTGAGGAGTTGGAGGAGTTCTGGGTTGTAGTGTGCGCGTGTCGGAGTTCGATTTTCGCGCCGGTGTTTCGATGTTTCTAGAGTTCGGGTTAAGATTTTAGAGTTACCGGATTTCAGCAGTTGAGGTTTCGTGTTTAGGGAGTTTGCTGTACAGAGTTGCAGTGCTGGATTTTCCCAGTCGAGAGTCGAGGAAGTGAGGTTGCGTGCAATAGGGATTTGTGTTCGTGTTCAGGTTAGAGAATATTCGATTCTTAGTGGTTCGAAGGAGTTTCTGATTCGGGATTTAGATTCGGTAATGCGATTCGAGTCGTCGGAGTTCAGGAGTTTCGATGGTTCGAGGGAGATTTGTGTATTGAGGGAGTTTTAAGGTTGAAGGGTTCGATTGAGATTCTGATGAGAGTTTCTTGAGGATCACGAGTTTAAGTACCGTTTGAAGATTCAGGAATATTGGAGTGCGAGGTTCGTTTGTTCGAGTTTGTAAGGGATAGCATTGAGTTTCAGGTCGGAGGTAGGAGTTGAGGGAGTTTTCGGGTTGAGGGATCTGCTGAGGGGGAGTTTTCTGGGAGTTCTAGATTTTAGCTGATACGAGTTTTAGTTTCGAGAGTTTGAGTTTTCGGGGATTGGCATTTGGGGTTTCGCGTTCGGGTTCGAGGTTTTAGGGGTTGGCGTTCGGGGTTTCGCTTTCAGGTTCGTGTTTTTTGCATTTCACGTTCGGGGTTCGGGGTTTAGCGTTCGGGTTTAAGGGTTTTCACGGTTTAGGGCTTTCAAGTTCGAGGTTTTCGGGGTTTCGCGGTTCGTGATATCCCTGTTTGAAGGTCTACTTGTGCTTTTTTTTTAGAAGCAGATTGCGGCCGATTCTGCCCCTCAAATTAATTTTCTGTCGGTGGGACCCTTCATCAAAGTTGAAGTCCTGTATGTAAAGATGAGCGTAGATTTTTGTGTCGCTTCATTTCACTACTTGAAGCACGTGATATCCCCGTTTGAAGGTCTTGTTTTGCTTGTTTTTTTTAGAAAAAGATTGCGGCCGAGTCTGCCACACAAATCAATTTTCTATCCGTAGGACCCTTCATCACAGTTGTAGTCTTGTATGTAAAAACGACCCTGGATTTTTGAATCCACTCATTTCGCTACCAGAAGCACGAGATATCCCTGTTTGAAGGTCTACTTGTACTTGTTTTTTTACGAAAAAGATTACGGCAGATTCTGCTCCTCAAATCAATATTTTGTCGGTCGGACCCTTCACCAAAATAGTATTCCTCTATGTAAAGATAGCCTTGGATTTTTGAATCGCCTCATTTCGCTACCAGAAGCACGTGATATCCCTGTTTGAAGGTCCACTTGTGCTTGTTTTTTTACGAAGCAGATTGTGGCCGATTCTACCCCTCAAATCATTTTTCTGTCGGTCGGACCCTTCATCAAAGTTGAAGTCCTGTATGTAAAGATGAGCCTAGATTTTTGTATCGCTTCATTTCACTACCAGAAGCACGTGATATCCCCGTTTGAAGGTCTTGTTTTGCTTGTTTTTTTAAGAAAAAGATTGCGGCCGATTCTGCCTGTCAAATCTATTTTCTGTTGGTCGTGACCGTTCCTCAAAGTTGTAGTCCTTGATGTAAAGATGATACTGGATTTTTGAATCGCCTCATTTCGCTACCAGAAGCACGTGATATCCTTGTTTGAATGTCTACTTGTGCTTGTTTTTTTATGAAGCAGATTGCGGCCGAGTCTGCCACTCAAATCAATTATCTGTCGGTCGGACCCTTCACCAAAGTTGTAGTCCTGTATGTAAATAAAGCCCTGGATTTTTAAATCGCCTCATTTCGCTACCAGAAGCACGAGATATCCCTGTTTGAAGGTCTACTTGTGCTTGTTTTTTTACGAAAAAGATTACGGCAGATTCTGCTCCTCAAATCAATATTTTGTCGGTCGGACCCTTCACCAAAATTGTAGTCCTCTATGTAAAGATAGCCTTGGATTTTTGAATCGCCTCATTTTCGCTAGCAGAAGCACGAGATATCCCTGTTTGAAGGTCTACTTGTGCTTGTTTTTTTAACGAAAACGATTGCGGCCGATTCTGACCTCAAATCAATTTTCTATCTGTTGGACCCTTCTTAAAAGTTGTAGTCCTGTACGTAAAGATGGCCTTGGATTTTTGAATCGCCTCATTTCGCTACCAGAAGCACGTGATATCCTTGTTTGAAGATCAACTTGTGCTTGTTTTTTTATGAAAAAAAATTGCGGCCGATTCTGGCTCTCAAATCAATTTTCTGTCGGTCGGACCTTGTACAAAAGTTATAGTCCTGTATGTAAAGAAGGCCCTGGATTTTTGAATCGCCTCATTTCGCTATCAGAAACATAAATTATCCCTGTTAGAAGCTATTTGAGCTTTTTTTTACGAAGTAGATTGCGGCCGAGTTTGCCACTCAAATCATTTTTTTGTCTGTCGGACCCTTCACCAAAGTTGTAGTCCTGTATGTAAAGATGGCCCTGGATTTTTTAATCACCTAATTTCTCTAACAAAAGCACGAGATATCACTTTTTCAAGGTCTACTTGTGCTTGTTTTTTTACGAAGCAGATTGCGGCCGAATCTGCCAATCAAATCAATTTTCTGTCGGTTGAAGACTTCATCAAAGTTGTAGTCTTGTATGTAAAGATGCCCCTAGATTTTAGAATCACCTCATTTTGCTACCAGAAGCACGTGATATCGCTGTTTAAAGGTCTACTTTTGCTTGTTTTTTTACGAAGCAGATTGCGGCCGAGTCTGTCAATCAAATCAATTTTCTGTTGGTTAGAGACTTCATCAAAGTTGTAGTCTAGTATGTAAAGATGATCCTGGATTTTTGAATCGCCTCATTTCGCTACCAGAAGCACGTGATATCCTTGTTTGAGCCTGTCAAATCTATTTTCTGTTGGTCGGACCGTTCATCAAAGTTGTAGTCCTGGATGTAAAGATGATCCTTGATTTTTGAATCGCCTCATTTCTGTATCAGAAGCACGTGATATCCCCGTTTGAAGATATTGTTTTTCTTTTTTTTTAGGAAAATGATTGCGGCCGATTCTGCCCTCAAATCAATTTTCTATCGGTTGGACCCTTCTTAAAAGTTGTACTCTTCTATGTAAAGATGGCCCTGGATTTTTGAATTGCCTCATTTCGCTCCTAGAAGCACGTGATATCTCTGTTTGAAGGTCCACTTGTTCTTGTTTTTTACGTAGCAGATTGCGCCCGAGTCTCCCACTCAAATCAATTTTTGTTTGATCGGACACTTCAACAAAGTTATAGTCCTGCATGTAAAGATGACCCTGGATTTTTGTATCCCCTTATTTGGTTAGCATAAGCACGTGATATCCCAGTTTGAAGATCTACTTGTGTTTTTTTTTACGAAGCATATTGCGGCCGAGTCTGCCACTCAAATATTTTTTCTGTCGCTCGGACCATTCATCAAAGTTGTAGTCCTGGATGTAAAGATGGCCCTGGATTTTTGAAACACCTTATTTCACTACCAGAAGCACGTGATATCCCCATTTGAATGTCTAGTTTGGCTTGTTTTTTTACGAAGCAGATTGCGGCTGATTCTCCCCTTCAAATCAATTTTCTGTCGGTCAGACCGTTCATCAAAGTTGTAGTCCTGGATGTAAAGATGATCCTGGATTTTTGAATTCCCTTATTTCACTACCAGAAGCACGTGATATCATCGCTTGAAGGTATTGTTTTGCTTGTTTTTTTACGAAAAAGATTGCGGCCGATGCGGCTCTCAAATCAATTTTCTATGGGTCGGACCCTTCATAGAAGTTGTAGTCCTGTATCTAAAGATGGCCCTGGATTTTTGAATCGTCTCATTTCCCTACCAGAAGCATGTGATATCCCTGTTTGAAGGTCTACTTGTGCTTGTTTTTTTACGAAGCAGATTGTGGCCAAGTCTGCCACTCAAATCAATTTTCTATCGGTAGGACCCTTCATCAAAGTTGTAGTCATGTATCTAAAGATGGCCCTGGATTTTTGAATCGCCTCATTTCGCTACCAGAAGCACGTTATATCCCTGTTTGAAGGTCTACTTGTGCTTGTTTTTTTACGAAGCAGATTGCGGCCGAGTCTGCCACTCAAATCAATTTTCAATCGGTAGGACCCTTTATCAAAGTTGTAGTCCTGTATGTAAAGATGACCCTGGATTTTTGAATCCCATCATTTTGCTACCAGAAGCACGTGATATCCCTGTTCGAAGATCTACTTGTGTTGTTTTTTTTACGAAGCACATTGCGGCCGAGTCTGTCAAACAAATATTTTTTCTGGCGCTCGTACCATTCATCAAAGTTGTAGTCCTAGATATAAAGATGGCCCTGGATTTTTGAAACACCTTATTTCGCTACTAGAAGCACGTGATATCCCCATTTGAATGTCTAATTTGGCTTGTTTTTCTACGAAGCAGATTGCGACTGATTCTGCCCTCTCAAATCAATTTTCTGTCGGTCAAACCGTTCATCAAAGTTGTAGTCCTGGATGTAAAGATGATCATGGATTTTTGAATTCCCTCATTTCACTACCAGAAGCACATGATATCATCGTTTTAAGGTATTGTTTTGCTTGTTTTTTTACGAAAAAGATTGCGGCCGATTCGGCCCTCAAATCAATTTTCTGTGGGTCGGACCCTTCATAGAAGTTGTAGTCCTATAGCTAAAGATGGCCCTGTATTTTTTAATCGAGTCATTTGCTACCAGAAGCACATGATATCCCTATTTGAAGGTCTACTTGTGCTTGTTTTTTTACGAAGCAGATTGCGGCCCAGTCTGCCACTCAAATCAATTTTCAATCGGTAGGACCCTTCATCAAAGTTGTAGTCCTCTATGTAAAGATGAACCCTGGATTTTTGAATTCCCCCATTTCACTACCAGAAGCACGTGATATCCCCGTTTGAAGGTCTACTTGTGCTTGTTTTTTTACGAAGCAGATTGCGGCCAAGTTTGCCACTCAAATCAATTTTCTGTCGGTCGGACCCTGTACCAAAGTTGTAGTCCTGGATGTAAAGATGATGCTGGATTTTTGAATCGCCTCATTTCGCTACCAGAAGCACGTGATATCCTTGTTTGAAGGTCTACGTGTGCTTGTTTTTTTTACGAAGTTGATTGCGGCTGAGTCTGCCACTCAAATAAATTTTTTATCGGTCGGACACTTTATCAAAGTTGTAGTCCTGTATGCAAAGATGACCCTGGATTTTTGAATCGCCTCATTTCACTACCAGAAGCACGTGATATCCCCGTTTGAAGGTCCTGTTTTGCTTGTTCTTTTACGAAGCAGATTGCGGCCGAGTAGGACCCTTCATCAAAGTTGTAGTCCTGTATGTAAAGATGACCCTGGATTTTTGAATCCCCTCATTTCGCTACCAGAAGCACGTGATATCCCTGTTTGAAGGTCTACTTGTGCTTGTTTTTTTACGAAGAAGATTGCGGCCAAGTTTGCCACTCAAATCAATTTTCTGTCGGTCGGACCCTTCATCAAAGTTGAAGTCCTGTATGTAAAGATGAGCCTAGATTTTTGAATCGCTTCATTTCACTACGAGAAGCATGTGATATCCCCGTTTGAAGGTCTTGTTTTGTTTGTTTTTTTACAAAAAAGATTGCGGCCGATTCTGCCCATCAAATCTATTTTCTGTCTGTCGGACCGTTCATCAAACTTGTAGTCCTGGATGTAAAGATGATCCTGGATTTTTGAATCGCCTTATTTCTGTATCAGAAGCACGTGATACCCCGGTTTGAAGGTATTGTTTTGCTTGTTTCTTTACGAAAAAGATTGCGGCCGATTCGACCCTCAAATCATTTTTTTGTGGGTCGAACCCTTTATAGAAGTTATAGTCTTGTATCTAAAGATGGCCCTGGATTTTTGAATGGCCTCATTTCGCTACGAGAAACACGTTATATCCCTGTTTGAAGGTCTACTTGTTCTTGTTTTTTTACGAAGCAGATTGCGGCCGAGTCTGCCACTAAAATCAATTTTTTGTCGGTCGGACCCTTCACCAAAGTTGTAGTCCATATGTAAAGATGTCCTTGTATTTTTGAATCGCCTCATTTCACTAACAGAAGCACGAGATATCCCTGTTTGAAGGTCTACTTGTGCTTGTTTTTTACGAAGCAGATTGCGGCCGAGTCTGCCACTCAAATCAATTTTTTGTCGGTCGGACTCTTCACCAAAGTTGTAGTCCTGTATGTAAAGATGGCCCTGGATTTTTGAATCCCCTCATTTCGCTATCAGAAGCACCAATTATCCCTGTTTGAAGATCTGTTTGTGCTTGTTTTTTATGAAGCAGATTGAGGCCGAGTCTGCCACTCAAATCAATTTTCTGTCGGTCAGACACTTCATCAAAGTTGCATTCCTGTATGTAAAGATGGCCCTGGATTTTTGGAATCGCCACATTTCGCTACCAGAAGCTCGTGATATCCCTGTTTGAAGGTCTACTTTTGCTTATTTTTTTACGAAAATGATTGCGGCCGATTCTGCCCTCAAATCAATTTTATATCGGTTGGACCCTTCATACAAGTTGTAGTCCTGTATCTAAAGATGGTCCAGGATTTTTGAATCGCCTCATTTCGCTACCAAAAGCACGAGATATCCATGTTTGAAGGTCTACTTGTGCTTGTTTTTTTACGAAGCAGATTGCGGCCGAGTCTGCCACTCAAATCAATTTTTTGTCGGTCGGACCCTTCACCGAATTTGTATTCCTATATGTAAAGATGGCCCTGGATTTTTGAATCACCTCATTTCTCTAACAGAAGCACGAGATATCCCTGTTTCAAGGTCTTCTGGTGCTTGTTTTTTTACGAAATAAAATTGCGGTCGAGTCTGCCCTCAAATCAATTTTCTATCGGTCGGAACCTTCACCAAAGTTGTAGTCCATATGTAAAGATGTCCTATGATTTTTGAATCGCCTCATTTCCCTAACAGAAGCACGAGATATCCTTGTTTGAAGATCCACTTGTGCTTATTTTCTTAAGAAGCAGATTACGGCCGAGTCTTCCACTCAAATCAATTTTTTGTTGATCGGACACTTCATTAAAGTTGTAGTCCATATGTAAAGATGTCCTTGGATTTTTGAATCGCTTCATTTCACTAATAGAAGCACGAGATATCCCTGTTTGAAGGTCTACTTGTGCTTGTTTTTTACGAAGCAGATTGCGGCCGAGTCTGCCACTCAAATCAATTTTCTGTTGATCGCACACTTCATTAAAGTTGTAGTCCATATGTAAAGATGTCCCTGGATTTTTGAATCGCCTCATTTCACTAACAGAAGCACGTGATATCCCTGTTTTAAGGCTACTTGTGCTTGTTTTTTTTCCGAAAACGATTGCGGCCGATTCTGCCCTCAAATCAATTTTATATCGGTTGGCCCCTTAATAAAAGTTGTAGTCATGTATCTAAAGATGGCCCAGGATTTTTGAATCGCCTCATTTTGCTACCAGAAGCACGTGATATCCCTGTTTGAAGGTCCACTTGTGCTTGTTTTTTTACGAAGTAGATTGCGGCCGATTCTACCCCTCTAATCAATTTTCTGTCGGTCGGACCTTTCACCAAAGTTGCAGTCCTGTATGTAAATATGGCCTTGGATTTTTGAATCCCTTCATTTGGCTACCAGAAGCACGTGATATCCCTGTTTTAAGATCTACTTGTGCTTGTTTTTTTAGGAAAAAGATTGCGGCCGATTCTGCCTCTCAAATCAATTTTATGTCGGTCGGACCCTTCACCAAAGTTGTAGTACTGTTTGTAAAGATGGTCCTGGATTTTTGAATCGCCTCATTTCGCTAGCAGAAGCACGAGATATCCCTGTTTGAAGGTCTACGTGTGCTTGTGTTTTACGAAGCAGATTGCGGCCGAGTCTGCCTCTCAAATCAATATTCTGTCGGTCGGACCCTTCATCAAAGTTGTAGTCCTGTATGTAAAGATGGCCCTGAATTTTTGAATCGCCTCATTGCACTAACAGAAACACAAGATATACCTGTTTCAAGGTCTACTTGTGCTTTATTTTTACGAAGCAGATTGCGGCCGAGTCTGCCACTCAAATCAATTTTCTGTCAGTCAGACAATTCATCAAAGTTGTAGTCCTGTATGTAAAGATGGCCCTGGATTTTTGAATCACCTCATTTCGCTACCAGAAGCACGTGATATCCCTGTTTGAAGATCTACATTTGCTTGTTTTTTTACGAAGAACATTGCGGCCGAGTCTGCCACTCAAATATTATTTCTGTCGCTCAAACCATCCATCAAAGTTGTAGTCCTGGAAGTAAAGATGATCCTGGATTTTTGAATTCCCTCATTTCACTACCACAAGCACGTGATATCATCGTTTGAAGATATTGTTTTGCTTGTTTTTTTACGAAAAAGATTGCAGCCGATTCGGCCCTCAAATCAATTTTTCTGTGGGTCGGACCCTTCATAGAAGTTGTAGTCCTATATCTAAAGATGGCCCTAGATTTTTGAATCGCCTCATTTCCCTACAATAACCACGTTATATCCCTGTTTGAAGGTCTACTTGAGCTTGTTCTTTTACGAAGCAGATTGCGGCCGAGTCTGCCCCTCAAATCAATTTTCTGTCGGTAGGACCCTTCATCAAAGTTGTAGTCCTGTATGTCAAGATGACCCTGGATTTTTGTATCCCCTCATTTGGCTACCAGAAGCACGTGATATCCCTGTTTGAAGATCTACTTGTGTTTTTTACTGAAGCACATTGCGGTACGAAGTCCCGCCACTCAAATATTTTTTTTTCGTCAGCTTCGGACCATTCATCAAAGTTGTAGTCCTGGATGTAAAGATGGCCCTAGATTTTTTAAACACCTTATTTCACTACTAGAATCACGTGATATCCCCATTTGAATGTCTAGTTTTGCTTGTTTTTTTACGAAGCAGATTGCGGCTGATTCTCCCCTTCAAATCAATTTTCTGTCGGTCAGACCGTTCATCAAAGTTGTATTCCTGGATGTAAAGATGATCCTGGATTTTTGAATTCCCTCATTTCACTACCAGAAGCACGTGATATCCCCGTTTGATGGTATTGTTTTGCTTGTTTTTTTACGAAAAAGATTGCGGCCGAGTCTGCCACTCAAATCAATTTTCTGTCGGTAGGACCCTTCATCAAAGTTGTAGTCCTGTATGTTAAGATGACACTGGATTTTTGAATCCCCTCATTTCGCTACCAGAAGCACGTGATATCCTTGTTTGAAGATCTACTTGGGTTTTTTTTTTACGAAGCACATTGCTGCCGAGTTTACCACTCAAATATTTTTTCTGTCGCTCGGACCATTCATCAAAGTTGTAGTCCTAGATGTAAAGATCGCCCTGGATTTTTGAAACACCTTTTTTCGCTACCAAAAGCACGTGATATCACCATTTGAATGTCTAGTTTCGCTTGTTTTTTACGAAGCAGATTGCGGCTGATTCTACCCCTCAAATCAATTTTCTGTCGGTCAGACAGTTCATCAAAGTTGTAGTCCTGGATGTAAAGATGATCCTAGATTTTTGAATTCCCTCATTTCACTACTAGAAGCACGTGATATCCCCGTTTGAAGGTATTGTTTTGCTTATTTTTTTATGAAAAAGATTGCAGCCGATTCTTCCCCTCAAATCAATTTTCTGTCAGTCGGACCCTTCATCAAAGTTGAACTCCTGTATGTAAAGTTGATCCTGGATTTTTGAATCGCCTCATTTCTGTATCAGAAGGACGTGATATCCCCGTTTGAAGGTATTGTTTTGCTTGTTTTTTTACGAAAAAGATTGCGGCCGATTCTGCCCTCCAATCAATTTTCTATAGGTCGGACCCTTCATAGAAGTTGTAGTCCTGTATCTAAAGATGGCCCTGGATTTTTTAATCGCCTCATTTCGCTACCCAGAAGCATCTGATATCCTTGTTTGAAGGTCTACTTGTGCTTGTTTTTTTACAAAGTAGATTGCGACCGAGTCTGCCACTCAAATCAATTTTCTATCGGTAGCACCCTTCATCAAAGTTGTAGTCTTGTATGTAAAGATGACCCTGGATTTTTGAATCCCCTCATTTCGCTACCAGAAGCACGTGATATCCCTGTTTGAAGATTTACTTATGTTTTTTTTTATCAAGCACATTGCGGCCGAGTCTGCCACACAAATATTTTTTCTGTCGCTCGGACCATTCATCAAAGTTGTAGTCCTGGATGTAAAGATGGCCCTGGATTTTTGAAACACCTCATTTCGCTACCAGAAGCACATGATATCCCCATTTGAATGTCTAGCTTCGCTTGTTATTTTACGAAGCAGATTGCGGCCAATTCTGCCCCTCAAATCAATTTTTTCTGTCGGTCAGACCGTTCATCAAAGTTGTAGTCCTGGATGTAAAGATGATCCTGGATTTTGAATTTCCTCATTTCACTACCAGAAGCACGTGATATCCCCGTTTGAAGGTATTGTTTTGCTTATTTTTTAATGAAAAAGATTGCAGCCGATTCTTCCCCTCAAATCAATTTTCTATCTCTCGGACCCTTCACCAAAGTTGTAGTCCTGTAGCTAAAGATAGCCCTATATTTTCAAATCGTCTCATTTCCCTACCGGAAGCATGTGATATCCCTGTTTGAAGGTCTACTTGTGCTTGTTTTTTTACGAAGCAGATTGCGCCCGAGTCTGCCACTCAAATCAATTTTATGCCTGTCGGACCCTTCATCAAAGTTGAACTCCTGTATGTAAAGATGAGCCTAGATTTTTGAATCTCTTCATTTCACTACCAGAAGCACGTGATATCCCCGTTTGAAGGTCTTTTTTTGCTCTTTTTTTTACAAAAAAGATTGCGGACGATTCTGCCCATCAAATCTATTTTCTGTCTGTCGGACCGTTCATCAAACTTGTAGTCCTGGATGTAAAGATGATCCTGGATTTTTGAATCGCCTAATTTTTGTATCAGAAGCACGTGATACCCCGGTTTGAAGGTATTGTTTTGCTTGTTTTTTTATGAAAAAGATTGCGGCTGATTCGGCCCTCAA
This sequence comes from Salix viminalis, assembly GCA_029228465.1. Classification (NCBI taxonomy): domain Eukaryota; kingdom Viridiplantae; phylum Streptophyta; class Magnoliopsida; order Malpighiales; family Salicaceae; genus Salix; species Salix viminalis. The sequence continues at coordinate 6,000,236 of CM055432.1, forward strand.
ATCAATTTTCTGTGGGTCGGACCCTTCATAGAAGTTGTAGTCCTGTATCTAAAGATGGCCCTGGATTTTTGAATCGCCTCATTTCGCTACAAGAAGCACATGATATCCCTGTTTGAAGGTCTACTTGTGCTTGTTTTTTACAAAGCAGATTGTGGCCAAGTCTGCCACTCAAATCAACTTTCTGTCGGTAGGACCCTTCATCAAAGTTGTAGTCCTCTATGTAAAGATGACCCTGGATTTTTGAATCCCCTCATTTCGCTACCAGAAGCACTTGATATCCCTGTTTCAAGATCTACTTGTGTTTTTTTTTTACGAAGTACATTGCGGCCGAGTCTGCCACTCAAATATTTTTTCTGTTGCTCAGACCATTCATCAAAGTTGTAGTCCTGGATGTAAAGATGGCCCTCGTTTTCGGGTTAGGGGTTTCAGTCACGGGGTGTCGAGGTTTTTCTGGGTTTAGGGTTTTGGGTTGAGGGTTTCTCAGTTCGAGGTTTCGTGGTTCAGGGTTTCAGGGTTTCGGGTTTCAGGGTTTTCCGGGTTCAGGGTTTCATGGTTCGGGGTTTCAGGTACGGGGTTTTCGAGGTTCGGGGTTTCAGGTTCGGGGTTTTGCGGTTCGGGGTTTCGAGGTGCAAGGTTTCGCAGTTTGGGGTTTGGGCTTACGCGGTCTGGTGTTTCGGTTTGCGGGTTAGGGGTTTCCCGTATGGGGTTCGGGGTTTCGGGTGAGGGGTTTCGAGGTCCAGGGTTTCGGGGTTTCGGGTTTTGGGTTTTTTCGGTTTTCGGGGTTTTCCGGTCAGGGTTTCGGGGTTCGGGGTCGGGGTTTTGGGACGGGGTTTCAGGCGCCAGGTTTCGATGATCGTGTTTTTTGAGGGTGGGGTTTCAGGACAGGGTTTCTTGCTTCGGGGTTTCATGCGCGGGGTTTCGCGGATCAGGGTTTCATGCCCGGGGTGTCGAGGTTCGGGGCTTCGGGTTTCGGGTTAGGGGTTTCGGGTTTGGGTTTCAGGCTAGGGGTTTCGGGTTCAGGGTTTCGTGGTTCAGGGTTTCGCAGTTCGGGGTTTCGGGTTTCGGGTTTCAGGGTTTCCGGGTTCAGGGTTTCGTTGTTAAGGGTTTGAGGTTCGAGGTTTTCGAGGTTCGGGGTTTTGGGTCCGGGGTTGCGAGGTTTGGGGTTTGGGGTTTCGAGGTTCGAGGTTTGGGGTTTGGGGTTCGGGGTTTTGGGTTTCGGGTTTCATGGTTTTCCGGGTACGGGGATTCGTGTTTCGGGGTTTCAGGTTAAGGGTTCGAGTTAAGGGTTTCACGGTTTGAGGGTTTTCGTGGTTTGGGGTTTCAGGTTCGGGGTTTTGAGGTTCGGATTTCGGGTTCGGGGTTTTCCAGGTTCGGGGTTTTGAGGTTCAGGGTTTGGGGTCCGGGGTGTCGAGGTTCGGGGTTTCGGGTTCGAGGTTTCGCGGTTCGGGGTTTCGAGGTTTCTGGGTTTCGTGGTACAGGGTTTCGGGTTCGGGGTTTGGTGTTCCGGGGTTTTGAGGTACGGGTTTTGAGGTGCGGGGTTTTCAAGGGTCGGGGTTTCGGGATGGGGTTCGCGGTTCGGGGTTTTACGGTGCGGGGTTTCGGGTTCGGGGTTCGGGTTTTAGGGTTTTCCCGTTACGTGGTTACGCGGTCGGGGTTTCGCGATTCAGGGTTTCGCGGTCTGGTTTTTCGGGTTCGGGGTTTCTGTTTACAGGTTCGGGGTTTCCCTTTTGGTGTTTGGGTTTTTGGGTCTGGGGTTTCGGGTGAGGGGTTTTGAGGTCTGAGGTTTCGGGTTCGGGGTTTGCTAGTCCGGGGTTTCAGGTTCGGGATTTCACGGTGCGGGGTTTTGAGGTTCGGGGTTTCGGGTTCGGGGTTTCGCGATTCAGGGTTTCGCGGTCCAGTGTTTCGGGCTAGGGGTTTCCCGTTTGGGGTTCAGGGTTTTAGAGGTTCGGGATTTTGGGTTCGGGGTTTTGTAGTCCGTGGTTTAGGGTGCGGGGTTTTGGGTTCGAGTTTTCAAGGTCTGGGGTTTCGAGTTTCGGGGTTTCGGGTTAGGGGTTTCTCGTTTGGGGTTCGGGGTTGTGGAGGTTCGGGGTTTCGGGTTGAGGGTTTTGCGGTTCAGGGGTTCGCGGTTTGGGGATTTCGTGGTTTGGGGTTTCGGGGTTCGGGGTTTCGAGGTTCGGGTTTCGTTCGGGGTTTTCCAGGTTCGGGGTTTCGAGGTTCTAGGTTTGGGGTCCGGGGTGTCGAGGTTCGGGGTTGCGGGTTAGGGGTTTCCCGTTTGGGTTCGGGGTTATGGAGGTTCGGGGTTTTGAGTTTCAGGGTTTTCCGGGTTCAGGGTTACGCGGTTAGGGTTTCGCGACTCTGGGTTCCGGGGCCGGGGTTCCGAGGTCGGGGTTTCGGGTGCGGGGTTTCGCGGTTCGGGGTTTCATGGTTTGGGTTTTGAGGTTCGGGTTTTTGGGTTCAGAGTTTCGAGGTTCAAGGTTTCAGGTTGCGGGTTAAGGGTTTCCCGTTTGGGGTTCGGGGTTTTGGAGGTTCGAGGTTTCGGGTACGGGGTCACGGTTCGGGGTTTCGGGTTCGGGGTTTCGGGTTTCGGGGTTTTCCGGGTTCGGGGTTTTGCGGTTCGGGCTTACGGAGTCGGGGTTTCGGGTTCGGGGTTTTGCGGTTCGAGGTTCTGCGGTTCGGGGTTCTGCGGTTCGGGTTTTGGGGTTCAGGATCGGGGTTTTTGAGGGTTGAGGTTTCGGGTACGGGGTTTTGCGGTTCAGGGTTTCAAGTGCGGGGTTTCGCAGTTCGGGGTTTCGTGTTTCGAGGTGCGGGGTTTCGCAGTTCGAGGTTTCGTGTTTCAAGGTTTCGAGGTCCGGGGTCCGGGGTTTCGCAGTTCTGGGTTTCATGTATGGGGTTTCGCGGTTCGGTGTTTCGTGTTCGGGGTTTCGAGGTTCTAAGTTTTGTGTTAGGTGTATGGGGTTTTCGAGGTTCGGGGTTACGGGGTCGGGGTTTCGAGCGTCGGGTTTCGCTTCGGGATTTTCGAGGGTCGGGGTTTCGGGACGGGGGTTCGCGGTTCGGGGTTTCGGGCGCGGGGTTTCTAGGTTCGGGGTTTCGGGCCCGGGGTTTCGAGGTTCGGGGTTTGGGGTTGTGGGTTTCGGGTTTGAGGTTTCAGGTTCGGGGTTTCACGGATTGGGGTTTCGCGGTTCGGGCTTTTGCGGTTTCGGGTTCAGGGTTTAAGGTTTCGTGGTTTGTGGTTCGGGGTTCGGGGTTCGAGGTTCGGGTTCGGGTTCTGGGGTTCTGGGGTTCTGGGGGTTCGAGGTTCTGGGTTCGGGTTCTGGGGTTCGGGTTCGGGGTTTCGCTCGTGGTTTTCCCTGGTTCGGGGTGTCGCGGTTCGGGGTTTCAGGGTCGGAGTTAGGGGTTAGGGGTTCGGGGTCTCGCGATTCGGGGTTTCGGGGTTGGGGTTAGGCGTTAGGGATTATGGGTTCATGGTCTCACGGTTCGGGGTTTCAGGGTCGGGGTTTCGGGCTTGGGGTTTCGCGGTTCGAGGTTTTCTATGTTCGGGGTTTTGAGGTCAGGGTTTCGAGATTTGGGGTTTGGCGGTTCGGGGATTCGGGTTCAGGGTTTCGGGTTCGGGGTTTCCCGATTAGGGGTTTCGGGTTCGGGTACGGGGTTTTGCGTTTGGAGTTCGGGGAATATCGTGCTCACGTGGTCACGCAACCCACAACCAAGAATGAGATAAGATCCCGGAAAGCCAAAATAAGGTCTGATAGGAGTGTGACACAATGGAAACCTGCCCCAAGGCACCAACACTATTGGAATGAGTAGAATGACGCCACGAAGCCAGTTAATCTTCGATAAGTCGAATTCAGCTCGTTCAAGAACTAAAGAATGCAAGAATCACTCTCACACATAAACTGAAAAGTTCAGAATTAAAATTAATCAATGGCTGCCGAAATTTAGCTAACATGAGTTTAAATAGTGTTTTAAAAACTAGCCCTAATGGACCCCTTATGTGGACTTAAATGAGGTCCACTCATAACTGACCCAAAACCCTAAGTTGGAAGGCCCGTGACTTAATCCAAACAAGCCTTGGATCCTAGCTGAAAACAAAGTCTTAATTAAGCCGAAATAAGCCTTAGGCTCTAGCTAACAAAATTAAATAAACCCATAAGTTTTATTTATAGTCTTCCATCCAGCCCCCTTAGTCCTAGAAACAAAAGGAAAAGGTAGCCCATAAGTCATTGCTGGTGTTTCTTAGCTGGTTCACATCATCCCCTCTCTCTTCGAAAGGATTCGACCTCGAATCAAAATCCTTATGCTGTTGATGGATCGACAATCAACACACATCCTCCATGTTCCATCCTTTTTAGGCATGAGTAGCGCGGGTACAACACACAAGCTTATACTCTCATGAATATATCCCTTATCTATTAGCTCATAAACTTGCCTTTGAAGCTCCATCGTCTCCTCTAGATTGCTTCTATAGGCTGGTCGGTTAGGAATTGAAGCTCCAGGTACGAAATCAATCTGATGCTTTATTCCTCGCAATGGTGGTAATCCGGTTGGAGTATTGTCAGGGACCAAATCATCAAACTCATGCAACAAAGAAAGAGCAGCACTGGGCACCATATGATCAAGATCATTAGTATTAAAGAAAGCCTCGTTGTACAGAAGTAAAATCATTGGCTTGTTTATGAAATATGCAAATCTGACCTCACCCTCTCTACGATAAAAATTAGGCTGTTTCTTTAGTTTTTCCACGGAATTATCATCACTTTTCCTGACTTTCTTCTCTTCTCTTGTCTTCCCTCCACTCTCGGGCAGATTTGGTGTTTTTGAGCAGTGGTTGAATGGTCTGATTTATGTGGAGTGTTGGCCGAATATTTGTTTGTGTTTGGATGGGTGGCCAAATGGGTTGAAGTGGTTTGGGTTCTGCCCTCAACTGATGGTCTTCTCTCCCCATGTTCCTCACCTTGATTTTCTCTCCCCATCGCCTCATGCTCACTTTTAAGCTTTATTTGATCATCATACACCTGTTTGGGTGTAAGAGGTACAAGAGTGATGGTTTTGCCATCTTTTACAATGGTATAGCTATTTTTAACCCCATCATGAATTGTTTTCCTCTCATATTGCCATGATCTCCCCAACAAGATGTAACTTGCTTGCAACGGTACCACATCGCACAGAACTTCATCAACATATTTCCCAATCGAAAATGGTACCACAACTTGTTTAGTCACTTTCACTTCATCATTCAGCCATTGCAATCTATGTGGTTTCACATTCTTAACAGTACTCAAATCCAGTTTACTAAAAAGGCTGGTACTGCAAACATTAACACAGCTTCCACTGTCAATAATTAAATCACACACCTTGTTATGTACGTAACGTGTCTAGAAGATATTCTCTCATTGTTGATTAGATTCATATTTCTTGACCTAAACCTGAAGTGTGCGCCTTATAACCAAGGACTCCGCAACCGGTAATGCTAATTCATCCCCATCACTATGCTCCAATGGTGGCATGCGTTCGCAATCAGATCTGTAACTTTTCGATTCCATATCACCATCATCTCTAATCATCATTATTCTCTTGTTTGGACACTCTGAAGCATAATGTCCATGCTCTTGACACCTGAAACAATTAACATCAGGAGTACGTTTAGGCTGAGTTTAAGATTTACCTTTGGCACCAGTAGGGACATCAACTTTAGCCGTTGATAGTTCAATTTTAGAAGGAACAAAGGATCTCAGCTGGACAATACCCTCTCTCTTCATATTTGTCTTCCAAGATGATGAGGAACCCGAATTAAACCCTGGACGAACATGGCCCTTCCTAAGTTGTCTCTCCACCTTCGTAGCCATGTGCACCATGTCCTCTAGCTCCACATAGTGTTGTAGCTCTACCATATTGGCAATGTCCCGATTTAACCCATTAAGAAATCTAGCCATTTCTCTATCCTCAAAAACATTGACCCGCATCATTGCTATCTCCATCTCTTTGTGATATTCATCTACTATCTTATAGCCTTGATTCAGACCTTGGAGCTTCAGGTATATGTCGCTATAATAGTAGTTTAAGACTTTCATCTCCTCCCAAGTCTGAACGGGTCGATCTCCATTCCTCCTCCTACTGATTACAATCTGATCCCACCAAATCATTGCATACTCGATAAACTCAATCATCACCAATTTCACTTTTTTTGTTCAGAATAGCTATGACAATAAAAAAATCCAATCTACCTTTTTCTCCCGCTCTAAATATGCCTCCGGATCATTTTTACCTTGAAAGTTCGGAATTTTCAGTTTAATTGTATCCCCAGCCATATCTTCATCATTCCCCATGCCACGGAAATTCACATTCCTCCTTGCTCTACTCGGTCCAGATCTGATTCCTTGGCCAATAGATGCAAAATCATTGTCATCTTCGTCCACATCTACGTTTTCATCAACATACTCTTCAAAATCAGATCTGTTATTCTGTACGGCCATACAGACTGTATTTCCTCGGCGATTAGCCCCACTATTCTTTTGTTCGAATTCACCTCATCTTTCAGATCTTTGTATGTCCTAGACAACAACTCAAGTTGCTGACCCATGACTCGTAATTGGAACGTTATGTCAGCGTTTTGTGTTGCTGATTCGTTGTTTTTAGACATCCTTTGAATCTGCAAAATTTGGTTAGTAGCAAAAAAATATATCCTCACCACTCTCGTGTATCACACAAAAAAAATCAAGGTTTTCCACTCTAATAAGCTCACTACGCCTTTTACCTCACAACTTGCTTTCTTTTTGTTCTTTCGGAACTAAAATCAACGAATCAAAGTCAATATCCTTCGCAACGCACTCTAATTATGATTTTTAGACTTAAGAAGCAATAAAAATACTGAAAACAAAGCAAAACAAAACTACGATTACGATTTCGCGAGTAGCAATGCAAAGTCATACGAATTGTGGATGATACGAAGACACGAAATAAAGCAGAAGAAAATACTACCGAAAACAATTACTGGACTCTTAGATAACCCAAAATAGAATAAAAAAACAAAGAACTGGACAAAACTAAACAGTAAGAATCACTTTTTGAGACTTGAACAAAATTGAAACCCAGACCAAACGACCTCAAAATTAATTCAGATTCAATATTTAGTATTCAGATTCAATACCGAACTAAAAACAAGACTCAAATTATAGGTCGTTATCGTACTTCTAGGTACCCAACCCCTTGTGTGATCAATTTGCGGCAGAAATGAACCTCCAATTGAAAACTCTAGTTTACAATATCAAAATAAGCCCAAATTTAATATATGGTGCGATATCAATGCCAATACACTGACAACTGAGTTTCAATTGATTCTAATTTGTTTTTCTAAGGGTTCACTAAGGTAGTGTTTCTACGACAGAAATGAATCTCGAAATAAAACCTCAAGAAATCAATATTAGAATAAGACAAAATTTGACATATGATGCTATCACAACCCCAATAGACGGAATATGAATTTGAATTAATTCCGACGTGGTTTGCTTATGTTTCCTCAAAGTAGTGTTTTATGCGGCAAAATTTCAATGATTCTTCAAATTTCAACTAATGCCTCTATCTCTCTTTCTTTTCTTTTGTTTTCTGTTTTCTATTTCTTTTTTTTAATATACTAAAATGACGAGATAGAAAACGATGAAATATAACCTCTTTTTATTAGATGACGTTGACACGAAGAAAGGAGATGAACACAAACACTGGAAAACTTGAAGGAATACTAAAAAAACACGAAAATAACAGAATGATATGAGCTTATTGCAGAGCCTAGCTCTAATACCACCTAATGCGAACCTCGTGATCACGTAACCCACAACCAAGAATGAAATCTAATCCCGGAAAGCCGAAATAGGTCTGATACGAGTGTGACACAATGGAAACCTACCCCAAGACACCAACACTATTGGAATGAGTAGAATGACGCCACGAAGCCAGTTATTCTTTGACAAGTCGAATTTAGTTCGTTCAAGAACTAAAAAATGCAAGAATCACTCTCACATATAAACTGAAAAGTTCATAATTAAAATTAATCAATGGCTGCCGAAATTTAGCTAACATGAGTTTAAATAGTGTTTTAAAAACTAGCCCTAATGGACCCCTTATGTGGACTTAAATGAGGTCCACTCATAACTGACCCAAAACCCTAAGTTGGAAAGCCCGTGACTTAATCCAAACAAGCCTTGGATCCTAGCTGAAAACAAAGTCTTAATTAAGCCGAAACAAGCCTTGGGCTCTAGCTAACAAAATTAAATAAACTTAGAAGTCTTATTTATAGTCTTCCATCCAACCCCTTTAGTCCTAGAAACAAAAGGAAAAGGTAGCCTATAAGTCATTGTTGGTGTTTCTGGGCTGATTCGCATCAGGCTTGCCCCTGTCTAGAGGGTACAATGTCATACTAATAATGGTGGATCGATTCAGTAAATATTGTCCTTTCCTACCTAGGGTACATCCCTACAAAGCAGCAATAGTGGCCAAAACCTTTATGGATAATGTGTTCACGATACATGAAATGCCACACATTATAGTCAGTGACAGTGATGCAGTGTTTTCAAGTAGATTTTGGCAAGAAGTTTTTCAATTAAGTGGAACCAAACTACTCATGAGTTTGGCATATCATCCCCAAACCAACAACCAAAAAAAAGTCATGAATAAATAATTAGAAGTATACCTGAGGTGTTTTACCAATGATTGACCAAAGGAGTGGGTCAACTTGCTAGCCATGGCCGAATGGGCATATAACACTTCTGAGCACTCATCTACTAGGTTCACCCTATTTGAGCTGGTTTATGAAAGAGCACCCCCACATCTCTTCCCTTACGAAATGGGAACCACGACAATGCAAGCGATGGATGAAGAGTTGAGAAACAAGGAGCACATCCTTGCCCTAGCACAAGAAATCCTACGAGAAGTACAAACGATGATGAAGATTTATGCAAATAAAAAAGAGAACTGAAAGGGAGTATGAAGTTGGGGACTAGGTGTACTTGAGATTAAAGGCCTTACCGGTAGGTGAGCATCGTCCTGAGAAAGAATTTGAAGCTCGCTCTGAGGTACTTTGGGCCCTTTCAAGTCATCCAAAGGATTTTTACCAAAAAAAAAAAAGTCATCCAAAGGATTGACATCGTCGCCTACAAGCTAGATTTGACCAAAGAATCAAAGATACCCAGTATTCCATGTTTTTTTTGTCTTAAGAAGAAGGTTGGGGATCGGGTAAACCCTAACCCTAGACTACCAACTGTGATGGTAGATGGCACATTGACACCCGAACCTGAACGGATCTTAGATTAACGACTCAAGAAAAAAGGGAATCGGGTTGGGGTTGACATCCTAGTCCACTGGAAGGGGACCAACATGGAGGACACCACGTGGGTCGACACTACCGAGCTATGTCAGCTCTATCTAGAACTCGTGGACGAGTTCTTTTGAAAGGAGAGGCTTTGTTACACATCAACAATCGACAACCTTTTGTTTAGGGATTATATGTAATAGGGGGGGCACTATTTAATTAATATTTACTCAAGTAGTAGTTTGCAATTACGTCCACTTCAAGGTCTGTTATTTAATTAATTATTTTGTAATAGGTATTAATGAGTTAGTGGGGAGTTAATTTAATTAGTGGGTAGTTATTTCACCTTTTTAAATAATTCAAAAACCCATCCAAACTCTCACAAGTCACAGCCCTCTCTACCCTGAAATCCATCCAAAAACTGCAGCCTCTTTCTCTCAAAACTCAATCGAAATTCCTCCTAAATTCTACAGAAATCACACTTGTTCAACCTAGAAATTTTTTGTCTCTCTCTGTATCCAAAACACAAAACTCTCTCTCAAAACTAAGCCGAAATTCCCCCTAAATATCTACCAGAAATCATAGCCTTCTTTAACCTAGAAATTCTATTGTTTTTGTCTCTCTCTGTATCCAAAACACACAAAAAAAACCCTCCTTTTCTTCATATTTCTCTCTTAAGTTCACTACTTTTTATCAGAAACCAATCATGTCGCGATTTTAAATCCAGATTTAAAAAAATAGTATTTTTTTTCATTATAAAACGTTGAGAGAGAGCATGAATGCTCGGTGATCTTCAAGAATGGGTATTTTAATAGATATTAGACGTAGGGGGTGCTCATGTGCTGAATTGAAAATCTATAATGATATCCTCTGATGCAGACAGGAGGCGGCAGTTTGTATTTATGAGATCGATGCAGAACTATTAGCAGTTTATTCTAGATTTGATATTATTTTTAAAAACATTTTTGATTGTTTTAATATATATTTTTTTTTAATATATAATTTTTTTTTATTCTCAAACTAAGTTTTTTTTCTTTACTTATTATCTTTCACAAACCAGTTTAAATAACAAATAAAAATCTCGCTGAGTAATATAGAAAACTGATAGCAAAATCAACCAGTTCTAGCAACAGCTTTGAACGAGAGCAAAGAACAATTAAATGAAATGAGGATGCTATGGATGGTCATACATCCTCTACTTACATTTCTAGATGAGATTTTTTGGTATAAACCATCCGGTAATCCGGCCACTGCCGACTAATCCGGATTCGAGCCGGGTAGGACCCTTAAGGGCGGCAAAGCTCTCCAAAGCGAGTTTTAAAGCAGCTGCATACCCAAGGCTCGAACTCGAGACCTTGGTTAAGCTGGGACGACCCCCTACCAGTTGACCCACGCCCCCGTTGGTTTCTAGATGAGATATAGTTGTTACATAGACCAACAAGAAAATAATATAAAAATTATATTATACATTCAAAACCAGAAATATTTTTCAAAAGAGTAGAAATATGCACAAAAAAAAAAAACCAATCCTGTATTTCTCTATCGGAATCTACAATGTTTTTCCGTAAATTAATGTATAGGAAGATGAGGCAGCAGCTGATGCAAACTATGGTTCTTTTGGAGGGGCAAGCTTGACAAAAGAGAAATCATCTTCATTTCTTGTTTCTTCTTCATGGTGCGGCGCATCAACTTCCGTTACCGGAACAACAACGTCATCGTCATCATCTACTCTTACAACTGTTACTGGAACATCATCATCATCATCCACTCTTACAATAAAACTGGTTGTTGCTGTTGTGTTTGACAATGCCTCAGTGATGCAAATCAGCAGGAGATACATGATCAGGAGGATACGATTGGGACAGAGCACATGCCAAAAATGGATACAATTGTCACATGATCACAGCTGCTACAATTCAGCACCTTACCGTTGCAAGAAGACAGATATGGATACATTCAACATCAACACAGGATGCGATCAAGCCTTGGAATTCTACCGTTACAAGAAGCCTGCATTTAGTTAATTTCTTTAATTATTGGATTGCTTTATTTATCTGAATTTATTTTAATTTCCTAATTTGTTGCTTTCCTAGTTAAGTTTGGTTTTTTCATTCCTATTTAAGGAGAAGAATGTAACCAACGGGGGCGTGGGTCGACTGGTAGGGGGTCGTCCCAGCTTAACCAAGGTCTCGAGTTCGAGTCTTGGGTATGCAGCTGCTTTAAAACTCGCTTGGGAGAGCTTTGCCGCCCTTAAGGGTCCTACCCGGCTCGAATCCGGATTAGTCGGCAGTGGCCGGATTACCGGATGGTTTATACCAAAAAAAAAGGAGAAGAATGTAACAGTGAAGGACACTTCAGAATTTTATCTTTGATTGAATAAATTTCAATTTGATTTTGGAGAGATTCCAATACAATTGCAAAGAGACTTTGCACCAGCCTCATTGCAATTCCTTGTGACTTTGAATCTGCAACACACGGCACCACTCAGCTTCTAAATCGGACTCATCTTGATCATCGTAAGTGTATGATGACCGGGTTGAGTGACTGGTTGGTTTGAATCATTGCAATGGGTGCGCGGAAGAGACAGTAGACACGCTTGGGCTTACACTTCCCAGCGTCCGAGTAGGAGTCTTTCCTCCTTTCACATGCCTCTTCTTCACAAGCATGTGCCACCTCTTCAGAGCCTTGGATGTTTGCTCGTCGAAGACTGATTTCTTCATACGCGAACCCATCTGAGTGTCCACCAATTATGATTAGTATCTAGGAAACCGTAGAAAACTTGATAGAAATAAGCGATGGGAAAGAGAACAGGGACATCACGATGCAAAGTTTATCTACAAATAAAGGCTATACAGGTCTCCAGAGACGAAAATTCTTTAGTGCCAGCATCCTTTAGGCTATGATATTATTGAAATTCATACCATCATTTCTAGTAATGAGGAGATAATTTGTTGGTTGATCAAAGGCTTGCTTTAGGAACAAATGATACATTTGATGTTGGAACTTCCTTCTGTATGATTTTACTTGATCATGTTCATTCCAACAGAAGAGCTTGACTTGTAAGCTTTTGAAAATACCAGAGAAAGTTGAGGGTACCTGAGTTAGAAGGGCATATAGAGGAAGTGTGATGTAGCTACACAAAATTAGAGCTCCAACCCTGCAAGGCCACGAAAACTTCAGTCTATCAGTTCAACTTGAAATTAAGACTAATGTCCAAACCATGGTCTTCTCCATGTTGAAATTAGGATACTGTTAATTTTCACAATCTCTATAACATGTCTGTGATGGATTTATTATTGGAAATGGCAATCTATTGATGGGGAATAAAACCAATGCTTACCCCAAAGCAACTTTGGCTATAACAAGATCAAAATTGTCGTGGAAACAAGATTTCAACCCAAATGAATACTGCATATATAAAACATCAATGTTGAGCAATGGATAGACATGGATTATAGAACGGGAGCAGACAATTCATTATTGCAAAATAGAGTCGCTGAAAACAGTTAAATACCCATATCCACAGGAAATATGTTATCTGGAATGCATTCTGCAAGCACCAAGATAAAAACTAAATGACAATTAGCACACTTAATGTTGATTAATATGAATAAAGCAAAAAATCTTGATATTCAAGAATCTAAAATTAACCATTCCATTATAAGTATTGGTAATGTAAAGTTTAGTGTTTGCAGAGGCGGCCATACTGTACCTGAAACAAAGCAAAATGGATAAGATTAAGAAGTAACTGAGGCCGACTAAACCAGAAGTATTTGTCTGAGCCTTGAACAAGAGGCATCCCTTGGACTACTGCATGTCTGTCAGTGATTTCAAGAGCCATCATTGTCAAAATGCCCTGAAGTTTTGTGCCAACTGCTAGGATAAACTGCAACAATAAATGGTCAGAATAATGTTGTTCTCTCTCATCTGGAAACTTGGTCACTGAGAACAGATTTCTTACAATCACAGGTATTATAGAAGCCCAGAACAATGCCTGCAATCCTGTACAAGACACAACACGAACATATCAAACTGTCTTCAAATTCAAATTTCCAGTGCTTATTAGCTCTAAGAGTTTCCATGGGAGAGGAGCTTACCATTGACATTCAGAAGCAAGAAAATAATGAAGGATGCCCACAGAACAGGACTGGCAGCAAATCAGTTTAAATCAAGATGCATAAATTTGAAATCTTGAGAAACCAAAGAAATATAACATGTAGAGAAAGATAACAACATTAATATAAATGAACTATTAGTACCCTACTCCCACAACTAACTTGAAGTCATCTTCCAATGACCTTTTGATGTATTTTTGGAAGTTAAACTTGCTACCAGGAGCTAAATGGACCTACATAAAAATGGCAATCTCAAAAATATAAAGCGGCAATCCAACAGTGAAAAATAAAATTTGTGTATATGAAGACTTACTGTGATGAATCCATTGCGTAATGTCAAGTAGTCAGACCTGCTAACAGATGAAAAATTGTCGGAAAAAGCATCCCTGCAATTGATACAAACAAACTTATACTGTACTGTTCTATCAAACATACACACAAAAAAGGTGCTAGTTAAGTGATATAATCCTTACAACATAAGAGAAGAAAGGAATTCTAGTCCAGAAACTGGTGCGTGATCTCACAAAAGATGTCTCGGGAGAAAGCCTGAATCTTGAAGGATCTGTGCATGAGATGATATTCAACTGCGCATACAAACCCAGGTATTCAAGTATAATGTTTTGACTTAATGAAGAAAAGTTAAAGCTATAACATAAACAGGGAGCCTGGCCTTTAAGATAAGACAGCACCATACCATTTGAGAACTTAATCATGGGACAAAGTCTCCAGCTCCCACCGTTTCCAGGCTCGACTCTGTAAGAAGTAGATACTTACTACCAACAGTTAATTTCACTTAACGCATCACATTAAGGGTCAGGGACAAAGATAGGTTTGTCAACAGGCTTGTCTACCTAGATTTAGACAAAATATTTCTAGTTTATTCATTACCATAATATTATTTTCCAGTAATGCAAATAACCAATCCAGGCAATTTGATGTGAATGGATAGCATAGCACAAGGAAAAGTGCTAGAAAAGAACATGTTCATACCTTTAGTTTCACAAGTGTCATTGTAATAGCACTAAATAACACGTGAAAGAATGCTAAAAAGAATATGAGGATGTGTAATTGATGCAACCCGTCAACAGATATGAGTTTTTCGTACCCCTGCAAAATAAATTCAGAATAGTTATCATTTTGAGCAAGATATGATTCAATGTTATCCTCTCATACAGTAATGAAGAGAAATTTTAATATCCTACCAAATCAATGCGAATAATAAATGTTGGTATAAAAATTAATTACTGTAAAGCAGCAGCAGCAACAAAAATTACTTATGGCACTAAATTGTGGAATGATTATCAAGTTACAACACTTGAAGATACTGTTCAAAGCATTAAGTAATGTACCATCACATATTTCATAAAAGGAAAGAAGGATCTTTAAACTTCGATAAACATAGGTTTATGTTCTCACAACTTACTATGAGCTCTCTTGAGGATGCCTAAATGTGATGGATAACATTAAATTTCAATACCAGGAACGAATATCCTTTAGCAAGAGGCAGTTTCTTCCATTGCTTTAGATTAATTCAAGATCCCACACTAGAATGTACTATGTTTTCATTCTTATATGGCACATCCTAAAACAACTTGTTCCAGAATGCCTATTCAATGTTAGTTCTGCATTATACCCAACAGCATCGATTACCAATCTCATTAGGCATTTTGGAGAGCCAAATCTTTAAAATGGATGTTTGAATAGTGTATATATGACTATTTTGTTGATGTGCACTTTAATGGTAAAAGGCATTTTGGAGAGCCATTTTTTTATATTATTATTTTAATGTAATGCAATTATTTTGTATATAATTTAATTATGCAATTAATTATACAATTAATAGGAGTAAGTTATATAATTAAATAATTACTTTTAAAAAACCCTCCAACAATATAATTATTAATTTTTCAGATTTAATATGAAAAAAAAATTAAAATTAAAAACCCCGCAATAATTTAAATTTGAAATTCTAAAATATTGAAAAATTCCTCCAAAATTTGATTTTCCACCAACTTTTCAAATTTCAAATTTCAAAATTGAAAGAATAACCGCCAAATTTTAAATTTTTTGGATTTCAATTTAAAAAAAAAAAAACTGCCAACTTTTGAAATTTTAAAATTTCAAAATTGAAAGAATAACCGCCAAATTTCAAATTTTTTGGATTTCAAATTTAAAAAAAAAACCGCCAACATTTGAAATTTTAAAATTTCAAATTTTGGGGAAAAAAATTCATCTATAAATATTCGCTTAAACCTGAACATTTTTCTTCATCATATTTCTCTTCATCGTTTTCTTCTTCAAACTAGGCTTTGTATTATTTCATTAAAGTTCATCATGAATCATTTTGATTTTTGTGATGCTTTTGATTTTGATGATGACACTCCCATGCTCGCTTACCAAGTCGCTACTGCAGTGGTTATTGGAGCAGAATCGATAAATCAAGGGCGAAGAACAGAGTCTCGTGGCTCTGTTTCTGGATGCAATACCGTCACTCAAAATAGAAAGGAAGGTGAATTGAGGCTGCATAATGATTATTTTGAAGAAAATCTTAAATTCACGGAGTCAGTTTCGAAGGAGATTTAGAATGAGTCGTCGTCTTTTTCTTCACATCGCAAATGCAGTGGAGGCTCACAATCCATATTTCAAACAAAAGAAAGATGCAATTGGTGTTCTTGGCTTATCTTGTCTTCAAAAGATAACTGCCGCTCATAGGATACTTGCATACGGTATTCCAGCAAATCTAACTGATGAATATCTTCGGATTGGGGAAAGCACTGCAATAGCAAGTCTAAGAGCTTTCGTCAAATCAATTGTTGAGGTTTTTGGGGATTGGTATCTAAGAGCACCAAACGAGTCCGATATTGGTTGGTTATTATCAAATGGCGAGCAACGTGGATTTCCAGGGATGTTAGGGAGTATTGATTGCATGCACTGGAAATGGGAAAAATGTCCAATTGCATGGCATGGGATGTATACTGGACATTGTCGGGACCTTACTATAATTCTAGAGGCGGTGGCTTCACAAGATCTTTGGATATGGCATGCCTTTTTTGGAATGCCTGGATCTCTAAATGATATTAATGTTCTTGATCGGTCACCTGTCTTTGTTGCACTTGTTGAAGGTCGTGCTCCTCCTGTCAATTACACAGTTAATGGACATGAGAATACAATGGGATACTATTTAGCTGATGGGATTTATCCGAATTGATCAACTTTTGTTAAGACAATCCCAAGGCCTTTAGGGAAAAAGAGAAAATATTTCGCAAGTAAACAAGAGTCCGCAAGAAAGGATATGGAGAGGGCATTTGGGGTGTTACAATCACGTTTCGCAATAGTGCGTGGACCAACGCGATACTGGGATGAAGAAACTCTTGCAAATATTATGAAAGCTTGCATAATAATGCATAATATGATTATTGAAGATGAAGGAGCAATGATGGTTGGATTTGAGCATGATAGTGAAACTAGTTCTTCTATATCAGTGTCACATGAAGAAACTCCAGAACTACGTGATTTTTTACAAACTCATAATCGAATCCGGGATAGAGTAACGAATTCCCAACTCCAAGCCGATTTGATTGAACATTTATGGGAACATTACGGTAGTGAGTAAATAATCATTAGATTTAAGCTACTTATTGTATGTTTTTCAAGTATTTGTATGTTTTATTTAAGGTTGTTGTATTTGAAGTTAATTAATGCTACTTATTGTTGTTGAGTGTTATAAGAACTTTAAGAAACAAACTGAATTGCTTTCAATTTCATAACACGATACAAAATATTTAAAGAAAATTAAACATACATTCCATTACAAATAATTCAATCAAATCAATTACAAATTTAAACCTCTCTTTGCCATATTTCCCCGTTTTCTATTTTCAAAATAGGCTGCAGACATTGGATCCATACCAGAAGTATCCAGCTTCATGATTTCATCCTCTTGTCTCTCTTCATTTTGTTGAATTAATTTAGCTTGTTGCTCTAACATTGTTACTCTATGGTGATATTTTTTATCCTCAATTTTCTCGATACTATTCGTGAATTTGTCTAAGAGATTTGATACATAAATCTCGCCAACTTTTTCTTTTCCTTGTCTCCGTGCAAGTCGTTCTTTTGCAGCTTTCTAACCAATTGGTCTATTTTGGTAAATAAATGTGTCACTGTCTTCTTCTAAACTAACAAAATCAGCGGTTGATGGATTTGAAGAAGCTGGACTTGCATTTCCATGATTTTTTTGTTTCTTGTTTGACTTCTGATGAAGACTTGCACGTTCAAATTGCCACTTGGGTTCATTTTTTAAGATAACCCAACGATGCTCCAGTTGAAATCGTTTGCCAACGACTGAAGCATACATTTGCCGAGCATCATTAATCTGGTAAATCAATTTCAATAAATAAAACTATGTTATATAATAAATATGTTAAACAAATAATTTAATATGGAAATGATAAAAAAAAAAACATTACCCTTGATTCTTCAGTCGTTCCACTTTGTTGACAATTTTCAATTTGGGTAACGAAACCAACAAATTTTCCAACTTCTCTATTTATTTCTTGCCATCTATTTGAGATGCTTATCTGAGAATGATTATTCAGGTTTGCTCCATTCTCGACAAAGTAAGCATGTACTCCCGTGATTGGATCTTTGCTAGTATTTAACCACGCAGATACAAGTAAACAATCTTCTTCAGGCGAGAAGTTTTTACTTCTTTGGGATTTTTTAGTTGTATGAACAATATGATCACTTTGTTGAGTAACATTCTGTTCAGACTCACTTATAAGAAAGTCAGTGAATGAATTTGGCAAATCTGAGTCCATCTGCATAAAAAATACATTGTATAAATTAAGCTAATTGATCAACAACATCGTAAATTTTCAATTTCGCATAATTATTTTTTTACTAAATATTATTATTAATTACTATTTTTTTCTCCTAAATATTATTATTAATCACCTCCACAACAGTTCAAAAAACTACATTTACACAGTTCTTAAATCTAACTGTAAATTTAAACATGTAATTAAGCTAATTGATCAACAAAATCATAAATTTTCAATTTCTCATAATTATTTTTTTTACTAAATATTATTATTAATTACACTTTTTTTTCCTCCTAAATATTATTATTATTTATTCCTAAATATTATTTTACCCCCCGAAACCCTACTTTAACTCACTTCTCATTTGCACCGCCCCCCACAATTGCAACTCACCTCACGCCTCTCTCATGCCCATCTCTCCTTCTCCGTCCCTCACTGCTCCCTGCTCCCCTCACGCCTCTCTCATGGCCATCTCTCCCTCACGCCTCTTTCATGGCGATCTCTCCTGCGTTCGTCCCTCACTACTCCCTGCTCCCCTCACGCCTCTCCCATGGCGCTCCCCCCCTCTCACTCTACTCTTTTTCCTCCTCTCCCTCGACTCCCTCTCACTCTACTCTCCCCCCTCTATTAAGTTTCTATTATATGGGTTCTATTTTTTGATCAACAAACCTAATTGTACAGACAAAAATATATCAAGTTAAGAAAACAAACCGAAGATTCTGGGGCAGAAGGTTTGATAGGAACCGAAGATGCAATCTGCTCGTTGGATTTTGAATATGCTGTGTTTTTTCAATTTTTTAATTCTGTGGGTTGCTGTGTTGATGGGTGTTCAATTGTTGAATTCGTTGGTTGCTGTGTTGATGAGTGTTGCTTTGTTGTGGGTTGATGTTGCTTTATTGAATGAGTTGTGTGTTGTGTGTTTCGATTTCTTTCTTGCTGGGTGTTTTAATTGTAGCATGGCCAACGGTAACATTTCAACGGTAACATTTTCATTTGCCTCTGCAGAAACCATCTGTACGGATGGCTCCCGAAGATGAAGAAGCCATTTTGGCTCTTCATTTGCTCCTCCAGCTGGAGACGAAAATTAACCCAAAAAAGCCAAATATTTGATTTTTTGCCTTTGGCTCTCGGGATGGCTGGAGGAGCCCTTAAACACCAGAATGTGATAACATTCTTTCCTCGTATTATCACTTTGTTGCTTCAATGTTAATTTTGTATTGTCATAATCTAAGTTGTGATAGTGATGGGTCAAATCTAAGGTGTGCCATACCATTTTTACACCTATTAGTATCCATCAAGTATCAACCACTTAGCTTATGTGAGAATCATATTTCAAAAATGAAAATGCATTTCACAGCCCACAGCTATATTCTTGACATCAAAACAACTCTAGTTCATTCCACAAACATGTGGGATTTTTCTGAAACTTCTAATCATGCAACTAAACTCGTTGGCTTAATGAAAATACATATAAAAGCAACAAATATCATGTCCCCCACCTTCCACTACCCAAAAGGAAGTATACAGAAAGCATTTTTTGGATTTGTTTCCAGTAAAATAATGCTTAAAATGGTTGTCATTCGAACACTGCTCAGCTTCTTTTATACAATGCAAGACCATTACCGATGCATTTATTGCGCCCAGAACTTGCATGTTACTCATGACAACTTTCATCGATAGACTTCAGACTTGCCCATTTATCTAAAGCCAATCTTAAATTGTCAACAAAGAACAAGTTTTGCAACATATGCACTTACATCCTTGCATTTTACTGCGCTCTCGGCACGAGCTAGAAATCTACGATCAAACTGTTGAAACCTGGAATTGATTCCAGGCCTGCCAAGCAAGCTGTCAAGGTGATGAAGCTGGAGAATCGAAGATTGAAGAATCAAGTTTAGTTTTTTAATGATTGAATTCATATTGTATTCAGTATGTGTAATAGTCTTTAGTCAATTAGTCAATGTCTTTAGTCAAATTCAGTTAATTGTCAATTTGTGGATAAGTAGGAATTGTAACAGAATTTTGAAATTCTATCCGTTGTATTACTTTTGTTTCATATAAATAAAATTGATGGGATGGCAGTAACCATAACGAAATATTCTGCCCATGTTCACGTTTCTTTGTTCTAAAATTACAGAATTTAAAGTCTCTCTTTCTTTCTGGAAATTTTCCTTCAATTTCTGGAAAATAGCTCGTGCCCAGATTTTGATCGCTACAGTGCATGTTCTTTGTTCTTTTTGGCTTACTTGTCCGTACAAATCTGAACAGTACGTGTTTTCCCAAATTTTCCAGTTTTCTTCAAATTTCAACATGGTATCAGAGCAGAATTAGGTCTTTGATAAGGGATTATTAGTGAAACCAGAGTGATTCGAAAAAGTGAGATTATTCAAGGTTAATTAAATCTTGAAAGGGAAAGAAGAGATTTTTCGTGAATTTGCAGATTTCTTCAAATCAAGAAATTAGACTTGATTTGTTCTTTAAACGGATAATTAATTGACAGTAATCATCAATTGATATCCTTGTTCTCTGTTGCTTGAAGTCTTGAAAGTGAATTGCAAAAGAAAAGAAAAATTTGAGCTGACAGATTTTGACAGAGATGGATTCATCATTTTCGTCAAAATCCCCAATTTTCACGAGTGAACTATGGAGTCTGGGCAGTAAAAATGAAGACCTATCTTAGAGCCTTCGACTTGTGGGAAGATGTGGAGTTTGACAGGGAACCAACTCCCTTGAATAATAATCCCACAAATGCTCAAATTAAGTTCTTTAATGAACAGAGAGCAAAGAAATTCAAAGCTCTTACTTGCATTCATAATGCATTAAGTGAGGAAATCTTCTCAAGAATTATGGCGTGTGAAACAGCTAAGGAAGCTTGGGACAAATTAAAAGCAGAATTTCAGGGTGATGAAAAATCCAAGAGAATGCAGATTTTAACCTTGAAGAGACAGTTCGAAGGCTTGAAGATGAAAGACTTAGAAACAATCAAGGAATTTTCATCAAATATTTCCAAGATAGTAAATCAGATGACACTGCTAGGGGAAGAAATTCAAGAAGCAAGGGTGGTTGAAAAGGTACTTGTAAGCCTACCTGAAAAATTCGAAAATAAAATATGTTCCTTGGAAGATTCTAAGGATTTCAGTGAACTAAGTCTGCAAGAATTGATCAATGCCTTGCAAGTCGTGGAACAAAGGCAGGCATTCAGGCAAGAAAACTCAAGTGAAGAGGCTTTTGCAGCAGGGTTCAAGGGAAGAACAAAAACCCAGGTGTTCTTCAAAAACCCAGAAAACAAGACCAATTCTGGGAAACAATGGCAGAACAAGAAATGGCAGAATAATCAATCACCTGCCAACAACTTCAATGCAAAAGGGAAGGATAGAAGAGAACAATTCCCCACATGCAAATACTGTCAAAAGACTAATCATCTTGAGTCATTTTGTTGGTTCAAGAATGCACAATGTCGAAAATGCAAACAATTTGGACATATCCAAAAAAATTGCAAAAACAACACATCAAATGGACAAGCACATGCTGCAGAGGTGATGGAACCCCAAGATGAACAACTTTTTACTGCCATTACAAGTCACAGCTGCAACAAAACAGAGGTTAGTAAACATAACTGGTTGATAGATAGTGGTTGTTCAAATCATATGTCTGCAGAATTAAGCATGTTTAATAACCTTGATTTAAACTACAAATCAAAAGTGAAAGTTGCTAATGGACAGTATGTAAGAGTAGAGGGCAAGGGGGAAGTTGACATAGAAACCTTAGCTAGTACTCGAAACTTTGAGCATGTGTTGTATGTACCAGAAATTGATCAAAATCTGATAAGTGTTGGTCAATTGCTTGAAGAAGGATTTTCATTATTCTTTATAGATGGTGTGTGCACAATTAAGGATGATCATGGGACACATTTATTCACTGCCAAAATGCTTAATAGATGCTTTAGTATTGAAGAAGAAATGAAAATCATAAGCATGAATATCAATGCAACTGAAAATTCAGTGCTATGGCATAAGAGGATGGGACATTTTAATTATGTCAACTTGAAGAAAATGGCAGAATTACATGTGGTAGAAGGTTTACCTATGATACATGAACAAAATGAAATGTGTGAAGCATGCCAATTAGGAAAACAATCAAGAAGTAAATTCAATTTAAGTACACTTAGATCAACTGTCAAGTTACAAATTGTACACACTGATGTGTGTGGACCTATGCACAATGAATCATTGAATGGTGCAAGGTACTTCTTGTTGTTTATAGATGATTTCACTAGGTTTTGTTGGGTGTACTTCCTTAAAACCAAAGGGGAAGTATTTGAAACTTTCCTAAAGTTCAAGGCTGCAGTCGAGAAGGAGTCCAGCTGCAGCTTGAAGGTGTTAAGGTCAGATAATGGGGGGGAGTTTACCTCCCATAAAATGGAAGAATACCTAGTTAAGGAAGGTATTAAACATCAGTTGGCTGTCCCATACACCCCACAACAAAATAGGATAAGTGAGAGGAAAAATAGGACTCTAATGGAGATGGCAAGATGCCTCATCTATGAAAAAAAAATTACCTTTGAAGTTCTGGGCTGAGGCTGTAAGCACAGCCTCATATCTCCTAAATAGAATGATCTCGAGATCATTAGGAGATAAAACACCATTTGAAGAATGGCATGGTTACAAACCCAACCTAGATCACTTGAAAATATTTGGGAGTCCATGTTATGTGCTGCAGCCTTAAGCAAAGAGAAGGAAATTAGACCAAAAATCAGAGGTTGGAATTTTGATTGGCTATAGCTCAAAGTCAAAGGGCTATAAGGTTTATGATTTAAAAACTCACCAAGCTGTGATTGCAAGGGATGTTAAAGTGGCTGAGAATCAAGTATGGAATTGGGAAGAAGAAAAGATTGAAGAAAACAAGGCTGAACTACAAACTGAAACTGAAGAGGTATTGGATATAGATGACTTACCTGTTGAAGAACAAATGATAGAAGAGGTAGATGACCTACCTGTGAGAGGTACAAGACTTCTAAGTGACATCTATGAGAGATGTAACTTAGTTGCAAATGAACCAACAAATGTTGGAGAAGCAATGGAATCACAAACTTGGGTGGCAGCCATGAAAGAAGAACTAAAAATGATTGAAAAAAATGATACCTGGCACTTAGTGGACAAACCGAGACATAGAAAGGTAATTGGGGTCAAATGGATATACAAAACCAAACTAAATGCTGATGGAAGTATCAACAAAAACAAGGCTAGATTAGTGGTCAAAAGGTATGCACAAGAACAAGGGATTGACTACCATGATACCTTTGCACCAGTTTCAAGGATGGACAATCAAGTTGCTGCTCATGTTGGCTACACAAAAGGGATGGTTGGTTTGGCAAATGGATGTCAAGTCTGCATTCTTGAATGGAACATTGAGTGAAGAGATATATGTAGAACAACCTGAAGGTTTTGAAATTGAACCAAATCTAGACAAAGTTTACTTGCTAAAGAAAGCATTATATGGCTTGAAACAAGCTCCTAGAGCTTGGTATAGCAAATTAGATGAATACTTAGCAAGCTTGGGATTTGAGAAAAGCTTGAACGAAAGCTACTCTTTATGTGAAGAAGGTTGATGATCACATATTAATAGTTTCAGTCTATGTGGATGACCTATTAATCACGGGTGATGATGAAAAATTGGTTGCTGAATTTAAGCTAAACATGAAGAACAAGTTCGAAATGAATGAACTTGGATTGCTAGCATACTTCCTTGGAACAGAAATAAATCAATCAAGTGAAGGGTGCTTTGTATGTCAGAAACAATTTACATCAAAACTACTAAACAAGTTTGCAATGGAAAATTGCAAACCTGTTAGCACACCAATGGTGCTTGGGTTGAAGCTCACCAAGGATGATGGTGCCCCCTGTGCAGATGGCAGAATGTATAGAAGTTTAATTGGAAGTTTGTTGTATTTAGCTTCCACTCGACCAGACATTGTATTCTTGGTAAACTACCTCTCAAGATTCATGCAAAATCCTAGTCAAACACATCACATTGCAGCAAAAAGGGTGCTGAGGTACTTAAAAGGAACACTGGATTTTGGCTTGTTCTTCAGCAAGATGAACACTGTCAAATTAAAAGGATTTTGTGACGATGATTGGGGTCGGGAGTGATGAAGAGATGATGAGTACTTCGGGGTATTGTTTCTCAATGGGAGAATGTATTTTTTGCTGGAATTCGAAGAAACAATCTGTGGTAGCACACTCAACAGCCGAGGCAGAATATATCTCTGCATTTGTAGCTGCAAACCAATTAGTTTGGTTAAGGAAAATTTTTAAGGACTTAAACTGTGATCAAGGGGAATTCAAAAAAATTGCTATTTCAAAAAATTCTGTGTTTCATGACAGAACAAAACACATGAAAATAAAGTTTCATGCAATAAGGCAGTTTCAGCAGGAAGGAGAATTCGAGATGAAGTATTGTTGTACAAAAGAACAGTTGGTTGACTTGTTCACAAAGACCTTAGCAAAGGAAAGATTTGAAGAGCTAAGAAGAATGGTGGGAATGTGCAGTCCAGGAATCAAGGGGGAGTGTTGAAACCTGGAATTGATTCCAGGCCTGCCAAGCAAGCTGTCAAGGTGATGAAGCTGGAGAATCGAAGATTGAAGAATCAAGTTTAGTTTTTTAATGATTGAATTCATATTGTATTCAGTATGTGTAATAGTCTTTAGTCAATTAGTCAATGTCTTTAGTCAAATTCAGTTAATTGTCAATTCGTGGATAAGTAGGAATTGTAACAGAATTTTGAAATTCTATCCGTTGTATTACTTTTGTTTCATATAAATAAAATTGATGGGATGGCAATAACCATAACGCAATATTCTGCCCATGTTCACGTTTCTTTGTTCTCAAATTACAGAATTTAAAGTCTCTCTTTCTTTCTGGAAATTTTCCTTCAATTTCTGGAAAATAGCTCGTGCCCAGATTTTGATCGCTACAGTGCATGTTCTTTGTTCTTTTTGGCTTACTTGTCCATACAAATATGAACAGTACGTGTTTTCCCAAATTTTCCAGTTTTCTTCAAATTTCAACACAAACAACAAAAGTCTCCATCGATGTTCCTCTTCCTCTTCGGTGCTAATCCTTTTATGAGTTACACCTTCTTTCTTACAAGGCAACATGGTGCCTACAACATCTTGAGGAACACAGATTTTTGCAATGTGATTCTGCCCAAAACTCAGGAGCAGTGAAATGAACCCTGGAATCATCAGCTCTGCAATAATCATTCCAAACTAAGATATTCCCACTAAAGGAACACATAAAAAAACATTAAGGAAAAAGTCAAGGCCAAAGGACAGAATCATGATCATTAGTGCTAGTGAAATAGAAATCTTAGTTCTTTACCAGCCTTAACCTTCTCCAAGGCTTCAAACAAAGCTTTCTTGTGCTTTTCTGTAAACCACTGAATTGAAAATAAAAATAAAACGAGAAAATTAGCGAGACTCAAAGAACAAATCCCAGGATTGACAGGGAAAAGAACTATTCTTTTAACCAAGTATAGTTAACATTAGAGGAAAAAAGAATAAAGCAAAACGAAAAAAGAAAACATTTTTCTTATAAAAGTAAAGGGAAATGCAACGAAATTTAAGAGGCAAAAGAGGGAGAGGGAGAGGAGGGAGCGGTGTTTTTCTATTACTTTCTACATAAATTAAACAGACAAAGCATATATAGATTGTTTAAACCCCACAAACAACAAGAATAAAGAGGAACAAAGTATTTTTGTTTTAAAAAAAAGGTAGAAACTAAATAATTTGGTGATATCAGTATCCATCAAACTGTACTACCAAGAAGGAAAAAGAGTCAAAGAGCACCAGGAAACTCATAAGAAATTAAAGAAAAGCATTACAGACAACATTTACAGAGACACATAAGAGCTTACTGTTCCGATTTTGTGAAGAAATTTTTCCAAGAGAATAGAAAAGATGATAATAACAGCACAAATACTAGCAACTCCCATGTTGGTGTTTGATCAAGTTTCCTTGTTGTAGCACTAGTTTCAGTTGCTGCCCTAACCACTACGCCACCAAATAAACCCGTTAAAGACACACTTAACAGCACTTTCATTTTATCAAAACAGAAACAGAAGAAACAGAGCAGCGAGGAATGAGTGATAAAAAAGAAGGGGCTGCTGGGTCTGGAATGAAAAAAAGAAAAAAAAAAGGAAGCTCATGTTAAAAGAGATAGCATAGTTGTCAAAATCGTGATTTTGACACATACGGAAGGGACTTCGAAAACTCGAATTGTAAGATTATAAAATCATATCTGAATTTTTTTGTATAAAAATCATAAAATCACAACTAAAATCATGTAGGTAGAAAAATCATAAAATCATAAGTAAAATATTTCCGAATACAATATAATATAATTATAGCCATAAAACTTCATTAGTTAAGGTTGATACATGATTCAAAATAACTTAAAAATACATTATAAAACAATTATGTCAATAGAATTTCATTCGGTAAAAACTAACAATTTTAAAATAAATATTTTGCTGATGTGCTATATAAATTAAAATCAGTCTCATGACCGTCATTTTTCTTGTTATTTTTAATAAATTCATCAAAAACATTATTATTTAAAGAATTATCAGTACTAACACTGGTATCAACACCGATATTGCTAGTACTAGCTCCAATCCTAACAAATTATTTCGACTCGGGACATGAAAATAATTTAAAAACATTAAAAAAATTTAATTTAAAGTAAAAAATAAAAAAATAAAAATTTTCAAAAAATTTAAGTATAAATTTTTAAATTAATATTATTGATTATCTATATATATATATATAGAGAGAGAGAGAGAGAGATTATATATATATATATATATATATATATATATATATATATATATATATATATATATGTATGTATATATATATATCAATCAAACTCGTAAAATCAGACCCCCCCCCTCTCTCTCTCTCTCTCTCTCTATATATATATATATATATATTTACGAGTTTGATTGATTTTGATCGAGTTTGATCAAAATTAATTTTTCTACCTGAATTGACAAAGTTTGATAAATTGATGATTTTGCAAGTTAACACTGATTTTAACAACAATGAGAGAGAGAGAGAGGGGGGGATTATTAGATAAACAAACAAGTTTGGATGGATGAACAGAAGAGAGCGTGAGCGCAGGGAAGCAAGTTTAAAGAAAGAAAGAGGAACATAATATACAAAACAACAGGCAAGAGAAAATCAATCCTGTTGAGTTGCTATTATTGTATTTCGGAAATACTATTTCCTCTACTACTTTCCATATGGAAATAAATTATTATTTCAAAGAAGATACTCATTGCCCAACCCCCCCTACTCTAGTCAGTTATAGCTATATATATATATATATATATATATATATATATATATATATATATAATAGTTTGAGGAGGTAAGAAAGAAGAGATGAAGTATTGTTACAGGCAAGGTACTCATTGTCCAGTCCCTCCCTCCTCTATATATCTATATATATACACCCTCGTCAAGTTGGAGGAGGTAAGAAAGAAATTATTATTATTACAGAGAAGGTAGTCATTGTCCAATCATGTGTATGCGTAAGACCAATTCTAATGGCAAGAGCCATTTTAGAGAGCTAAATCTTTCAAATGATTCTTTGAATAATATATATATGACTTTTTATTGATGTATGCTCCAATGGTAAAAGTCATTTTGGAGAGCTATTTTTTTATATTATTTTAAATATAGTGCAATTATTTTATATGTAGTTTAATTATGTAATTAATTATACAATTAATAAGAGTAAGTTATATAATTAAATAATTATTTTTAAAAAACCCTTCAACAATATAATTATTAATTTTATATATAATTTTTTACTCTCTTGTTAAAGTATTTTTAAATAAAAACAAATATTTTTGATATAATTACATTAATTTTTAATATATATTACATTATTTTTTATATATATTTACATTATTTTATAATATATATAGTATGCGCAGGAATATATATTATATATATTATTTTCTTCACGCAGGAATGGCTCTCCAACATGAGCTCCTACAAATAGCAGCTCATGAGTGTAAAAATTTAATCACATATGCTAAACAATTAGTTTTTTATTTATGCCTCCTTATATAGTACTCCCGCTGCAGTTGCTCTAAGTGGATGTTTGGTGTCGCGGTTCAACCTGTGTTTGTATTGCACCGTGGCTCCAATCACTCCTGTTACCAAACGGGACCCCAACTTTTGGCAATGGATCCTAGGGGTGAGCAAACCGAACCGAAAAACCAATTTAACCGAGAAAACCGAGAAAAGAAAACCGAAAAAACCGAACCGAAAAAAAAAACCAATTAAACCGATTATTTTTTTTTTTTAAATCCGGTTCGGTTCGGTCTCGGTTTTGTACAGAAAAAACCGATTGACCCAAACCGAACCGAACCGGTTCGGTTTAAAACATTAATATAAATAGAAACTTTTTCCCATTCTCGCTTGAAACCCTAGCGGCCTCGCCTCCCTCCCTCCCTCCTTTTCCTCTCGCCGCTCGCCTCTCCCTCTGGCCTCTCGCCTCTCCCTCTCGCCTCTCGCCTCTCACCTCTCCCTCTGGCCTCTCGCTCCTCGTCTCTCTCTCCCTCGGCCTCTCGTCTCTCCCTCCCTCGGCCTCTTGCGGGAGTCTTCTTCCATTCCAGGTAGTTCATTTATTAATTAAAGATATTTTTTTGGTATAAAATTATGTTTTTTAGTGAAAAAGCTGAGAAATTTGTGTGCTTTTTTTTTTATAACAAGAGTATTTTTTTTTCTTTCTCAACATAGATGTTGTGGTTGGTGGGAGAGAGAATGATGGTGTGGTGGTTTCATCGGAGATAAGGAGTCATCTTGCAGAAGAAGGGAACCCCACATCTGGTGTTGGATTTTTTGTGGATAGCATGTGAGTAAAAGCTCTTAAAAATTTCTTCCGGTGTTTGATTGTTTTTTGGAATTTTTTCATTATTTACTCTTTTTTTGTGTGTATTGCGGGAGACTCGTCCCTCATTATCCTTGTCGCTGTAATGCTTGCTTTAGCGCTTTCTTGGATTCTCGTAAGTGTTATTTTCTTGGATTAGAGAATGAGAATGAAAAAGTGAGCACTTTATTGCCCCCGCGACTTGAGATAATATCCTTCCGAATGCTTGATTTATGATAGTTTTCTTCTAGAAATTTTATTGTTGTTTGAATCATTGTCCGGCAAGTTTTTTCTTATTATTGAATTGTGCTTTGGGGGATTAATTTTTTTTTCACCCATGCGAAGCTTAGAATAGTCGAGCATAGGAAAGGGTCGAGCATTAACACAAATTTAACGTTATCATGATATAGGTTTGAACCTTATATGTTTGCATTCTCTGGATGCTATTTTGGTGGGGGGAGGAAAAGAAAGGATGGAACTTGGCAAGATCCCGGAGAAGGTGGAAATCTTTGCACGTGAGACCCACTGTAGTTTATCAGAACACATTGCATATACTAAATGGTTTATGAAGCATGGTTGATAACTCATTGTAGTTTATCAACTTGATATGTTTATTTTCAATAGAATGTTATTGTTTGCCTTTGGTACTGATAGTCAAGACTGGTGTCCATCAACAGGGGAATCAGCTTGTCTTTGTTTTTTTTCCCCCTTCCGTGATGTGTTTTTGGTGTTTATCTAGTAATAACTGGGAGTTGCTAATACTTGCAGACAATCTAATTTACTTAACAAAATTCTTATTCAAGTTGAAATAGGTTTAGGACAAAGGTCTGCTACCAAATGTGATTGCTTCTGCAGGTTTGAACTCCTATGTGTCAAAAGCACACAATGATTTTGGCTCTTAAATTATCAACTTATTTGCAATCTAACATTTCTATTATTTTTTTTTGTAGATTTTGGTGGAAAGTTAAATCTAGCGACGGATGATAATTAGTTCAAAACCGACTGTATTTCTTGAAGTTTTTTATGTTAATGTTGCTTGTTTATTTTGAAGCCCTTTGAAGGCATTTTCTGTAATTTAAATTTAAATTTAAATTTGTTCACTTGTGTAGTTTTAATTTTTCTCATCATGCTAAATTACACAAAACAAAAGTATTGGAAAGGTTAAAAAAAAAAACTTCATAAACACTATATTAACAATTTAATACATTAATATTTGTATTTGTTGCAAAAAAAAATTTAAAAATACTTTGGGTTCTGGTATGAAAATAGTTTTTCAAGCCCATCAGAAAATTTATTAGAAAACCCATCAAAAAGCCCATCAGAAGGCCCGTCAGAAGGCCCATCGGATGGCCCAATAACCAAATTCGGTTTTATGATTTTTTTAACCCAAAAAACCGGACCGGACCGAACCGAAAGTGGTCGGTTTTGAAAAGATCCGGTTCGGTTTCGGTTTGAATTTTTTTTAAAAAAAAAAAATCGGTTTGGTTACTCTTTTTGACAAAAAACCGGACCGAACCGAAAATGCTCACCCCTAATGGATCCCACTAAAAAAACACAATTCACACGGCGTACGTGAAATCCCTCTCTGCTTCTCGTCTCTCGCATCTCTCAAGATCTCTGCCTCACATCTCCATCTCCATCTGCCTCACATCTCCATAATCTCTCATCTCTATCTCCATCTCCATCTGCCTCTCGTCTCCCTCATCTCTTGTCTCCCTCATCTCTCGTCTCCCTCTCTGCCTCGCGTCTCCCTCGCTTGTCCTTCCCTTACCCTCACCCTCACCTCCTTCGTCTCTCTGGTCCCTCTCCCTTAGCCCATAGATAACCCACATCCACTGCCCCTTCCCTCTCAGCCACACCCACCTTCCACCCTCCCTCAGCCACACCTGCACAAAGTCCACACTTCTCCCTCAGATTAACAATTACCACGAAGAGGAGGCACATGAGGCACTGATTTCTGCAGATCGAAGGTGTGTATACTTAAATTTCCCTTAGTTTTTTTCTTTGTATGCACAATAGTTAGCATAATGTAAGATGCTGGATAATTTGGTAGAGTTTTTGGTAGATTTGTGCTTGTTGAGTGCTGGTTAATTTGATAGAGTTTTGATAGAATGATGTTCTGGCAATTGAAGGAGCCAGGGCCTCCACTTGAATTAATATTCAATTTTTCGGAAATTTACTTGTTGTCTATTAATTGGAAATGCTGAGCCTAAATAGGGCTGGAAATACAAGTTAAATAACTACCCACTACTTAATTAACTCCCCACATCGGATAACCCCCCCCATTACAATACTTGAAATACATAAATTAAATAACAGTCCTTATACTAAGTTGAATTGCATCCCGGTCCCTAATGTAAATAATAATTAACTTTTGCCCCCACTATATAAACACACAACAAACCCTAATTTCTCTTAAGACAACCTTCATCTGCGTTCATCTCTTCTCAGCTGCCTCTTCATCTCTCTTCAGCTGTGGCATGTAACAAAGCCGTCCCCTTCGAACGACTTCGTCCCACGAGTACGTGGGTGTGATCGTCGCAGCTTGTCGGCGTCTTCCCCTCTCCGTTCGTCATCTGATTCAAACTCCAGCCCTTCTGTGGGTGCGATCGTCGCAGCTTGTCGGCGTCTTCCTCTCTCCGTTCTTCATCTGGTTCAAACTCCAGCCCTTCCAATAGGTACAATCTTGGCCTGTTACACTTGTGACCTGCATGAAACTTCTCATCACAGAAATAACACAGCCCCTTTTCTCTTCGCTCTTGCATTTGTTTGGAGCTTATTCTTCTAACTGGGTATGGGTTTCTTCTTTGGAATGTAGGTTCGGTTCTTTGGGGTGCTGGCAGCCTAAGGGCTGGTTGTGGTTGTGGGTCTGGTGGTCTGATGAAAGAGGTTGGTGTGGGTGTTTTTGGTGGTATTTCGGATGTAGAATTGAAAAGGGTAAGTGGTGTTTGGTTGCTTCTATAGGAATAGTGTTTTCCATTGACTTCTTCCTCCTGCAGGCGCGCCAGTCCAAATGCTGCTGCAAGTGTGGAGGGTTTGAACATGGTGACCGTGATGCGCAGTTCGTCTTTCAAGCCACTTAAAAAGGTGCTGATGCGGAAATCTTCCCCTAAGCCACTGATCTTGTTAGACAAGACCTCAAATTCTGTCTGGTAATCTTCTACGCTCCCTCTTTGTTGTAATTTGGTGAATGCACCCTCATCGGATCTTCATAACATGAGGGTCCAAATCGATGCTGGGATAGCCTCCACAAATTCTTCCCATGTTGATGTATGACTTGAGTCTCTTAGCCACTGATACCAAGTAAGGGCCTTACCCCCCATGTGGAAAGAGGCAATCTCTATTTTGTGGTCATCTGGTGTCTTGAAATAATTAAAGAACTGCTGTGCTTTTAGTATCCATTCGCTGGGATCACCCCCATCGAAGTGTGGAAAATCCAGTCGTAGTGAGCGAGCCTGAATTCCCCCGTGACCTTCAAACAAGGGATTATCATGAACCCTTGTAGTTTGAGAAGAACCCTCTCCGGAAGTTCTCCTGTTGGTAACCTGGACTAAGCTGTCAAAGTTAGATGCCATGCTTTGTTGAGTTCGTCGTAATACCTTTTCCATGAGTTTCTCTTGTTTGGATTGTTGTTACGTCAATCCCTTAGTTACTTCTTGTAATTGCTTCCATTGTTTCGACAAGTTGGGATATTACGGTGCCTTCACGTCATGGTGGTTTGGAAGGATAGCTCGATACCACTTGTAAGATGTCTGGATAATTTGGTAGAGTTTTTGGTAGATTTGTGCTTGTTGAGTCGTTTGGTTAATTTGATAGAGTTTTGATAGAATGATGTTCGGCAATTGAAGGAGCCGGGGCCTCCACTTGAATTAATATTCAATTTTTCGGAAATTTACTTGTTGTCTATTAATTGGAAATGCTGAGCCTAAATAGGCTGGAAATACAAGTTAAATAACTACCCACTACTTAATTAACTCCCCACATCAGATAACCCCCCATTACAATACTGAAATACATAAATTAAATAACAGTCCTTATACTAAGTTGAATTGCATCCCGGTCCCTAATGTAAATAATAATTAACTTTTGCCCCCACTATATAAACACACAACAAACCCTAATTTCTCTTAAGACAACCTTCATCTGCGTTCATCTCTTCTCAGCTGCCTCTTCATCTCTCTTCAGCTGTGGCGTGTAACACATAACACTTCAGAGAAGCACTGATTTTGATCGTATAACATTTCATACATTTTAGATTATTTTTTTCTGTTATTGCTCATTAGATTTTTGGGAATTTAGATTAGGATGCTTGAGGATAAAAGTTTGAAGTAGCTTGATGTTCGTACAGGTCACCGCAAACAAAACCCTAATATTAATTCTAGCAGATTTAGGGATATCTTTTTTAGGTTAATGTTGAATTTTTTATTTTTAAAATTTTAGCAGATTTGTGGATCATGAGTTAGGGTTTAAGTTTGTAATGAAGTTTTGTTTCTGGATTTTGTTTGGCAATTCCAAAGGTTAGATTTTTTTCTGTTATTATTCATTAGATTTTTAGGAATTTAGATTAGGATGCTTGAAGATAAAATTTCGAAGTGGCTTGATGTTCAGTTTTGTTAGTTTGTGTTTAGTGATGTAACTTTAGGAGTTGAATGTGGGTTTTGTTCAAGCTAAACATGACTAAATGAAATCTAGGGTTTAAGTTTGTAATGAAGTTTTGTTTCTGGATTTTGTTTGGCAATTCCAAAGGTTAGATTTTTTCTTTGTTATTATTCATTAGATTTTTGGGAATTTAGATTAGGATGCTTGAAGATAAAATTTCGAAGTGGCTTGATGTTTAGTTTTGTTAGTTTGTGTTTAGTGATGTAACTTTAGGAGATTGAATGTTGGTTTTGTTCAAGCTAAACATGACTACATGAAATGATGCAATGTTTTGGTTCTAGCTCAACTCCTGAATTTGACATGGTTTTTGGTGGATAGATTAAATGCCTCCACATGGAGCAGTGGAAAAAGAAAAGAGATGGAAGCTAATGAGGGTCGCGCGAAGAAGAAGAAGAAGACGGCTAGCATTAGCGTTCAACTACTGTCAAAGTGGGACCACCTAGTTGATAGTATAGCGACGAGAAGTGATTCTTTGCATATGGATAAACAAGGGTGTAGCATTCATGAGGTGATGGCTGAGATCCATTCTATTCTTGGAATCCGCATTGACCATGATCTCTATGACTTCGCAGCAGAAATTATCCTCCAACGTAGGAGGAGAGAAATGTGGGCTACTATGGGAAGGATGGAAGAAAAATATGATTGGCTGAAGAGGATGG
The DNA here is from genome assembly GCA_029228465.1 of Salix viminalis. Classification (NCBI taxonomy): domain Eukaryota; kingdom Viridiplantae; phylum Streptophyta; class Magnoliopsida; order Malpighiales; family Salicaceae; genus Salix; species Salix viminalis. The sequence goes on from CM055432.1 coordinate 6,034,728, forward strand.
ACGTATGTACTAAACAAAATTAGCCGAAGGATTTGTATTTGAATTGTTATCAAAATTTTATTTGAATTTGAATTGAATTGTTATCAAAGTTTGTATTTTAATTCCTTTGTTAGTGTTTCGGGATACATAAATCGATTGTATTGTTGTATTAATACATGAGTGAGATTATTTTTTTATCGGTAATTTTTTTTATCCTGTTAATAATTTTTATCAGTAATTTTAGAAAAATATATCTAATTTAGTTGAATTATTTTAAATATTTTGTTATTATAATTATTAATAAATCTACGAAATTATTCCAACAAAATATTTATATATATGTATGTATTGTGTATTTTAAAGTAACTTCATAAGTTGACAGCAATATGAAAAACATGGTAACCAAACACACAAAATTGCTTTTTATTAAACTCAACCTCAACCACAGTTTTAACCAAACACTTAAATTTCAGTTACAAACCGCAGCTAAAAACGCTTTTTATAAAATTATTTTTTTCAACCTCAACCGCAACAACAACAGCTGTGCCAAACAAGCTCTAAGAGTGTGTGTGTGTGTAACGTCAAGTTTGGGGAGGTAAGAAAGAAATTATTATTACAGAGAAGGTACTCATTGTCCAATCGCATTATAGTTATTCACATTCATTTTTATCCTTTGTTTTTATCCTTATAAAATTACTTTGAGTAATATTTTTTTTAAATGAGATAAAATTTGAGTTTTGATATTTTGGGCTTACTTTGTAATATTTATATTATAATTATTTAAACAACTAAAAAGATATGGGTTCGTTTAATTGTTTATAATAAGGTGAACAAGGTTACTAATTTTTTAACTTTATTGATCATGTTATAACAAAATAATGTTGAGATTTGGAGTCTGTATGATATAGTAGTGATTGGTTTACAAAATATTTTTTGTTTAAGGAATAACAAAATAATATGTTTTTTATTTTTATTTTTTTTAACACAAGTATATCAAAATAATTTTAAAATATCAATACATAATTTGAAATCAAAAAAACATTTAAACATAATAACAAATAGACTCTTATTTGATTGAAATACACGAAAAAGCCTAAAGTCATTGGTTCAATTTATAGTGGGAGTAAATTTATTTTCATTCCATAGATGATAGATATCCCTTAAAAAGAGAAAAAAATATTTTAATTTATGTATGTTTTTTTTTTTTAAATCAAAATAATTTAAAAATATAAGAATTTTTTTTCCTTCAAAACATGCATCTTATCTGCAATAACAAACACATTTTTAGTCAAAGTCTAGAAACAATTTGGTATCCATATGCAAAAGCTATCTGAAAAATAAAATGTGGACTCCCTATCCCACATGCAAGCAAAAACCTTAACTACCAACAACTTTCTATGCTACTACTACTTGACTCACTTTCACTAATAATACAACCATAAAAGATCCCCTCTTCCGCTAGAATCAAGATCTTGCCTTTCTTAAGCAATGCAATTACCATTTCATTTCATTTCAAAATGAGATCTTCTTCGAAACTAAACTTCTTTTTGTTGATAACAATCTGGGTTTTCTCTAAAACCTGTAAAGGCCGCGTCTTTAATTTCAAGATGCACCACAGATTCTCTGATTCATTCAAGAATTGGTCAGGTTTGACCACAAACTGGCCCGAGAAAGGAAGCTTTGAGTACTATGCAGCATTGGCTCATCGTGATCAGATGTTAAGGGGGCGTAGACTCTCCGATGCTGATGCATCTTTAGCTTTCTCTGATGGGAATTCAACCTTTAGAATCAGCTCCTTGGGATTGTATGTTCTTTCAACTTTTGTGTTTTATTGTCAGTTACTGTCAATGTATTTTTGTTTGTTTTTGTGATTCTTCATTTGGGCTTTAAGTGATTCTAGAAATGGGTTCTTGTTTCAGTGATTCTTTAAGTGGGTTTGGAAAAGTTTATTGTTTCAGTGATTCTTGAATTGGATTTAATTTTCCCCTCCTTTTGTGGGTGAATGTGTAGCTTGCATTATACAACAGTGGAATTGGGGACACCAGGAGTGAAGTTTATGGTGGCACTTGACACAGGAAGTGATTTGTTTTGGGTGCCTTGTGATTGCAGCAAATGTGCATCTACTCAGGGAGCTAGTTATGCTTCTGTATGTGTCTCTTCTCAGTTCTTACTTTTATTTGCTAAATGTGATTTTTTTATTGAATGTGGCTTTGTTGACTCGTCATGTTTGGCTTTATCTTGTCCCTCGTTGTAGAGTTTGTAAGTCTTTGTTATCTCTTAGAAATTGGATGCTAAAGTGGAGACTAGAGGTTATTTGCATTTATTCTGTTTGACAATGCTTAGGTTATTAGACAGCTAAAGGAGCACTTGATGATATGATGAAAAGTGGCTTATGAATCTAGATGAATGTTATTTATACTGCTTCTATATCAAATGCTATTAGCTGCTCATAGTTTATTTTTTACCATCTATCAGGATTTTGAACTTAGTATATACAACCCCAAAGAGTCATCGACAAGCCAAAAGGTCACCTGCAACAATGATATGTGTGCACAGCGTAATCGTTGCTTTGGAACATTCAAAAGCTGCCCTTACATGGTCTCTTATGTCTCTGCTCAAACGTCTACTTCTGGGATTTTGGTAAAGGATGTTCTGCACTTGACAACGGAAGATGGTGGGCGAAAATTTGTTGAAGCGTATGTCACATTTGGGTGAGTTACTTTATCTTCTAATAACAATTTTAACACCTTGCCTCAGGATATGAATTTTCTATCATGCTTTGTGTAAAGGTTGAGATGAAAATGCAATATAAAATTTGCAGTTGTGGCCAGGTTCAAAGTGGTTCATTTCTAGACATTGCTGCTCCCAATGGTTTGTTTGGTCTGGGGATGGAGAAGATTTCTGTTCCCAGTGTCTTATCGAGGGAGGGATTAATAGCAGATTCTTTCTCCATGTGCTTTGGACATGATGGAATTGGAAGAATCAGTTTCGGAGACAAGGGCAGTCCTGACCAGCAAGAGACCCCATTTAATGTTAACCCAACACAGTAAGTGGTAATTTGTCCTTTACTTGATGCTAATAGTCTTATATAATTGTCTTGATGGAAGGATAGCTATTCCCTGACCTGTGTCTGGAACTGCTATGCAGCCCAACCTATAATGTTACTGTGACTCAAGTTCGAGTAGGAACCACGGTAATCGATGTAGAGTTAACAGCTCTTTTTGATTCTGGGACATCTTTTACATACATGGTCGACCCAGCCTATTCAAGGGTCTCAGAGAATGTAAGTGCTTTAGAGGATTAAGATTGGTTTTGCTAGTTTATCTGAATTACCAAATCCAGCATTGAAATTAAGTTCTTATGCTCCTTCACAGTTTCATTCACTGGCACGAGATAAGTGGCGTCCACCTGATCCCAGGATTCCTTTTGAATATTGTTATGATATGAGGTCAGGCCTTATAATATAGTGAAATAAAGTAGACATGTAGTCTTATCTATCATCACCTGCCTAGTCTCTATCCTCTATACAATTTTTCTTGATGATGGGCAGTCCTGATGCAAATGCAAGTTTGATACCCACCATGAGTTTAACAATGAAAGGAGGAAGGCATTTTACTGTCTATGATCCAATAATTGTGATCTCCACTCAGGTAATGTTTTACTCTATATCCTTTTACCATGATCTGTGTTGTTTACTGTGATACTAATAGCAAATAATTTTCCTTTCAAATAATTGCAGAAAGAGATTGTATATTGCTTGGCAGTTGTCAAGAGCACAGAACTCAATATAATCGGGCGTAAGTCTTGCATTTTTTGTGTTTATAAATAAGGAAGTGAACGCCTGTTTTAGTGTTTAATCAAATGAATGCTACACTTGGAAACTATAACAGGTGCAAGTTTGAATTCTTTGTGTCTAGCAGTCCATGGTTAAGGAAAATCATGATTTGCAATCAAGGATAAATTCTATGTTTTAATTTGTTTCATTTCTCCATTTCTTAATTAATACACTAGGAAATTTAACTTCTATTTTTGAAAATAAGAGAATGATATGCTCATTAATGAATTATATGATTTTTTGATCCTTGTGCAGAAAACTTCATGACCGGTTACCGTGTTGTATTTGATAGAGAAAAACTTGTCTTGGGATGGAAGAAGTTTGATTGTAAGTGTTACTTTCATATATTATGACTGTGAATACTTTTATAAAATGGCATCATTGAATGGGGAAACTTCTTGCACTAATGCAGGTTATGATATGGAGGATTATAACAATTTCCCACTGCAACCACACGCTTCCATGGTGCCTCCTGCAGTTGCTGCTGGAGTAGGTAGCAACTCTAGCACAGGCTCAGCAAAAGAGGATAGGAATAAATCTCTAAGCTCCATTGCATCTACATGTTGTCATAGCCATGCTTCTGTTTTGACTAGCTTGATATCTGTCTTCCTTATATGTCTCTTATAACCATTACTCTGCTCGTTCATTTATGAGGTTAGTTGTATAATCATTCTATAGGGCAGCTCTAGATCCTTTAGGTTACACCTCTGTATAATATTGATAGAATATCACCACCCCTCTTTGACAATGAAATTACGTAATGTTGCTTTGTATAATTTCCCATTGTCCATTTATTCTCTTATTTCAAGCATCTTTTATTGACCAAGAATATATGGTTACTTTAGAATTTCTGATTGAAAAGGAACAGCTTCTTGTTGTCTAGAGTAGAATTGTTGTGCAGAAAACGTGTTTATAGGTTGTTAATACCATTTCGGTTGTCGTTTTTTTTTCTATTGGTACGAAACGTTTTGGTTTCGGAGCGTTTCGGCGTGCCGTTTTGGGTTGTACTGTTCATATATAATTAATTAATTATATATATGAAAAAACTTAAAAAGCAAAAAAAAAAATATAATTTTTATTTTTTATAAGGTCAAAGTTGACAATTTTATTTTCTTATAATATATATTTTTTAATTTTTATTTTTGTATTTTCAATACATCTCATAAACAATAGTGTATATATATATATATATATCCCCCGATATATGTTCGTGGGGGCACCATCATTATAGTCATAAATCATGTCCCATCAGCCTTTTGGCCATGGGCGCGGGAATCAATTTTTTCCCTTGGCCGAAATGGCACACCTGGAGTAATTTCAGGGTGTTTCGGTCAGTATTTCCGGTACGGACTGGTATTTAAAGTGAGATAAAACATTGTTTTGTCTTGTTTTTTGCCTGTTACAAAACGTTTCAGCCGAAACAAAACAATATCAATAACCCAGGTGTATAGTATGCCTTTCCCCGGTTACCTGCCTACACAAATAAAAAGACTATTGGTTGTAGATCTATTGGCTTACTAAAGTCTTCTAAAGGAAGCCAAGCTTTTGGACTTTTTGATGAAGACATCACCTTATACAAAGCTCAATTTTAAAATTAGCAACCTTAAGTCTTACCGTTGTTTTAAGGTTTACTGAGTCGACTGAGCTTTTTTTATGTAGCAAATTGATTGATTATTGTGCGTGTTTCATTGATTAACTAAAAAATTTATTAGTTAAATTATCATCGATAAAATACGTTTTCAATGGGTTATTTGTTTTGTGCATCGAAATGATTGAATGTTGTTATTGTTCTAAAAGTTTGGATAATTATTTCATCGATAGATTGTATATGTGCATCGAAGTGCTTGTAATTAATTTGGCCCAGTTTTCCCACTCGTTTTGTCTGTGTGACTTTGCATATTTTTTGCTTATATGATATAAAATTTGATATATCATACATAAAAAAGCTATGAAAGTCAATTTTGAACAAAAACATCGACTAATGAAATATTTTGATTATTATTATATTTTAACCATCATAATTCTTAAATTGTCATAATTATTATAGCTGCTATTATAATAATTATTGAAAATAATTAATATTCTGATTATTATTAGCAGTATTGTTATAGTCATTGTCATTATCACAACAATAATCATTACGATAACCAATATTATTTTTATTAATATTATTTCAACTATAATTAGTAGTATTATCATTATTGTAATTGTTTTTGTCATTACTGATATTTTGAAATTATTTGTAAATAATTAATACTTTGATTAATATTGGTAATGCTATCATTGCTACCATCATTATTGTTATAAAAAAAATTAAATTATTTACTTGATTCTTTAATTGTTTTTCATATCATTATATTTTTTTTTTCAAAACACTAAGATAAAATTAATTTGAGTTTTTTTAGAGACAAAATTAGTTCATTTGTTTATATATTTTTCAAACGTTAATATTAAATAAATATCAAAAGACATAATTAGCCTTGCATATTTTTTTTCAGAAAAAAACAATACCTTAAAAGTGATTCTTATCATTATTTTGAACACATCATCCATAATAAAATGAATATATAAAAAAAGCTACATAATCAAAAGTTTTATGGGTTGATTATTTCACTCATATGTATAGCATTATCAAAAAAATATATGACCATTAACATTTTTGTCCATTATTAAAAAACTTTGGTTTTGGCTGTGGCGAAGCGTAGGGTAAGTGACTCGTATATTTTTTAATTGTAGATAATTTGGTCTAATTTTTCTACTCATTTTGTCAATGTGTGGCTTCTTATAACTTTTGTTTATGTTATAATAAATCTGAAATATCATAGATTAAAAGGTTGTAAAAGTCTTTTTTTTTATAAAAACAACATCGACTAATGAATTATTTGGATTATTATTTTTATTGTTATTATCATAATTGTTAAATTGTTGTTAAATTGTCCCTATTATTAGAACTAATATTATAATTATTATTGTAAACAATTAGTATTCTTATTATTATTGGGAGTACTATCACTTTCACCATCATTATGTTATAATCATTGTCATTATTATATCAATAACCATCATGATAATTAGCACCCTTATTTTTATTCATATGATCAAAATTATAATTTGTACTATTATCATTATTATAATTTATTTGTCATTATTATATTTTCTATATTATTTTATGAGTTATTGTTATTATTACTATTAAAGCTATAATTATTAACACTATAAGCACTATAACTATTATAATATATAATAATTTCTATTATTATTATGATTATAATAAATAAAATTATTATTACTACTACTGCTAAAAAAACATTATTAAATTACCCTGAGAAAAAAATAATTTTTTTAACAAAAGAGTAAGCAAGAAAAAAAACTATTATTATTACTATGTAAATAATGGTAAAAACAAAATTACATTAAAGAATTAAAAAACCCCAAAAACTTTAACAATCATTTGACTTGAAGATAAAAAAAAATGAACAAAGAAAGAACAAAGGGAAAAACAAAAAAAATCTTAATTTTTAAATGATCACAATCACAAACTAAACTTTAAGATAAAAATAGTCAATTGCCAACACACCCCTACAACCTACTCTTTTATTTTGTCTTTTATGGGGCATATCAGTATATGAACATTTTCAAAAATTATGAACGGACCGAATGACCCTCGTAGACAATTCATCTATTGTCTTTTATGGCGGCATATTAGTATTTACACATTAATAAATGGTTATGGAATGAAAGCCCCTTGCAGGTAATTCATCTTTTTTGGCTTATTTGAGGGTAAAAGGGTTTATGCACTATTCACTAAAACTGTGCAATTACCATGACACCCCCACAAGAAACTATTGGTTTTTGTCTTATGTAGGGGTATAATGGTTATTTTACTGTACACAGAAATATAAAAAATTGAAAATACCCTGATTCCAAGGCTAAAGCTAAGAGGAAATGAGGGGTTAAAAAGCAATTGCACTATTACAATAAATAGTAATATGTTTCTGGTGCTACAGTAGAAGCCAGAGTTGATTTAGCTGTATACTTAATGACTCGGAATCCTGATGCGATCCAACCATCAAAGGATCCATTGGAGGTTTCAATTTGTCCAGTTACTAGGCTTAGAGCTAAGAAGTTCAAAGAAGCTTTCAATGGACTTCTTCAAGATACATGGGCTAAGGTGGACTTCAAGAGGATTTGTAATAATAAAGAGAAAGCCTTGATTAATTTGATCCATGTTCAAGAGGGGCATGTTGGTGGATCCAAGACCATTACAGAAGGGTGGGTAGAAGAAGACTAGATTCAGACAATTTGACCTTTCATTACTCTTTTAATCATAACTATTTATATAGATCGAATTTTTATGTGATTCGAGTTGGTATGAAAACTAGACTTTCATACCTTTCCAACAGTATAAGGCATGCCTTCTAATTCATTAATAAAAGAGAGAGCGATTTATTTTAATTTGGGCCTTGTTGCTGCCAGACAAAATGCAGAAACAACCAAAATGCCTTATTTAATTAGTTGAGCTATCAAACTTTAATTATTTTGAGAGGAGACCATTTTTTTGGGTCTTAGATTTCTTCATTTTGTTTATTTTAATTACTTTGAGCTAGTTTTATCTTGGGTTAATTATTATTTAAAATGAGTTTATGTGAGGCCCATTAGGGAAAGTAGGGTTTTGGCTTGGAGTATAAGTACTCCTTAGGAATAATTTTAGGGCAACTTTTTGAACAATATTTTCCAGCATTATAGCCGACTTTGGTTGATTCATCTTGGTTCTTGATTGAACTTTCAACTCTTCCAAGAATTGACCATTCTTTGTTGTGAATTTATACTTCCTTTGCTCGTCTCTAGGTGTAGGCATTGTGATCGAGTTGGTTTATAGTCTTGTTGCCTTGGAGCAAGTCTTCCATTATGATAAGCTCATTCAATTCTCAACAAACTTGGGTTAGTTTGATCTTGGGGTCGTGAATACCATTAAATTCCGCTAGGGTTCACATCAGTGGTATCAAAGCTGATCTAATCACATGTTATATCCTTCAATTTGAGTCTTTATTATTTCTTGTTTGGTTTTTGATAGATTCGTCCACCTAAAAAAATAATAATAGGGATCTTACTTGTTATTGCTTTGTAGAAAACTTAATCATAAGTTGGTGTTCTTGCCGAAATATATACATATATAGATCCAAAAAAAAAGTGTTTGATCTTGAAATCTTGATTGCTGCCACATAAAAAAAAGAAAAATGAAAAAGAAAAAAAATCATTTTTTTTTGTTTTAGCCGAATGCATGTTAGAGAAAACCTTGATCATTGGGAAATTGGTTAGTCTTCCACTTAGTAGTCTTATTTGTGTTCCTTGAAAATTTTGGTAGTTTAGTTGATTTTCTTGAGTTGCTGGAATTTTCTTTAATTAAATCCTTAATTCTTGATAATTCAAAAATGTTTTGCTCTTTTTTTTTTTTTTTTTATTTGTGTCTTCAAATCATCATATTATTCATACAAATTTGCATTGCTATTCATGAATTTGTCATCGAGTTTTGTTTTGTTAGTTTCATAATTTCTTGCTTCTAGAGTCTATATCAAATTTATAAGTTCACTGCTTAGTTGGTTGCTTTTTTCTGAATTGTTGCTAAGTGATCTCAAGAAATAAAAGAAAGGTAATTTGAGTGGAAAAAGGCATAAGGAGCATATTCGAGTGAAAAACCTATAAATTTGTCTGAAACACTAGTGCATGAGGTGATTTTTTTTATTGCTAACGATTTTGATGCAGGTTTAAAAAAAATATCTCTTAATAGTGTGTCACAGAAGATCGGTGAAATCAAAGAAGATGGGTTTTCAAGAATGCAACAACAAATGGAATTTATGTTTGGTGAGCTAATGAATAGGATTGCAAAATTAGAGACTAGGTTTGATGGAGGATGAAGTAAAAGGGATAGAGAAGCTAGGAAAGAGGAGAGTGTTGCTGGAAACTCTGCAGATGCAGTTGAGGATGATCTTAACCATAGTGATGGGTTCTGTACACATAGCGGAGAGAGGTATGAGAATCAGTCAAGGAGGGGACATATTCGGCCACATAAGGATTTTGAGCATAGAGGGGATTTTGATGACTTGGGAGATATAGACCAAAATTTAGGTAGTATTAAGTTAAAAATCCCAGGCTTTAAGGGAAAAACTGATGCATAAGCTTATTTAGATTGGGAAAAAAAGGTGGAGATGATTTTTGACATCCATAGGTGATATGAACTCCATCAACAATAGTGATGAAACCCAATAATAATGATGATTTAGAAACCTAAGATCGTGTAGACAAGATTAATTGAGTCTTGACCCAAAACCCAACAAGATGAAAACCATGACTATGAAAAATTGAAATGCCACACCCAAAAAAACTAAGAATCTCTCAACAATCAAGGTGATAAGTTTTGTTGTTTGAACACCACATGATTAACTTGATAAGTTCTAGGAGTTCTTTTAAGAACGAAGAGGAACACAAGACTCATAATATTGATAATTTCTTGAAAACACAATCTGTTTATTCATTTCAAAATACCCATTTATATACCTGGAACAACCCTCTAAGAATAGGAAAAGTCATAACTAAAGCTTTAAAACAGCTCAAACAGTAACATTAAACAAGTCCCTATGTTTTTAGGTCTTTTGTACTTCTAGAGACTACCATAAATAGCTAAATGACTAAATTCAATGTATTTAACATAACCATTCAGGACCAAATTTATTCCTCTATTTAATATCCTTGGAACTCATCAAATTCTTGCCTTTTGATGGTCAGACCATGCTGAAATGTTTTGGCATAATTATTAGCCTCTTCTATTGCTTTGATGATGTGGACTAAGCCTTGATTATTATTTGAGCCGATCTTGATCTTTTTAAAATCAGTCCAAATCTCTTGGATTAGCCCATTTAGTGTTTGCTTGAAATGTTTGGCTCTAAGTCTTGTAAATGGACCACTTGAAAGTGATAAAGGGTCTTGTGCAAATTCAGCCTCATTCCCGAGTGTATGATCAACATATCCAAGTCCTTGGTTTGCATCAATAGGTACTCTGAAGAAAATAAGGTTAAGTTAGTTGTAGTGGAGTTTACTGACTATGCCATGGTTTGGTGGGAGAGATTGGTGGTAGAAAGAAATAATAGAGAAGACCAGTTAGCACATGGGAAGAGTTGAAAACAATAATGAAGAAGAGGTATGTTCCTAAACATTATTAGCGGGAGTTGTTTAATCATTTACAAATAATTACACAGGGTAATAAGAGTGGAGAAGTATTAGAAAGAATTAGAGGTGGCTATGATTAGAGATAATGTTAATATAGATGAGGAAGTTACGATGTCTAGGTTTTTGAATGACTTGAATAGAGACATAACTAATATTGTGGAGTTGGAATCATATATTGATTTCGAGGAGTTAGTACACTTATCCATTAAGGTTGAAGGACAATTGAAAAGGAAGGGTAATACACGATCTAGAGCTTATACAGGGTCTTCTTTGAGTTAGAAGATGAATTATAGGAGAGAGGGTAGTGCGTCATCGAAGAAGCCTTTGGTGACTTCAAAAGTTGTTGAACCTAACTCCATGAAGAAGCAGGTTTCGACCAATGATCAAAAACTTAAGGGAGAAGTTCAACCAAAGTGTAATCGTGATATAAAGTGTTTCAAGTGTCAAGGATTGGGACACTGCATCATAATGTGCAAATTGTCGAGTTATGATTCTAAGGGATGATGGAGAGATTATGTCCATTAGTGAAGAGTCTAATTGTGATGACATGCCTCCACTTGAGGATGTTATTGATTTGGAATATGTTGTTGGTGATAAAGTTATGGTGGTTAGAAGGTTACTTATTGTTCAAACTAAGGAGGATGATATGGAGCAACAAAAGGAGAACATCCATATTATTTGATAATTTCATCCATATCTACCTAGTGTTTTGCATATGTTTTGTGTATAAAATGCCTTGATATTCTTTTTTTTATGTTTTGAAGGCATTTTTGGATGAAAGATGCAAAAAGGAGGTAATTGGAGTTGATTGACAGATTTGACCTTCAGTCTATGCTTTGTGCAGAGCAGAAGCTCTAGAGATCGAAATGAAGTGATTCCAGTGAAATTCAAAAGCTAACATCCATAAATTTATGTAAAGCTAAGGAAAAAGAAATAAAATAGGGAAGATCATGGAAATCGCAGCCTTCAAAGTCAAATCTTGTAATTTGCCGATATCGACCTTTGTCCATTCAAACTCCAATATCTCGATCTAGAGAAGTCTGATTGATGCAAACTCAATTTTCGTGGATGCAATACTCAAATAAATATAAACGCTCCAAATTTAATCTCAAAACGATGTGAGATGAAGGAGATATGAATTTTACAAGGGACAACTAAATTCTGTCAACTTAAGGAAGGACTATTTTGTAAAATAGATACTAGGGTTTTTAAGCATATATAAAAGAAGAGAGGAGCAAGGAAGTTTTGGCAAGCAGAAAAGAAAACACAAATCTTCCTCCTCCAAACCCTAAATCATGTTTTCTTCCATCTTTTTATTTAGTTGTTCAATAAACATGCAAGGCTACACTCGTTTGCTTGGTTGCAAGGACACGTAAACCTTCAGATTTCAAGAATTGTGAGATCTATTTTTACCTCAATTTTTTAGTTTATATGATGAATATGTTTGTTCTCCTATGCTTATTTTCCTATCATTGTTTATTTAATTGCTAAGAGCGGACTCGAAGTTATTATTGTAGACAATCGATATCTAAGTTTGATATCAAAACTGAAGTTGTGGTATATGAACTTATGAAGCAACTAAGTTAATAATTGTAGCGGATCTATATTATTAATCTTAGGGAGAACATTCAATCAAACTAAACATATATTGCGGACAATTATGTTTCTTAATTGATCAATTTATCTAGTTTTTAATGTTGTCATTGAATGAAATTACAAGTGCGGACATTGTGGTTATTTGATGGTTAGGGTAAGTTATACGGCGGATCCGTTAACGAACTAATTTTAAGAGGAGATAAATATTCAGAATATAAATTGATGTGTCATTTCCATGATCAGTTCTGATTTCTGTAGATGGATATTGATTTGCGACCAAGGTTTGCTTTATTGATAAATTTTAGTTTTATATAATTTTCGCTTAGTTTGCTTTAGCCTAGCCTAAACAATTTCCACCCCCCCCCCCCAATTGCATAACATATAGCATGAAAATCTGAACTAAATCTTCCTGGTGTGATCGACCCCTTGCTTGCTCTATACTATCTTGTTTGATTTGTTTTAAGCTAGGGTAATTAATTTGTGCGACCACGACATCACAACAGTTTCGGCCAAAATGGCTGAAATGTTTGGTACCAGTTAAAAAATGAGTTAAAATAATGTAGTTCTTACCTCGCTTAAAATTTCAATCCGTTCCGGAAATTTCGCCCAAATGTCAGCCGGAATGTTTAGGTTTCGTTCCTCCCGTTCTATTTCGGCCAAATAGTTTTTTTAAAATAATAAATAATTTTACAATATCAATCATATCTCTTAATCCGACCGTGAGATTGAGATGAAATTTTATAAGGAGTCTCTTGACAATTTATATATATGTTTTGTTGAAATTTCAGACTAATCAGAAAATGTAATGACTTTGCAAGATTAATGATGGGATTCTCGTAATTTTATACATCTTCATAATTTTGCTTTGAAAAATCATTTTATTGTGTTTTTTTTAGATTAAATTGCACAATTATAAATAATTTTATTTTTGGATTTGAACTAACTTTTTTTGAATTAATATATTTAATTATATATATATATATATACATAAACAATACAACCCCAAAACGACGAGCTAAAACGCTCTGAAACCGAAACATTCCACTCCAATTGAAAAAGCGAAGCACCAACCAAACAGAATTGATAACCTTAATATATACAAATGACATACCACATTATCAAACAAATATCAGTGTATTTCGAGATGCTCATGTATACAGTATAAGCCTCACACACCATGATATAATAAATTTGATATTTATTAGTTCTTTTGATGCGACCCAAACTACACCATATGATCAATTAAAAGTTCTAATCAAACTGATTATAAGATTGAAGGCAAAGAAGTTTAAATTTGTATTTAAAAGGCTTATTTAGAGTATTTAGACCAATATAAATTTCAAAATTACTACAAATTCAACAACAGATGATTAGACTTTAGTCAATTTAATTTATGAACAAGAGGAACCTAATTCATCTACTTTATGGGCTAATTAATTTTGGCATTTAGAGACTTATTTTTTCTAATGTACAATTTTACTTTAATATTTAATTTGATCATTGGATTGGACTAAAAACTTATAGAAGTTTCCATATGATTTTTTTTATATTGGGTTAAAATCTAAGTTCAATAAAAAATCAAGAAGGCCTTGGGATAAGGTCCAGAAGTTACTATGCATGAATTGTATTAGTTTTCTAATTGATTTAGAGTTATTTTTTATTTTTAATTTAGAAATATTTAATTATTTTTTCTGTATTATTTAAAAAAATTTACCTATTATAAATAGTGTTATATATATTGTATTTATTTATTTATTTTTACAAACTTTTATTTCAACAATTATTATTGTGTGAGAGACTTTGCTCATGTTTTTGATTTTTCATTGAAATACTATAATTTATTGAAGAATTAATCCAAGTTTCATGTTGTATTCTATACTTCTCATTCGCTTTTCTTTGTTGGTAGTGAGTGAAGTTCAATTACTTATAGTTTGATGTCTTGGTGTAGGTTATCATTTTGTGAAAGTCAATTGCAAACCTTATCTTAAATCTTGGAAAAGGTCAATTTACCTATACAATTTTCTATCTTTATCTTCACAAGACTCACATCAACTGGTATCAGAGCAAAGCTCTAAATTAAGTTATATCTCTTTGATCTTTAAGTTCTTCATTTCATTATTGTCGAGCTCTTTATTTAGTTAATAAAAAATATTTTTTGCAATCTTCATAAATAATTTTTTAAAAAGTGTCAGAAAATCACAAGAAAATAAGTTTTTTAGGTTTGCCACAAATCTATATTCAAAGAAACATGGAGTTTGAACAATTGCTTTAAGTCTAAGAAAACATTGATTCTTGAGGTTTCTTGGAGAATAATCTTGATTTGGGATATTTCAGATATACTTGCTTAGGTTTTTATAAGTCTTAGAAATGTTTAAGTCTAATATTCACTTAAAACATTGGAATAATTGGCATCTTTAATAATTTATAATGCATGAATGTTGATAAGAATCCAATTATTTATTCATATGTTGTAAATTTACATTCACAAGTCATAACATCAATGTATACAAACACTAATGAGGGGCAATCAAGTAAAGTTGGAATCATTATAAGGTTATTCTTAAATAAACACCTTAATGAAAAATGAATCCCAAAACGTTATTTATTGAAAACTTAGTCCATAAGGGACCTTCATGTCACTAAACACAAAATGATCACTACTTAGGTAAGACTAGAGCATATAATATTCATTCATTGAAAAGATATTACAAGTTAATCTTGCATACTAAGATAGATGAACCTTAATAAGTCATTATCAATAGACTCTTTCTAAAATTTGGTATGGGTTCAAGAAGCCTACTATAAGATCATTGGTTATTCATTGAAATGACTTGATAGATTATTGGCCACATATCATGATAATAAGCCATTAATTATAAATAAGACAATTCACTAAGTTCTATCAAAATATAATAACAAGGAGTGCAAGGACTACCATGCCATATAATGATGAGGTTTGAGTCCGTATATTCATTCAAGGTTTAACTCATAATATTAGACCAAATATAACCCATATAGATAATCCATTGGTAGATATAGCATAACATACTATTAAGTATAAAATAAAAAAGAGTGACAATGAAACCTACCTTAAGTAGGATACTTTGGAGTAATAATATCTTTTTTAGCATAATTGATCTCTTAACTTAGAACTTTATAAACCAGTTAGGCTTTCCTAGTGACTATAAGACTAGTTGGTGGAAACTCTTTTTTAATATAAGACATTTCTTCCCTCTAAACACAAAGAGAAGTATTTTCCTTTTATTAGGAAAGAGGGTGGATTAGCATGATTTCAGGTGCAATAAACCTATTTAAATTTTTATTTAGGTTGATCACTGAATAACATGGGCCTATATATATATATATATATATATATATATATATATATATATATATATATATATATATATATCAAAGTTGGTCATATGATAACATGGAATCATTTTAGATTTTTTATCATGGTTGATCACCTAATAACATGGGACCCATTTAAATTTCAATTATTATTTACTTTTTGATCATCCAATTTTGTTTGGTCATAAAAAAACCTTTTCTAGTATTATGTTTCCTTACAAATTTACTATACAATTCCAAAGAAAAATCACTTTTAGAGTATCTTTGTAGTATAATTATTGTAAATATGGAACAATTGTCATAACCTATTTTTCACTCCTATTTTCCAGCAAATTTTCAAAAATGCAAAAAATTCCAAGAAACAAATGTATTTTTAATAAACTTTAGTCAATTTATAGTAGTTATAGTATTTTTCACTTCTTTTATTGTGTGATAAGTTTTTATAAAAAGAAAAAAAAAGGTATGGTAGGTGAAATAAGAAGAAAAAACAAAAGAACAAGGGACTAAGAAGAGTGTGGACTAAAATATAATAATGGAAGATTATGCATAAGAGGAAAAGATAAAAAAAATGGAGGATCAAGAAAAATTCAAAAATTATTGAAAGAGATCTTATACATTAAGAAAAAAAATTTTTAATTAATTATAAATCCATAATAAAAAAGAGACCAATATAATTTCAGTTTTTCCTATTTTGTAGATATCCTAGACAAAAAGAATACACACACACACACATTCAAACAAAGAAAAGGTTTACACACGAATGGAGATTGAAAGGGAGATATTCTTGAATGAACTACCAAAAACTCTAGCAAAAGAAAGAGAACAAAAAACACAAAAATCCAATTTGTCCAACATAAATAAACACATTCCAAAAGTATGATATCTCAAATACAATGGAGCTGGATGACACCTCTCACATCAATAGGAAAAGGAACAACTTAGGTACATGATAAGGACTAGCTCAACACCACTTCTAAATATGCCATTATGTCATTGTTAGTGCCTAATGGGCATATGATGCCACCATATTATTTGATAGTTTCACCCATATTTACCTAGTATTTTGCATATATTTTGGGTATTAAATGCCTTGATATTCTTAGTTTTCTGTTTTGAAGGTATTTTTGGATAAAAGATGCAAAAAGGAGGTAATTGGAGTTGATTGACAGATTTGACCTTCAGTCGATGTTTTGTGTAGAGTGGAAGCTCTAGAGATTGTAATTAAGTGATTCCAGTGACATTCAAAATCTAACATCCAGAAATTTCTGTAAAGATAAGGCAAAAGAAATAAAATAAGGAAGAGCATGGAAATCGCAGCCTTCAAAGTCAAATCTTGCAATCTATGGATGTCGACCTTTGTCTGTTCCAACTTCAATATCTGGAGCTAAAGAATTCCGATTGATGCAAACCTAATTTTTTTGGATTCAAGACTCAAATATATATAAATGATCCAAATTTCAGATCAAAACGATATGGTATGAATGATATATGATTTTTACAAGGGACAACTAAATTTTGTCAACTTAAGGAATGACTATTTTGTAAAATAGAAACTAAGGTTTCTAAGCATATATAAAGGATGAGAGGCAGCAAGGTACTTTAGCCAGCAGAAAAGAAAACACAAATCTTCCTCCTCCAAACCCTAAATCATGTTTTCTTCCATCTTTTTATTTCGTTGTTCAACAAACATGCAAGGCTAAACTCTTTGCTTGGTTGCAAGGACATACAAACCTTTAGATTTCAAGAACTGTGAGATCTAGTTTTACCTTAATTTTTCCATTTTATATGATGAATATGTTTGTTATCCTATGCTTATTTTTCCTATGATTGTTTCTTTAATTGCTATGACTGTTTTTTTAATTGCTAAGATCAAACTCGAAGTTATTATTGTAGACAATCAATTGCTAAGTTTGATATCAAAACCGGAGTTGTGGTATGTGAACTTATGAAGCAACTGAGTTAATAATTGTGGCGGATCTATGTTATTAATCTTAGGGAGAACATTCAATCAATCAAACATAGATTGCGGACAATTGTGTTCTTGATTAATCAATTTATCTAGTTTTTAAGGCTGCCATTGAATCAAATTACTAGTGCGGACACTGTAGTTGTTTGATGGTTAGGGTAAGTTATACGGCGGATCCGTTAACGAACCAATGTTAAGAAGAGATAAATATTCAAAATATAAATTGATGTTTTATTTCCATGATCAGTTCTGATTTCTATTGGTGGATGTTGACTTGCGACCAGGGTTTGTTTTATTGATAAATTTTGGTTTTATATAATATTTGCTTAGTTTTCTTTAGCCTAGCCTAGACAACTTCCACCCTCCTTGCATAACATATAGCATGAAAATCTGAACTAAATTATCCTCGTGGGATCGACCCCTTGCTTGCTCTATATTATCTTGTTTGATTTGTTTTAAGCTAGGGTAATTAATTTGTACGACCACAACATTATAACAACATATTATAGACCTAGGAAAAAGAGATTTAAATAGACATCGAATGAGTTAGTTCAACCTCTAATTCATCTAGTCTAAGTTCAAAAAAGGTGTCATCCAAGTTCTAAAAAGGGTTGATGTGTTAGGCCCTAAGTCATCATTGATTTAGGCTTATTTGTTTTCTAGTATTACATGGAGTCCAAGTCAACATATTATTGTCTTAAGAAAGCAAGGAAATTCTTTCATGCTACTTTCTAAAGAAGAGAGAATTTTTAGCACTCAAAACAAGAAGTTTTTTAATCTATAAAAGAAGCTAATGAGGTGTTAAAATTGTTTTCTAATTTAGGGGATTACTTAATGGTTTTTCTAGTCTAGAAAGAAAACCTCAAATTTATTAACATTGAAGGTCAAATCATACTTCTTTTATCTTATTTATATGTGGCAACAACTTATAACTTTCATATTTGTTGTTTAGGGTAAATAAACATTAATTAGACTAATACTTAATTGGGCTTAGAAATAAACATTGCAATCGACATCATTATTGTTTCTATTTTTGCAACAATATTCTTCCTATTTTAGCTAACTATAATGATTCATAAAGGTTAATATTAATTACATGTGTGATTTATTTGTTGTTTGAATAATTATGTAGTTTTTTGTTAAATTTTTCATCACAAATATATATTGATGTTGATAAGATTTTAAATAAATTCACAATGTATTTATTATTTTCTTTTCATGTTCAATTAGGCTCATTTATATTAATTGAATTTCTTGAAATATTGGTGGATATTTATGGTGGTTATGATTAGGAAAATAATTAATTTTTAATGGGTTAATATAAAGTAGATAATTAAACAAACCATTCAAAGTTGAAGTCTCCATTAATTATTACCTTGAATCTTACCCCCATAAGAAAAATATAAAAGAAGGTGAAGTGAAAATCCCAAATCACTATCATAATAATTTTTACCTCTAATAAACCCTTGTATTTAGTTTAGGCAAAATATTAGTTTGTATTTATAATAGGTATTTTTTATCGCAAAATCAAAAAATAATAGAGCTTACCTTTGAAATGATATTTAAGGTGATTTATTTATTTTCTTTAACATAATCAGTCTTGTAACCAAAAAATATATTAAGACCGTTTAGGATTTTTAATTACTATAAAACTAGGCGATAACTCATTTTCTTATTTTTATCCCTTTCATATAACATATAATAATTTTATATAACTTTATAAAAAGAATTAACAAAGTAAAAAATATCTTTTATTCTTTTTGAATTTTCATGAGAAAAGCTTTTTTAAGAAATTATTTATTAGATTCTTATATAATTATTTATTATGTAATTGTT
This sequence comes from Salix viminalis, assembly GCA_029228465.1. NCBI lineage: Eukaryota > Viridiplantae > Streptophyta > Magnoliopsida > Malpighiales > Salicaceae > Salix > Salix viminalis. Next base: position 6,054,518 of record CM055432.1, read on the forward strand.
AATATTACCATCAAGATCTTCAATCTTATTTGAAACTATGGCTTAATTAGATAATTATTTTAAATATCATTTCAATAGTTTTATTTATAAAATATAATTAAGAAAAAAGTTGAAGGACCATTTAAATTTTTTTTGACACGTTTGGGCTTAGAAGAACAGGCTTGTATTCCTTGTTTTTAGTTATCGAAAACCTAAATTTTAGATTGTTTTCACCTAAACAATCATGAAACATATCATAAAAATCTTCAATAACCTTGTTTTCACCTAAAAAAGCATCCTCTTATGAATCAAAAATTCCTAAATCAGATAAAAAAAAACTCTTTGGATTTCATGGTTAAAGTTCAAAACAATTTGTATCGAATTCAACTTTCGAAGACAAACTCAAGAGATGAGTTTTTTGTTGCTGATGTAATGTAGTTAATGCAAAGTTTTCTCTCTTCTTAATTTTTTAGTGACTTTATTACTCTTCTCTCATTTCGCATGGATTAAAATATAAGAAAATTAAAGTTTATGATTGAATTTACTTTCCCAACATGGTTAAAGACTATAACCTCTTACATCGAACTCCCCTCTCCATGACATTCATTGACACCAAAATTAATATTTTATGTGGTCAGAATATGGTTAATCCAAATTTTTGTCTCCCTTTCTTTTTTCAGCAACTTTCTCACTCATTTATGAACTCATTGTGACTAAAATGTGAGGAAAATGAATTTTATGATTATAATATAAATACCTACTAAATTATAGGAATTATTATGAAATATATATAAAATTAAGGGACCAAAATGAGTCTTCACTAAATCTACAAAGATGAAATTTGTAATTTTTTAGAATTAAAGGACAAATGGATATTAACAAAAATTATATAGATCAACTCTTCAAAAAAAAGAGTAAAAGATGTAAATGAAATTTTATTGCTCTTTTATTATATTAGTATAATACATCCAGCTAGCTTAAGTTGATAATTTCCAGCAATTTAAGATTAGAAAAGATCCAATAAATTTAAATTTTATTAGTTTATATTATAATTAGAGGTTAGTTGTATATTCACTTGTATGGAATCAATTTAACAACCATGGTAATTTTGTATAGGATTTAGATTAGTTGATTATCAATAAAATTAAAACATAAAAAATGGAAACATATTAACTAAAAAGCTGAATCGTGTGGAGAAAATATTGTAGTAGTAGGCATAGACTATTGTGGATTGTAATAATGTAATTACCGTTTTGCCCTTCAATGCATAAAATTTAACTCTTGACCTCAGGGGTATTTTATACTTTTACCTACCCTATTGACATTATCAACTGGTTTAGGGGTATTTTTGTCTTTGCATTATTTTTTAAACAATAAATATATGGATTTGCCCCTAAAAACAACCAAAAAAAGTTGAAATATAAAGGGTGTTTTCATTTTTTTCAACTAGCAGTGCACAATGAATTAACACATTTACCCTCAAATGGGACAAAATCAATGGGCTTAAAGGGAGGGCATTTTTTATTTTTCATGATTGGGTAAACATTAAAATTAATGAAACACCCTCACAAACGAGAAAAGCAGACGGCTAGAGTCGGGGCGTGATGGTAGTTTGATGCCAGGTTTTTTCATTATTATTGCCAGGTCGAGGGTTGTTTAGGTGATTCCATATTTGTTTTTTTTTTTTTACGGCAGGCGCATCTTCTTGACATGCCTTGCAGGCAGCGCGTTCAGTGTCCTACGAATGGTGAAAATGCCTGGTCACCGTGTTGTCAGATGCGGCGCCATGTTCTCTTCCACCTGGTGGTGCCCGTGTCGATGAAAAACTAGCGGGTGGTTGTTGGTAGTCGTTTTTTTCTTTTTTTACCCCTTTTCTCTCTATTGCAGATATAAAAATATCTTAACCCTCTTAGTTTCTATGATGTCATTGCAGTCCCTTCATTTTTAATTTCGTTTTTCTTTCCTAATTTATTTTATAGATTTTTTTTTTAGCAATTGTACCATTTAATTAAAATCAATCATATATATTGTTTGTCATTTCATACCTTATTCTTTTATTTTTTGTTTGTTTTTGCTTCCCTTTTTTTTATCTGCAGGTATTGATTTGTTTCAATTTTGTCCTCCAATTAAAATTGATCATATAAACTATTTTTCATTTCGGCCTTTATTCTTTAATTTGGTTTTAATTCCCTTTTTTTTTTCAATTCTTCTTGGACAATCTTTATATTTTGTCCATGCTTATGTCTATGCTTTTAATCTTTGTTTTACACAATAACAATGATAGGTTCATTGATTTTTCTTAACTATTTTCTTGTTTGTTCTTTTATATATATAAAAAAAATTCAGGTCAATTTAATAATTTTTATTATTTGGCAATCATGGTTTTAACTGTTATAGTCATAATAATAATGATGATGTAATAATAGATTTTCAATGATGGTTTTTTCTATTTATAAGTAAAAAATCAACAACTTGTTTTTGTTGTTTAGTTATTGTAGGTGTTGACACAATTTATATTTTATTATTTTATTTGATCTACATTAAACTATTAAGTAATCTAATCCTAATACAGTGAATTCACTAATTCAGTTATCCAAATCTTCTTACTTTTTTATGGTGATGATAATTTTATGCTGGTGATTAAGACTTGGTAACAAATAAATTCATATAGATTTAAAATTTATATATTTTATTAGAAACTCACGCTTTTCAAAAATTCTGAACAAATTTCTTATTTTGAAAAAAAAATATTGTATTATAAAACAAAACTCACACACTTAATTTGTTTTTCATTAAAAAAAATGATTCTAGCTACATTTATTTTTAAAAAAATATTTGTTTTTTTGTTAAAGTTTTTAAGCTTTTTGTTTATTCTTTAACATATTTTTTTTATTTATTTTCACTGCTTACACAATAATAATAATAATTTTAGTGATTTTTTTATTATTGTTTTCTTTCTTACTCTTTTGTGATTTATTTTGGTTGTTTTTGTTTGGTCTTTTGTTAATTTTTTTTTTGTTTTATTCTTCCAAATAATTTTATAGTTATTATTAACATAATAATGATGATGATAATAATAACAATAATTAATAATAATAGTGGTTGTTTTTTATAAAAAAATTCTTGCTTACTCTTGTTACTATAAAAATCATTTGGATTGTTAATATTAATAACAAAAAGTGTTAATAGTGTGAGTCCTTTATTAATTTTCATTTGTTTTTCAAATCCAATAATGTTTTTTATAGGCAGATAATAATTAAATTTTTTTATTTTGCCTTCAATCATAATAATAAAAATAATAATTCAACTAATTTAATATTGAGTGTTGTATTTATTAAGAATTAAGTTATCTAGATCCTCTATATATTATAATATCATGCATTAATGGTTTGTGAAAATTCAGTAACTCAATGTTGCCTTTAATTTATTTTATCTTATTTTTTGAAAATAGTATTACTTAACATTAGTATTAAACACAAAAAATTATCTTATAATTAGTTTTTTTGACATTACTTGACAAAATTATGTTCAGAATTTTAAAATGACCCACAAAAACAACATATATAGCCTTCATAACATGATTTTTTGTAACTATGTGTTCGGGTTAGCTTGCGCACACCTTGACTAATCTCATAAGCCCTAGAGTGAACAAATGGTTATAGCCTCCAGTGGCCCTGAGAATTATGATAGTAAAACTGGTGACCTCTAGGGAGCAAACCTAGGGTCAAACCACTATGTTGCACCCCTTACAGTTTACATGGTATGATTGTTTGAAAGAAAGTGAAATTCACTGTATCATACGTTTATATGTATTTTATTTTTTAAAATATATCCATACATGCACACATGTATATGTTGTAAATATAATATTATATATGTATAATAATGTAAAAATATTTTTTTATATAACATCCATTCAATATTTTTTATTTGTAAAATTTCCAAGTGAAAATGAGTGAATAGCATCAAGTCAAGGCTAGATACTTTGGTTTTTTTGGTATTCAGAATTTTGTTTTAAAGTTAGATGGATATAAAGATATTTTGATAGGTATTTGAAATAAAATATTTCCCTGGAAGAGGATCTAGGTTGATATCTCTAGATCATTTATGGACTCTAATTATGAACTTCACAAACACCAACACTAATTAAAAAAAAAGTAGTTGTTATGTTTCATTTGACTTTTATTCTTTTTTTTCATTTTTCATTCCTGTTATTCTTTTGATTTTGAGGTTTTCTTTTTTTATTTTTGTTTTTCGATTGAAATGAAGCATATATTGTGTTATTCACTCCAGTTCTTATTCTTTTAATTTTTTTTAATTCTTTCAACCATTTAGTTTTTTTATATATTAATTTTATTATGGAAAAGTTGTTGAAAATAATGATAACAATTATTTTTAAAGTTTTTCTAAATATGTTAGACTAATTATATTTTTTGATATTTGTCTAATATTAACACATTAAAATAATATAATTTTTTTTGTTATAAACTGTATTTAGTACTCTATAAACACCACAACTAATTCAAAAAATCAGTTGTTATATTTCATTCCAACCCTTATTCTTTTTTTTTCATTCCTATTATTTTTTGATATTAGATTTTAATTGTTTCAATTTTTTTCTTCGATTCAAATTGACCATTTATTGTGTTATTCATTTTGGTCCTTGTTCTTTTAGTTTTTTTATTCTTTCAAAAATGATAACAAGTATTTTTAAAGGATTTTTTCCTAAAAATATATTAGCCTAATGATATATTTTGATATTTATGTGATATTAACACATTAAAATAATATAAAAAACTTAAAAAAAGTTCTTTATAAACTCTATTTAAAATTGCACTCACACCACAACTAATTAAAAAAACCATCTGTTATATTTTATTTAGCCCTTATTCTTTTGTTTGTTTTTGTGTTTTTCATCCTGTTATGTTTTGGTATTGAGGTTTGAAGTGTTTCAATTTTGTCTTTCAATTCAAATTGACCATATATTATGTTATTCATTTTGGCCCTTAGTCTCTAATTTATTTTTAAACTGTATGGACTACCTAATTTGGCTAAATACTAGGTATAGACCCGCACTGTATTGCGAGTAAGTATTTTTTCCACAAAAATTAATATTAAGATGATGCAAATTTGCAATATTTTTCTCATGAAAAATAATTTCTAAGTATTGCAAACATGTTTTAAATAGATAAGATATATTAACAATTTGAGTTATAACACCAAATGAGATTCATAAGTTTTTTTTTTCATTAAATAGTAAAAAAAAGACAGTGATATTAATTTGAAATTAGAAGAACAAAAATATAACGGTTGGAGCACAAAATTGAACAAGGTCAACAAACATGAAAGAACATAACGGGGATAAAGAATTAACTATACAAAAAGATCTAGAATAAAATAATAATTAAAAGAATGAGAGTTTAAATCAAAATAACATCCAAATAAAATAAAAATAAATCACAGAGCAACTAGATTCTTTTGATTTTTACATTTTAAAAAATTATTAGTTTTGTCTATAGCGGAGTGTAGGGCAAATGACTCGTATCACTATAATACATCTTGTTGTTCATATTAACAATGAATCACCTCAAGTTTTTTGTCACATAACTTTTTTTTTAGCTGGATTATTTTATATTAGGTAGATTTAGAGTTGAGCTTGATGATTTAATTTGGTTGACTTGGTATGAGGTTTTTTTAGTGTCAAGAAACAAATTTGACTCTCAGTTAATTCTCAATTTTGCAAAAAGTCAAATTTAATAAAAACAATTTTGACCAAATCCTTCGATATCATTATTTTGTTGATATTTCCCTTGATTAAATCCTTTTATTGGTGAGATTTTTAATAGATAAACAAATCAAAGAAAGAGAGTAAAAATTCTTTTTTATAAATGACAAAAAACACATGTCCAATTTAAAATTCACGCAAATGTCATTGTAGTTTGGAAATTCGATTTTTTATTTATTTTTCAGCTTTTGGGTTGAGAAGGAGAGAAGTGTTGCTAGAAATTATAGAAGGAAGACAAAGTTGTCAATGCATATTTTGACAACCAAATAGCCAATTTTCCAGTTTTTTAAATTGAGTTTATTTTTTTTTAATAAAATACAAGTTTATTATAATATAATTAAATAAAAAATGTAAACATCTCCTTACAACATGATATTAGATAACTTAACATGCATATTTAACTTAGGCTTCTCTCTTTAGGAAAAAAATTGATGATAAAAACCTTTTTGTTTACTTATTAGTATCTATGATTTTTCTTATTAACACACATATGAACCTTTTAATTTATAATTAAATTTTTTAGGGATGGTAAAAACAATATTAACAACGCTTGCATCTTTTGTTATATTTTAAAAAAATATTGCTTTATTTTGTCACGCAGCGTCGGGAATTAAATAGAGTTGTTCCCAACATTAATAAGAGTTGAACTCCAAATTATAAGCAAGAGTCTACAATCACTTGAGTTTGAAATTCATTGATAAAATATCTAGTGAATTGGTAACATTCTTAAACAAAGAAAAAGGTTATGATGTGAAAAGGATAGAATTGGTATGATATAGTTTTGTGACTAATAGCCTAATTGGCAATGGCGTCATGCCACATCAGACTAAAAGCCATCACTGAAACGCGTGGACCAGGTCTACTGTAATTTTTTTTTCTGTCAATGTCCCCGGCATTACAAGGCCCATCTTATGTGAATATTTGATTAACTCACAATTTGCAAATAACTAGACAGGAAATCAGCGCTAGGCTGACCGAAATTTTTTCTAAGGTGAAACAAATGTTAATTATTTTTTTAAGAAAATTGATATTTTGAGTTATTTGCTTAACTAGATATAATAAACTTGGCTAATTAAAAATATATAATGACAATAAATAAATTAATATCATAAAAAAACAATCCAAGTTCATCTTGATTAACATGTGACTTGGTTGTGATACTAGAGTAACTTCGTTGAAAAAAATTTTGAATATAATTATGAATCTCAATTATCAAATAATCTAATATTGAAGAACAAAATTGAAAATAAATTGTTAAAAAAGCAATGAAATGTTTTTTTAGTCATCTCGAGTTAACCACTAACTTGGTGATATTTGCTGACCAACAAAATTGGTAAATTTGATCCAATTTAACGAGTTTATTAAATTTATGATAGGAACCAATTTAGACCTGAATTTGACCTTAAAATATTTATTGATCAATTTTATGATATTATACATATCTTTCAAACTGTATATTGGATCTAGCTGAAATTTGACCAAAAAAAAAATACTAGACATGTAAAATTATATTATGCTAAGTTTTCAAGTCAAATGGAGTTCAAGAAGACATTATTTGAGAGTCAAAGCTATTAAATAAATCTTGTTCAGTTTGTCAAACTAGATTTTTATGTGTTGTTTGGGACACATTTAAAGCTACAGATAGATTTTGTTGCAATTCTAGTTTATATGAAAACTAGACATCTTAAAATTTTAAAATATAAATGGTGCGCTTAGTAATTCATCCATATAATAAAGAACTGTGTTTGAAATTAGTATTGAGATCTACCAAGAATTTGTGAAAATTAGAGGTTCGGGATACATGGAGAATTTTTAGCTTGAAAATTTTGTTGTAATATCTAATTTTACTTATTTATTTAATTATGATGAATTATTTTTAATTTGGATTTGTTCTAGCAAATTAGATATTGTTTAGAAATTTATTTCATTATAGAGCTTACTACTTTAATTTCCTGCACTGCGTTGAGGGCTGAACAAAGAATTTCTATAACTGTTGAGATTAAAACAATTAATAGGATTTGTTGGTTCAAAAATAAAATATAATATCTATACATGCAAAGTTTAATATAATGAATCAGATCAACACACTTTATTATAAAAACAGTAACATCGAAGTCTTAACATCTAAAATTATCACAACTATTATTGCTAAAACAATAAAAATTATCAAAAGATCCCGGGAAAAAAAATCAAAAAAAATTAACAAAAGACCAAGTAAGAAAAAAAATTAAATTATTATTATTATTATTATAGCGTTAATAATGAAACAAATAAATAAATCAAAGACTAATAAAAGCCTAAGAAATTTAACAAAAGAGCAAACAAAAATAAAAGTTATTACCTGAAAAAAATCATTTGACTTGAAAATAAAATAAAATAAAATAAAATAAAAACTAATAAACAAACCAAAAAAAGAACAAAGAGAAAAGAAATAGAAATATCAATTTTCAAATGATCATAAACACAAACTAAATTTTAAGAATTATTTTTTTTGAAAAAATACCACCTCAATAAATAAGAAAATTAAAAGAATTAAAAACCAAAGCTAAGAGCACACATATATAAACATGGAAAAAATAGGGCTATTTCATAAATATTAAAAAAAATATTAAAATAAAAATTAAAAGTATAGGGGATGAAAAGAAAACTAAATATATTATCAATTTCAATTAAAAGACAAAATTGAAAACATCAAAACTTCAATACTGAATAAATTAATGGATTTAAAACTAATCTAAAAATTAAAAGAATGAGTTCCGAATTGAAACGTAAATATATAATTAATATCAATCAAAGGATTCAATTGAAACAAATCAAAACTTATATAACATAAATCATGACCATAAACAACAATTAAAAGATTAGGGACTGAAATGAAAGCACCATAAAACTATGGGTCTGCCCTGTAATTTAACATGCAGGAGAGAGAAAAGGTCAAACAAATTTTAGTTGACCACCGTCGTGATTCAGACACCGTGGTCTGTGACGCGCCACCTCATGAAGAAGAGTAAACAGAGGTGAATCAAGTGAAACACCGGATGAACATTTTCCAACACCAGACGACATTGTACGCTCTGCCAGATGAGGACGTGAGACCAAATATTATCGGTCCCTGTGCAACACGCGCGCACAGTATTCGACAGAAATAATAATAAAAATAGTAAATTATCATGACACCCCTACAATCAAATCTTCAATTTTGTTTTATTGGGGGGCATATTAGTATTTAGATATTTTCAAAAAATATAAAATTCACATTACGCCCCAGCCAAAGCTATTTGTCTTTTTCCAAGGATAGAGTGATTATTTTATTGTGCAATTACCGTAGCACCCCTCCCATTTACAACTGTTTTTTGTCTTTTTCAAGGGATAAAATGGTTAATTTATTGTGCAAAAAAATATAAAAATTAATAAACCGGTGAACCGATCGAACCGAGCAAGAAAAATAACCCACCCAAAAATATACTATTACAATCCATAATGTTTTAACTCACAATGAATAGCTGAAACACTGATCTCTTTTAGTTTATTTTAAATGTGAGTTAATTATTAGTTTAGACTTATTAGTTTGCAATCCAAAAGAGGTCCATTATAACTTATTGGGACGAGAACAACCAAGTTATTACTAGATTTTTGTGTAGTTCTTACCATCAAGTGATTCCCTTTATATTGGGAAGTTTTGTTTTAAAACATTTTATTTTTTATATGTGGTTAATTCCTTGATTCATATTATTCTTCTCTCTTATTGATTATAACATTGTTGATTCTCTTTAATATATTTTAATGTAATTTAATTTCTTGGTTGAAATTATCAATATATAATTAGCTTTAAAAAATACTTATAATTTTACGATTTGAGCTTACATTGTATTTGTTTTTTGACAACCTTGATCATAAGACTAGGATAATCCAAAAAAATAAATACATGAAGATGAATTCACAATAAATCATATAAACATAACTTTTTTAAAAAGTAAAAAAAAAAAAAAATACTAAAATCAATTTGTGTTAACTTTCAAAACTTATAACCCTAATTATTAGCTATAAACTAATTTAATAGAAATCATATATTAAAACATAAGCAAACAAAGATTTAAATTAAAAAATGTTTATGGATGAAATTATATATATATATGCGCGCGTGCATGCTTGCTGTCAACAATAATGATTTCCTATTGTTTTGTAAAACCGAATGATCTACACGAGACAGAATCCAGACGTGATTGTTTTCCTAATGATTGATGGAGAAAACCAAGGACGAGCAGTGATTAGGAACAGGGAAGTTTTCAACGGACAAAAGAAACACACAGAGAGACACGTACTCTCACCTCTTGCACATGAAAATGCAGAATAGCAATAGAGTTCAATGTTGCTGACTACAAAAGCAAAGAGTAGACCAACCATCACAAACATTAAAATCCAAATATTTGATCTGCGTTGAGGTTTAGCAAGCTGACACGGAAAAAAATAAATGTTTGTGCCTAGCTATATGTAGGCCAACACAAAATAGATATTGTTTCTAGAGAGAATTAAGTTTCAGCTTGAGGACAACAAGGTGAAGACAATAAAAGGCCAAGTCGTGCTTGTGCTGCAATCATAATGAACCGACTTGGCTACTAAAAAAACCAAGCCACAAGCGGGCTATGTATTTATGGAAGACGAGCCAAGCTACATTTGGCTGGGCCATCTCGAGAGATGGCCTGGCTAGCTCGGTGCATACATGGACATGGAATTCAAGATGGCCTGGCTAGCTCGGTGCATACATGGAATTAATAAGTGTAAATAAAGTATAAACTCAACAATCATATGGAAGTGGGCAGAAAAAGTGAAAGAGCACGCCCTAGATTTTGAAGCGGGGTGCATTTTTATATTACAATAGAGTATTAGTTAAAAAATGGAAGTGGATTTATGTCACACGGTATCGAAAAGGAAAAAAGTGGGATGGAATTTTGGCAGAGATTGAAGAGGGATTAGGAGGCAAGGAATGTGAGTAGGATGGGTTGGAGGGATGATAGTGGGTTTGATAATGATGATGCACGCCGGCAGCTTTACTCATTTATCTTCCCAAAATCCAATTGGCACGCCTGCCCCCACTAAGACCTAGAACAATATTCTCTTCTCTCTTTCATTCCTTCTCATAGAAAATGAAAAGCTAATCCACTAACCCATTTGGTGTTATCTTTTTTTTTTATATATATATATTATTATTAATCTGTTTGTCAGATAAAATTTCTATTTGTAAACACTAGCTCTTTCATGCCAACTACCCAAGTTCTTACAGAGAAATCGTATATTAGTCAAATCTCACATAAGTTGATTAATATATATATATATATATATATATATATAGGAAGAAGAGATTGAATGCAAGAATATCCCAAACCCCACCCGATTTGATTCACATCGACTGCAGAAAAAGAAAATCACATTTAAACACAAAAAATACACACACACACACACATATTATTCTACCCTAATATTCCCACAGATAAAAACATAGACAGTAGCCATCCCTGACCTTCACTCCGAGCCACCCCCATCAAACTAGCTCCATCCGAAATCTATTGATGTGGGTCTCTGGATTTTGGTTAAATGGATACCTTGTTTAGGCTTGTTAGTCTCCAACAACAATCTGAACAGTCTTTCAACTCTACTAGCAGAACCTCTAGTAGCTCTAGATCATCAAGACAAAATAACAACCACCACCATCATCACTATCAACAAGAAGACGAAGAATGCTTCAACTATTTCATGGATGACGAAGACTTCTCTTCATCTTCTTCTAAGCACTACTATCCTTATCATCACCACCAACAACACCAAACTATCACTACCACTCCTACCACTACTACCACCAACACTAGCACCCCTTCTACTCACCATGCCCTTGATCCCACTGATTTCTCTTTCTCCCCTTCTCATGACCTAAACTTTGAATTTTCCGGCAAGTGGGTCACCGATATCCTCCTTGAAACTGCACATGCCATCGCAGATAAAAACAGCGCTCGTCTCCAGCAATTGATGTGGATGCTTAATGAGCTTGGTTCACCTTATGGTGACACAGAGCAAAAACTTGCTTCTTATTTTCTCCAAGCTTTGTTTAGCCGCATGACCGACTCCGGCGAGAGATGTTACCGTACTTTAGGTTCAGCATCGGAGAAAACTTGTTCTTTTGAGTCCACAAGGAAAATGGTACTAAAGTTTCAAGAGGTGAGTCCTTGGACTACTTTTGGTCACGTATCTTGTAATGGCGCAATCATGGAAGCATTTGAAGGTGAAAGCAAATTGCATATTATTGATATTAGTAACACATATTGTACCCAATGGCCTACTTTGCTCGAAGCCCTAGCAACTCGAACTGATGAGACACCACACTTGAGGTTAACCACTGTAGTGGCTAGCAAAAGTAGTGGTAATACTACTGGTGTGTCTAGTACAGGAGGTTTAGCTTCAGTTCATAAGGTAATGAAAGAAATTGGTAACAGAATGGAAAAATTTGCCAGGCTTATGGGAGTCCCATTTAAGTTTAATGTTATTCACCATGCTGGTGATTTATGTGACCTAAACTTAGCTGAATTGGATGTTAAAGATGACGAGGCTCTTGCTATCAACTGTGTTGGTGCTTTACACTCTATCACTCCAGTTTCCCATCGCCGAGATTATGTTATATCAAGTTTTAGAAGATTGCAACCAAGAATCATTACTGTTGTTGAAGAAGAAGCTGATCTTGATGGTCTGGATTTTGTCAAGGGTTTTCAAGAATGTTTAAGATGGTTTAGGGTTTACTTTGAAGCATTGGATGAGAGCTTTCCACGAACCAGTAACGAACAGTTGATGCTTGAAAGAGCAGCAGGCCGCGCTATCGTTGACTTGGTGGCATGTCCTCCATCGGATTCGATCGAAAGGCGGGAAACAGCCACGCGCTGGTCTGGACGCCTCCATTCATGTGGTTTTAGTTCGGTAATGTTCAGTGATGAGGTTTGTGATGATGTACGCGCCTTATTGAGGAGGTATAAGGAGGGTTGGTCAATGACACAGTGCGGGGATGCCGGAATATTCTTGTGCTGGAAGGAACAGCCGGTGGTGTGGGCTAGTGCATGGAGGCCCTGATTGATTGATGATGGTTTCACTTTTCTTTTTCTTTTTCTTGCTTTTCTTCAAGTTTTTTTTTCAAAGTTAATTTGAGTGATTAGCACGTTTGATGTGTTTATTTGAGCACGTGCATGATGGATTAAGGATTGGAATAGTAAATGCAGTTAATCAATTTTCATGGACTCTGTTTCATTATCATTTGTGGTTATTTCTTAATATTCTTATGAAAAATAGGTTTCTCAATAATCCTATCATAGAAATTCCGCACATAACATAACAGCTGTTGAAACCAATTAGCTGAGCATGATACGAGTGGTTTAATTAGAGGGAAATTATTTTAGGATTATACTTGTTCTTTTTTATTTGATTAATTTTGTACGTTAAGATATTGAAAAAAACTATTAAAATGAATCGCATTAAAAAAACAAATACTGATCCCTTTCTCTCACAGGAATTTGGAACTCGTGAAATAGATTCTACCGTCATGTGAGAGTGGAGTGCAATTCCCAGAATAATTCTTTTTAACCAAGTATATATATTTTTTTTGCTTCACAAGTGTAAGGCAGAGGTGGGCAGTGTCCCACTTTGCATAGTCTCCGACTTTAGTGTGCAATGATGACAAAATGCAGGCACTCCTAACCACCATATATATGGCATAAGCTTAGCTCAGATGATTGTTGCTAATATTGCCCAACACGTACATATACTCTAGTTTCTATGTACAAGTCCAAAATTGAAATGGGTTTGGTATGTGGTATAAAGTGATATTATCTGCTCGATCAGATTGAGGGTTTCAAATTAAAAATATCAAGCATGCACTGCACTGCCTTAAACTATAGAAAGGTCGTTATCTAATTAGAGTCCTTAGAATCTCAGGACGGCAACTGGGCTGGGCTATTTTTGGGAATCTAATATAAAAGTTGTTTAGTCATTAGTGGCCAGCATATGCTGCTGCGTTGATATAATAGTCTTGTTTCTTTAGCCTAGCATCTTTTTCATAGGGCTTTAGCAAATACATGCCCCCACCACCACCTCTGTAAGTGACCAAAAAACTCTTTGGTGGTGGTCTCATAACGTGAAGGAGAGGCTACTTTGGCCCACGAAAAGGGAGAAATATTATAAAGGGAACTTCTTTTTAGGGTCCCCCATCGTAATCTTTTGACGAGACCTGCCTCCTCCACGTTAATGTAACCATCCCGTTTATATTGCCACTCCCTTTTTCTCTTTAAATTATCCATTCTCGTCTTTACGTGTGCTTTCAGTTGCCTCTAATATTTTAAAGGGTATTGGCCCATACCTCCTTTACCTTTCATTCTACTATTGACTCCGACCAGCTTGCTGTCGATCTTGAATATATTTCATGGGACCGGGTTAAATGGCAGCACGGTATTGAAGAAGTTTAATGGACCAATTCCCACAATTCATTCGGCTTTATGACCTGACAATAAAGTTAGAGAAAAGGAAAAGGAGATGATTCCCTTCTTTTTGTTAGAAATATATCAGTTATTGATTTTTTTTTTTTGAAAGCCAATACATTAATGAAGGAGCGGTAACCAAAAAGAAAATGGTTAAAGCACCAGAATACAATTACCAATTCTTGTAGTATATCAACACTGCATGTCTTTTTGGCTACTGCATATTATTAGAACGAGGTACTTTGTTAGAGAAAAAAAAAAGCACTTCCTTATTCTTTTTTTATATATATCTTCATTATCTAAATAATAAAGTTTTTCCATTTCATCTCCTAGACATTATAATTTCATCAGACATTTATTACATTATTGAGCAATCGTTTTGGGGTTCTCTTTGCTGCATTTTAGGCTGACTCTTCAAGAAGGAGCAATAAGCTACTTGTACAATGGTTTCAGCATCTTTCTAGCTCTAACATTTTTAGGCTTTTCTAAACTCTTTTTCTATCATATTGTTAGATTATTAGGTTTGTCACCACGTAAACTTAGGCCTGCTCAAGTAAGCAGTTTCAACAACATAAAAAGTTAGTTTCTTTCAGACTTACTCATATACCACATTTAGGTTAGTGTTTAACGTGGGTTGCAGTTTTACTTTCAGTTATATTTGTAAGGCTTATATATAGCCTGTCTGTTCTTTGAATATGCATGGAAAATACCTCCAGCTTGTAAGGCTTTCATCCGATAAATACTTAGATTCACATCTGGTATAAAAGCACTAACTTGGGGCTCCTCATCAAAGCTTGAGAGATAGCAATCTTTTGAGCGAAGAGATACGAGAATATGGCAGGAGAAGGCAGTGGCTTTGTGCAAGCATCTATTCCAAAGCTGGATGGAAATTATGACCACTAGACAATGCTTATGGAAAACTTTTTATGTTCAAAGGAATATTGGGGTCTTGTGAAGCATGGAATTCCTGCAGTAGCAGAAGGAGTTGTACTTGAGGAGGAACAATGGAAAATGCTCGAGGATCAAAAGTTGAAAGATCTAAAGGCTAAGAACTATTTGTTTCAAGCAATTAATCGAGCTGTGTTGGAAACATTCTTGAACAAGAATATAGCTAAGGAGATTTGGGATTCGTTGAAGCAAAAGTATCAAGGGACTGCTCGAGTCAAGCGAGCATAGTTGCAGGCACTTCAAAAAGAGTTTGAGATGCTTCACATGAAGACATGATAAACTGTGAAAGAGTTTTTAGGTCGAACTCTGACCATAGTCAACAAGAGAAGAATCAACGGTGACAAATTGATGGATGTAGAAGTCATTAAAAAGATCTTGAGATCGATGACACCTAAATATGACAAAGTTGTTTATTAAATTGAGGAATCCAAAGATTTAGACATTCTCTCAATTGATGAATTGCAAAGTAGTTTGTTACTACAAGAGCAGTGGATGATTGGACATGTTGTGGAGGAGCAAGCACTAAAGGTGTCCTATGAAGAGAATTATGATGGAAGAGGACGTGGTCAAGGAAGCTTTCGTGGAAGAGGTAGAGGAAGAGGTCGACAAAACTTTGACAAGTCAACGATTGAGTGCTACAATTGTCATCAATTAGGGCACTTTTAATATGAGTGTCCTAAGAAACACAAGGAAGCAAATGTCAATTATGCAGAAGTTAGTGAAGAGATGTTGCTAATGGCGTATGTGGACACCCAGGGGATCAAATAAGACATTTGGTTTCTTGATTCAGGTTAGAGCAATCATATGTGTGGTAAGAGGGAGTTTTATGATTTTGTTAGAAGTTTTAGAGAAATTATGAAACTAGGGAACAATACTAGTATGGATGTTTCGGGGAAAGGAAACATTTGACTACAAGTGAATGGAATGGTGATCATGGGGTCTTCTACATGCCTTCTTTAAAGAAGAATCTTCTAAGTATTGGTCAGATCCAGGAAAGAGGCCTTGTTTTTCTCATTTAACATGGGAGGTGCAAGATTTATCACCCTGAAAGAGGACTGATCATGGAGACTGTTATGGATGCAAATCGCATGTTCATTCTTGTTGCTCAGTATCAAACCAATGCCCGGGCATGCTTTAATGTTCTCATAGACGATCCAGTTTAGTTGTGACATTGTTGATATGAGCACTTGAATCTTGGTGGCTTAAAGACTCTACAAAATAAGCAGATGGTAAGTGTATTACCATAGATAAAAGAATCATTAAGAGTGTGTGAGAATTGCTTAGTAGGTAAGCAAATGAAAGATCCCTTTCTAGAATGGAGTGTTTGGAGGGCTCGTCAAATCCTACAACTCATCCATACAGATTTATGTGGACCGATAAAGCCAATATCCAATACTAAAAAGAGGTATCTACTCACCTTTATCAATGATTTTAGCCGTAAGACCCAAGTATATTTTCTAATTGAGAAGGCAGAACCTTGTCGAACCTTTAAAGCTTTCAAAAGTCTTATGTAAATATGTAAAGTTTGCACATGCAACGTGGAGGGTAGTTTACATCTCATGAGTTTGTTGAATTTATTTTAAGAATGGGATTTAACGTCAATTGACAGCAACCTACACCCCACAGCAAAACAGAGTCGCTGAGTGTAAGAATTAGATCATCATGAACATGGTTTGAAGCCTATTAACCGAGAAGGAGATGCCAATTTTTTTTTGGCTTGAAGCAACAAATTGGACTGTTCATGTGCTCAATAGGAGTCCCACATTTGCGGTAAAAAATAAAACTCCAAAGGAGGCATGGAGTGGTATGATACTGTCAATAAGTTATTTCAGTATTTTTGGGTGCATTTCATATGTACATATTCCAGACAACAAGAGGACCAAGCTGGATGATAAAAGTATGAAGTGTGTGCTACTTGGGGTTAGTGAAGGATCGAAGGCCTATTGGCTATTTGATCCTGTCTTGCAAAAAATCATAATCAGTCGTGATGTTAGATTTGATGAGAATAGTAGCTAGGAGTGGGATGAGCATCACCATGATGCTATCATGGTAGATTTAGAATGGAATGATGATAAAGATAAAGCAATTGAATCTGATGAAGCTAACAATTAAGGAGAAGATGAAGATAGACCATATGGAAATGGAAGTGACACAAGCAACAATAGTAGCTCAGATAGAAAAGATGGAAATGGAAGTGACACAAGCAACAATAGTGGCTCAGATTAAGTATTAGAAGCAAACTTATCGAGTCTAGGAGAAAAAAGATCTAAGGATCCGCTGGTGTTGATGAGAGACTATGTAATGGGAGAAGGATTATTTGAAGAAGAAGACATGGTACACTTGGCTCTCTTAGCAGACAGTGATCCAATTCATTTTAATGAAGTTGTGAAAAGTGTTAAGTTGAGGACAACTATGGATGTCAAAATAGCAGCTACTGAGAGGAGCAATACTTGGGAATTGATAGATTTACCTCAAGGTGGGAAGATGATCGGAGTCAAATGGGTTTACAAGACTAAACTGAATGAGAATGGAGAGGTGGAAAAGTAAAAGGCTCGATTGGTGGCTAAGGGGTATGCTCAAGAATATAGGGTCGATTATGCTAAAGTATTTGCTCATGTGGCTATGTTACATATAATTCAGGTTGTAATTGCACTTGCTGCTCAAAGGGAATGGACAATTCATCAATTGCACGTGAAAAGTGCCTTCTCACATGGAGAAATTAATGAAGAAGTGTTTGTAGAACAACTACCTGGGTATGTGGAGGGAGGTAAGGAGCATAAAGTTTATAAATTAAGCAAAGCTATATATGGACCTAAACAAGCCCCTGTACTTGGTATAATCGTATTGAAGCCTAATTCTTGAAGGAAGGGTTTGTGAAATGGCCCTATGAACACTCTTTGTTCATCAAAATTGGTGATGGAGGTAACATTCTCATTGTTTATCTTTATGCTGATGATCTCATTTATACTAGCAGTGATGAATGCTGTTAACTAATTTTAAGCAGTCAATGATGGATGAGTTTGAAATAACCGATCTTGGTAAGATGAGATACTTCCTTGGGAATTGAAGTATTGTAGTAGGTAGATGGAATATTTATTTATCAAAAGAGATACGCTCAGGAGGTGTTAGAAAGATTTAAAATGGAGAATTGCAATTCAGTGCAAAATCCTATTGCTCCAAGTACCAAGCTAAGGAAGGATGTGACTAGTGAGAAGATCAACAACACTCTCTACAAGTAGATCATGGGGAGCCTCATGTATCTCACAACAACTCAACCCGACACTATGTTTGTGGTAAGTTTAATTAGCAGGTTTATGGAGTGTCCAACATAAGTGCATTTGACAACAACAAAAAGGGTTTTGATGTATTTAAAAAACATGATCAGCCTTGGAATTCTTTACAAAAAAGGAGGACATGCTGAGCTTAGATGCTATTCAGATAGTGATTATGCAGGGGACTTAGATGATAGCAAGAGCACATCAGGGTATTTGCTCATGTTAAGTTCCAGATCTATGTGTTGGTCTTCCAAAAAGCAACTTGTGGTTTCGTTATCAACAATTGAAGCTGAATTCATAAGAACAACTTCATGTGCTTGTCAGGCAACCTGGTTGAGAAGGATAATGAAGGAATTAGGTCAAGCTCAACAAGATCCTACAATGATTTTCTATGATAATAGCTCAATAATAACGCTCTCCAAGAATTCTGTAATTAATGGTTGAAGCAAACACATAGATGTACGTTTCTATTTTCTTCATGAGTTGACTAAGGATAAAATTATACAGTTGGTTCATTGCAATACAGAGGAGCAAATAGTAGACATATTAACCAAGCCTTGAAGACTGATGCTTTTCTGAAGATGCGTGAGCTTATAGGAGTGTGTCTGGAACTAGGTGTAAACTAATTACTTAACAATCAATTTAAGGGAGGATGCTAGATTATTAGGTTTGTTGACATAGTGGTTCCATCCACTACGTAAACTTAGGCTTGCTCAAGTAAGCAGTTTCAACAGCATAAGAAGTTAGTTTCTTTCAGACTTAGTCATATACCATGTTTAGGTTAGTGTTTAACGTGGGCTGCACTTTTTACTTTCAGTTATATTTGTAAGGCTTATATATATGGCCTGTTTGTTCTGTGATTATGCATGGAAAATACCTCCAGCTTGTAAGGTTTTCATTCGATAAATACTTAGACATACACATATCATTGTTTTTATCCTTTGTTTTTTTGTTTTTGCTATTTGTTGATAAGTTGGTAGAAATTAGTTTTTTTTTTTTATCATGTTTTTGCTTGATACAATAGATTTTATGCTATACTCTATATACAATACAAAACACAAGCGACTACATCATCATAAATGCATGTGCTTAACATGGTATTTTTACAAGAAAAATCCATACAACTACTATTTGGGTCCTTTTGAAAGTATAGTAGATTTAAAAAAAAAAACATCATTCGAAAATGTATTAAAATAATATATATTTTTTTATTTTTAAAATTATTATATAATTGTTTTTCAAAAATACTAAAACAAATTTTTTTAAAGCAAAAAATAATTTTAAGTTTAAAAAAAAAAGTAGATTGAACTGGAGACCCAAACGAGGACTTTGTCAGAATAGAAACTAAAACTATGTCTTCGTAATATTTTTGAAAATTATATGAGATTCAAACTAAAAAATGAAGCTATTTTTTATTGTGTTTACAATTGAGAAATAACACAAATATTTATTTAGGAAACATTTACAAAAATATTTTCCTTTTCTTACAAGCTTTACTAAACTCCCAAATTTGTTTGTTATACCTCATATTTATTAAAGTCCCTTGAAAATATGTTTTGGAATAACTCATAAATTTGTCATATTGCAAAAGGAGATCTATACACATGATTGTCGCTCAAAAGATTATTGTTGGCGTGGAACTAATATCTTATACTCTATTAGTCGTCGCTACTTCCTTACTACATGAATGCAAGCATGCACAAATACCGAGGGAATGTCGATTCATGTATCCCAAGCTTGATAACAAGCAACAAGAACTACCATAATACTATGCACCAACAAATGAAACAAAACACGATACATTGTCATTATTTTTTAAAATAAATATAAAAATAATAGTAGCAAAGGGCTCATATTATTAAAAAATCAAGCTGAAATTTTAGATAGGTCGAGAGCCTTACCATACACCATTATACTCAAAACTGAAAAAAACAATGCAGATTCAAGGTTAAAATAAATGATTATTGGACAAATATACAAAAAATAAGTCCAATAATTTAATTAGATTTTTAATAGCGTAATTGGATTTATCATGAGCTAAATTAAAAGTTTAATTATATTTAAGAATTAATTTTCAACTAATTAAAGGATTTAATTATACTTTAAATTAGTCAAATTAGTTTTATGAGGGACTTATTTGGTGAAAAATTAAGTTTGGAAGCTCAATTTGGAATTAATTGAGAAAAATGAAATTTTAGGAGACCAAATTTATTTTTTACCACGTCAATTAATGTAAATAAGGGCACAATTACAAGAAAATCAAAAGTTAATGAACAATTTGGAGTCAAAATGAAATAATTCATAACCAATGATCAAAATAAAAAAGGTATTGGAATTGAAAAGAATTAAAAGTTTGATAGTCAATTGAGGGTTAAATTACATAAATTCAAGACTAGGGATCAAAAGGAAAAAGATGTGTTGAAATAATTTAGGGGTGTGATGAGGTTCACAAGGGGAAAAAATGCACAAAATTAAAAGTTTGAAGCCAATCGAGGTGTAATTAAAACAAATTAGAATTCAAAGAATTTAATATTATGAGTTTTATTTAATTTTTTTAGCTACAATCCAAGGCTTGTTTGAGCTTAATTAATACTTTGTTATCAGCTAGGATCCAAGGCTTGTTTGGATTAAGTCATGGACTTTCCAATTTATGATTTTGATCAGTTTTGAGTGGACCTCATTTAAGTATACAGAAGGGGTTCATTAGGGATAGTTTTTCAAGAATTATATAAACTTATGTAAGCTAAATTTCGATAGTCATTGATGAATATTACTTATGAATTTTTAGTTTTAAAATGTGAGAGTGATTCTTGCATTCTTTAGTTCTTGAACGTACTGAATCTAACTAAATGAAGATTAACTGGCTTTGAACATACTGAATCTAACAAAAAATTCCAAGTCATTTTAAAAAACTGTGATTTTCTTGTATGTTTTTCTATCAATTTTCTTTAATATTTGGTCATAGACTTACACTATAAGATACAAACCTGATACAAAACATCTGATTTTCTCTAAAATTTATAAAAAAAAAACAAGAAAAATCCTTATTTAAAAAGAAGAAGAAAAAGATAGGACCAAATCCTAAAAGTTTTCCATGTTTATTTTCATAAAAACAAAAATTGTATCTTTCTCGTTTTTTGAAATGGAAAATGGATATGATTATTCATTAGGTTTTGTGAAAAAATATTAAAAATCCTTTACCAATCGTTTTGTTTAATTAATATTCAAGGTATTAAAGATTTAATATTTTAGGGGTGTAAAACTACATTATGTATATTGTTAGTTATCAAAAATACAAAAAATAAATGAGATACTAAAATAGGCTTTGGATTGTTAGGTTTTGACCTAATAAAATAAAGAGTCACTCATGAAATGAAAATCTACCATGAACCTTAAATGAAACTAATAAATAGAAGACCAAGAAACACAATTAAACAACAATGCACTATGGGTGATACATTTGTTTCTTGCACAATTAGTCTCTTTACCCAGATTCTAACAGATCATTAGGTTTCTTAGTAATCATAATACTAGGTGTCAACTCCTGAGTTATTATCATAATTTTATTATTATACCCAAAAACCCTTGTCATAACCCAATTTTGGGTTATTTCCCAAAACTACCCGAAAATAACAAGAATATAAAATAAAAGGTGCTGGTGTCGTTAGGAAAATCAAGGTGAAATTTGGATGTTTTCGAGAGCTCAATCATACTTCTTTTGTGCACAGAAATGAAGGAAATCGCAAATTGAAGGCTAAAGTAATTTATTATCTGATAAATCAACGTAAAAATTAAGTCGAAAGATATAATTATAGTTTATGGGCCAATTTGATTTAATCGTTGGCAAATTTAAAAGTGTTATTGTGTTTGAGAATTAATTTAGGGTCCAATCGAAGGATTTAATTAAGTGCAAGAACTTGATTGTACTTTAAATTGGTCAAATTAATTTTATTAAGGGTTTAGTCGATGAGAAATCAAGTTCTTGAATTTAATTCAGGCTCAATTGATGAGATTGGAATTTTTGGAGACCGAATTAAATTTTTGCAAGCCCAATTATGCGAAATCGGGGGCCAAATTGAGCGAATTGTGAGTCTAATGGTCAATTGAGCTTTAAATCATGCAAATCAGAAACCAAGGACCAGAATAAAAAAGGCGCGCAACGCTAAGGTTTGAGATTTAATTTTTGATGGGTATAATTGCATAAAATCATAAGTTTAAGGCCAATTAGAGGTACAATTAGAGTAATTATAAATTGGGGACCAAATCATACTTTTACCTTCCTAAATATTTTGAAACTTGCACTATTCAGGCGTGCCCTGTGCTGCATTTATTAGCACAAACGTGCACTGTTCCGGCGTGCTTGGCATTCAATAAATAAATAACATCATCTCCCTCGGTGTTTGGATAAATAAATCCTAAGGGGTCAATATCCAAAATATTCTGCAGGGATAGTATGCTATTAATCACTGTTCGGTGTTTTGATAAATAAATCCTAAGAGGTCAATATCAAAAATATTCGGTAGGGATAGTATGCTATTATTCACTGTTCGGTGTTTGGATAAATAAATCCTAAGGGGTCAATATCCAAAATATTCGGAGGGGATAGTATGCTATTATTCATTGTCGGTGTTTGGATAAATAAATCCTAAGGGGTCAATATCCAAAATATTTGGCGGGGATAGTATGTTATTATTCACTGTCGGTGTTTGGATAAATAAATCCTAAGG
The DNA here is from genome assembly GCA_029228465.1 of Salix viminalis. Lineage (NCBI taxonomy): Eukaryota > Viridiplantae > Streptophyta > Magnoliopsida > Malpighiales > Salicaceae > Salix > Salix viminalis. Next base: position 6,077,739 of record CM055432.1, read on the forward strand.
GGTTAATATCCAAAATATTCGGCAGGATAGTACACCATCATCATTTAACCAACACATTCTTTGAAAGATCAAAACCATAACAAATCATAAGCAAACCAAAACGTCAAGCATCTTACCTTAGGTAGGGCATATTAGGGGTGCTAAAACCTTCCCTTTACGCATCCAGTCCCTTGCCTTAGAATCTCTTAGAGATCAGTTTTTTTAGGTTTCCTAGTACCCATAATACTAGGTAGCGACTCCCTTTTCCACAAAAATAAAGATAAGACCCCCACATGAATTCCCCTGCTCACGGGGAGGATCGCCGCGACGTCACGCTCTCGTGAAGGGGTGCGACAGGATGGCGACGCCACTGGGGACTTTGGACTAGGCTTGATAATTTTGTTTGTTTATGATATGTTATTGTTTTTCATATTGCTATGGATGGTCTATATTTTTTAGAAGCATTAGCATGCATTTTTACATCCTGTCATGCATGACATATTGAATATGAAAAAGAAAAAAGTCATGTCATGCATCACCTTTTATTATTGGCACACACATTAAATTTTAAGTTAGGTGGGGGACTAGCAGCTTACCTATGACTTGAGTCAAGGTTGAAGTTTATGTAAGCCCCAACTCTTTGCTGAGTGTTTAGACTGGTAGTGATTGGTATACGTACCATCCCGCTACCTACTAAACCCCCATATCACCTTTACGAAGGTGATCACTAGGACAACAAGAGACCCTTTTAGAGACCAAGTAGTAAACTTACCCTATTTCTCACATAAAAGAACTAGAACCAATCATTAAGGTGTATGCCCCCTTCATTTTGTTTTGCATTAAGACAAACCCTTCTCAAAGCATCTTGAATTCAAGACTTTTGGGTGACACAATAGCCATCACTTAGGAAATTTTCATTGTAGGGTTTAAGCAAAAATCAAATTTTTGTTTATCATAAAATTGTTATGAGCATGTGTCACTCCTCGAAAGGTGAGTTTGTAAAAAAAAGAGAAAAAAAACATGCATATGCATTTTAACATGCATTCCCACAGTTTTTGTTTAGCATGCAATTGTTACAATCATGTGTCACTCCTCGAAGGGTGAGTCTATAAAAAAAAAACAAAAAAACAAAACAAAAAAAACATGCATATACATTTCAACATGCATTCCCATAGTTTGAAATAAGGGTCCCTCAATCTATCATCCTCCGAAGGGTCAAGAGTCATGGACATTTGACATTGCTAAGAAGAACTGACATCGATACAGAGCCAACATTCGTGTTTTTCTGCAAGCCAAAGATAGAGTTCTCTACTCTCCAATGAAATCAAGTGGGACATATGCTGAGATATCATCTACAAAGTGTTAATACATTCATCAATGAAGATTGTGGAAATTCAGGTTTCATTTGAAGGAGTGCGGGTAGTCCATATACGAGACTATTTTTTAGAAAGCAATTATCAGTCAAAGAAGTTGTTAGTCCATTTAAGTATCAATCGATTTCTCTCCGGATCATGTGGAGTTTTTTTTTTTGCGGCACTGTCAAATTAAAGAGTTTTATGCCGCCACACATAGTAAACCATGTTATTTTGCGAGCAAAGATAAAATATCCCGAGTGTGGAAACATAATATGGTATTTTTGAATCTATTTTGGTGTCTAAAAGGTCGGCACATGTGCACTGCAAGATTACATTGCTTGACGAAACGAAATTGCCGCAAGAGAGTCTTTTCGCCACCTAACAAAATTGTTCATGATTTGCGCACTTTGGTGGCTTGTTAAGAGTGCTTCCTAGATCGATTCACTTTTTATGTCCAATGAGGAGGGCGATGGAGCGCAAGAGAAAAATTGCCTTCCTTTTGTGACATAATCCAAATGAGAGAGATGAATAGTTGCAAGAATTTCAGTAATCAAGTGTGGAAGTTAATCAACAAAAGGCAAGTCAAGTTTTGTGAAGGATTTTATCATCAGCAGTGTCAGCAATAAATCATCACGAGCATAGCAAGATTAATGAGCAGTGACAATACAAGAATGATTGTTTGAAAGGCTGAGAAAAGTGTCACATTGTCAATAATTTTCTTACGGAATCTCAGCGGATATCACTTTGTTTTGGAGTTTAAATCATCATTTCATTGAAGCATGTGTATTCCTTGTCTTTTTGTTGTTTTGAAATCAAGAGATTTTTAACATTCTTATTTTTGACAAAACATTTTGATCAAACTCCAACATGCAAAATTTAAAGTTTATCATTCCTAAAAATTAAAGGTTTTTTTTTTTATTACAAAATTACCCCAGCTTTTGTTAAATGACATGATGAGCAATATTAGGGAGACCAAACAATTTATTGAGCCCATACACCGAGTTTTTGAACCACATCATAAAACTAAGCTTTAATAGTTATGGACACATCATGACTCTTTCACGTCCAAATCATTACACTGATCGAGGTCAAAATTTATCAGTTAAAACCAACTTCGCTTGAAATGACAAAAGTCCATCTTTGTTTATTTCCTTCATTATTCTTGAAATATGAAAAAAAACCCAACAGGATCACACCCTCACACTAGAGGCAAATGCACTGGGGGCAAAAAAGAGATTTGTAGTTTGAGGATACAGTGAAAACAGTAGAATCAATAGAAGGGGGGATGTTTAAGAATGAAAACCCGAACATTGGATAATAAGCAAATTGAAATAGAACATGACAAAAAAATTGCAACAAAGGAGGGAATAACATTAAATGACAAATAATAGTTTGAGTTTTAGTATTTCCCTTTTAAGTTTGAAATTGTTAGTGAAATGAATGACATGGTTATGGAGCTTCTTAGAGCATTGGTTGATTGAAAAAATCACGTTAAGATAATTAACGTATTTTTTATGTCGTCTCTTCTACAAATACCACAAGAGGAAAAGAGTTAAAGACTAAATGATGGTGATCCTAGGTCCTTGAAACCCTTAAACACTTTTTTTAGCCTATGAATATCCCTTTCTTTTATGACAATGAACCATAGCCTCATTTCATGCTTGTAAAAGTCCTTCTTAATCAAGCAAGCAATTTTAACTGATAAGTGGTGCTCTCAATATTTGTTAGGGTTTTTTTAATGAGGGTTATAATTTCACGAAGTAAGTTACAAGTTGTTATGCAATATTAAAAAATGAGATAATTTTCAACAGAATCTCAGGTCTTTACTAGACAGTCTAATTGTTTGGAAACCAAATTATCACTTCATCATGTTCTGTCAAATAACATACCCCCAAAATCAGAGATTAGAATTGAAACAAAAATAAACCCATAGAAAAAACGATTTCAATCTCATAATGGGTCAATTACTGTTTGTAAAAATACAAGATAATTATAGGTTTGCATGCATTGAATATCGTGTATTGGGAATTTGACCCAATGAATTTGATTTTCAACAAATGACATCTTTTTTATTTTATTTCATTTCAAGAATTAGACTTTGGATGCACATGATCTTTTGAAATTGGTGACTTAATGGTAGAACAAGAAAGATTTACAAACAGAGAAAACATTGGTCGGATTTGCAGAATCCTTGACATTGATAGTTCTTCATTGGATCTTGATAGGAATACAAACAATTTCACATCAGCTTGGGGGCAAAGAAGCACGAGCAAATAATGATTTAGTGAAATTCATCAATGAGCACCAACAGATTCAACTCAGGGCAACATTGCTTAATAGAGAGGGATGGTTTGATAAGCTCCATTGGTGATTGAGAATAAGATTATCTTCAGATTTTGAAATATTGGCTTACCCACAGATTTAGTTGGCTCCAAAAAGATATTGTCACATGGGTATATTTTGATAAATGTAAAAAAGTATGCACGCCATAAAGGTTGAATGTGAGATAATATGTTTTGAAGTTGTCGATTCAAGCTCCGCTTCACTACATGAATATCAGTGATAAAAAGAGATGTCATCGCATGAGTTGCATTGTTCATAAATGTTGAAGAGTATATGACCACAAAGACTAATTATGGGATAATCTATCTTGAAGTTTGTCGATTCAAGCTTCACTTCACTACTTGAAGCCCATTGATTTAAGGTTCAGTTCACCGCATGAATATAAGAGACAGAAAGAACTTCGTTAATGATAACATTGTAATTCCTTGCATGGACTAAGAGGAATTTATTCAGAAGAAATTAAGTCTACAATGAAGAGTTTCAGATTGCATGACCGAACAGTTGCATCAATTCAAGGCGCAATTCATCATGTGAATGTGGGTGATGATGGCATTACATCTCTTCTCATGAGCTGAGAGAAATTTATTGATGATAACATGGAGAATGCACCGATGAGTTTCAGATGCATTTCTGGATGACTTGACAATTTCATGAAGGTTAATGATGACATATGTTGGAATAAATACAATTCAATTGATGAAAACTCCATAACTGATCGATAGCCAAAGATGAGGTCAGCATTAGCAAACCTTGCAATGATTGTTAGCGCATGCAAACCAAAGAGTTGTTATTGAAAGAATCAAAGAAAATGGATGACTTGTTACACCCCTTCATGATGTCAAGCAACACCACACTTGGGGGCAAGTTTAGAATTGATAAACAATGAAAGCAGAGATAATCGCAGATAGCCCAGAATAAACAATGCGCTTAAGTTGGGTGGATGAATGACAACAAAGCTTTGGATATTAGGCAAAAACATCCTATGATAATGGAGCATCAGCGAAAGAGGACCTATATTTCTCAGGTAAAGTATACATGCATCATCATGCATTGCATCCCCAACTTCCATCCGGGTAGGTCACCTGTAATAATGAGACCATCAAGGTAGGTCACCCTTAAAAATGAGACCCTCATCATCAATTCCATCAGAGTAGATCACCCAGAACAATGAGACTCATACCTCCATCTTCCATCCGGGTAGGTCACCCAGTATAATGAGACCCTCTTTCTCCATCCGGGTAGGTCACCCGTCATAATAAGACCCCAACTTCCATCTGGGTAGGTCACCCTTAATAATGAGGCCCCAACTTGGATGACTTGTTACACCCCTTCATGATGTCAAGCAACACCACACTTGGGGGCAAGTTTAGAATTGATAAACAATGAAAGCAGAGATAATCGCAGATAGCCCAGAATAAACAATGCGCTTAAGTTGGGTGGATGAATGACAACAAAGCTTTGGATATTAGGCAAAAACATCCTATGATAATGGAGCATCATCGAAAGAGGACCTATATTTCTCAGGTAAAGTATACATGCATCATCATGCATTGCATCCCCAACTTCCATCCGGGTAGGTCACCTGTAATAATGAGACCATCAGGGTAGGTCACCCTTAAAAATGAGACCCTCATCATCAATTCCATCAGGGTAGATCACCCAGAACAATGAGACTCATACCTCCATCTTCCATCCGGGTAGGTCACCCAGTATAATGAGACCCTCTTTCTCCATCCGGGTAGGTCACTCGTCATAATAAGACCCCAACTTCCATCTGGGTAGGTCACCCTTAATAATGAGGCCCCAACTTTCATCCGGGTAGGTCACCCGTCATAATAAGACCCGGGTAGGTCACCCGTCACCATTGAGACCATACTAATCTGGGCAGGTCACCCGTCATAATGAGACTCGGGTAGGTCACCCGTCACCATTGAGGCCACACTAATGCGGGTAGGTCACCCGTCAGCATTGAGGCCATACTAATCCGGGTAGGTCACCCGTCACCATTGAGGCCATACTAATCCGGGTAGGTTACCCGTCATAACGAGACCCGGGTAGGTCACCCGTCACCATTGAGACCATACTAACCCGGGTAGGGCACCCGTCATAACGAGACCCGGGTAGGTCACCATTGAGATCATCTTAACTATTCTAACTCGGGTAGGTCACCCGTCACCATTGAGACCATTTTAACTATTCTCACCCGAGTACGTCACCCGTCACAATGAGACCAACTTCATCTTTTTTTTCTTTACAATGCTTACTAGTTAAAGTCTTGTACAAGACTTTAGTCATAAGCATTGTAAAGAAGGGGGCAACTAACATAACCTAATTTTGGGTTATTTCCCAAAACTACCCGAAAATAACAAAAATATAAAATAAAAGGGGCTGGTGTCGTTAGGAAAATCAAGGTGAAATTTTGGATGTTTTCGAGAGCTCAATCATACTTCTTTTGTGCCCAAAAATGAAGGAAATCGCAAATTGAAGGCTAAAGTAATTTATTATCTGATAAATCGACGTAAAAATTAAGTCGAAAGATATAATTATATTTTTATGGGCCAATTTGATTTAATCGTTGGCCAATTTAAAAGTGTAATTGTGTTTGAGAATTAATTTAGGGTCCAATCGAAGGATTTAATTAAGTGCAAGAACTTGATTGTACTTTAAATTGGTCAAATTAATTTTATTAAGGGTTTAGTCGATGAGAAATCAAGTTCTTGAATTTAATTCAGCCTCAATTGATGAGATTGGAATTTTTGGAGACCGAATTAAATTTTTGCAAGCCCAATTATGCGAAATCGAGGGCCAAATTGAGCGAATTGTGAGTCTAATGGTCAATTGAGCTTTAAATCGCGCAAATCAGAAACAAAGGACCAGAATAAAAAAGGCGCGCAAAGCTAAGGTTTGAGATTTAATTTTTGATGGGTATAATTGCATAAAATCATAAGTTTACCTTCGTAAATATTTTGAAACTTGCACTGTTTAGGCGTACCCTGCGCTGCATTTACCAGCACAAACATGCACTGTTCTGGCGTGCTTGGCATTCAATTTTCAGGCGCGCCCTACATTAAATTTTTGATGGCGGCACCCTGCATTAAACACTCTAACGGCTGAACGGTTTGTTTTCTCTGCTGTAAATAGTGGCATGCAGTGGACGATGAAAAGGGGGGGGGGAGGCGGGGAATTTCTGAAAATTGACGGAGATTCTTAGCAAATAAAAACAAGAAAAACAGACGAAATAACATCATCTCCCTCGGCATCGAGCTCTTTCTCTCTCTACCTCTCGGTCTGCAAGTTCCCCTTCTCCAGAAAACAGATGGTCAGTCTCTCTCTCTCTCTTCCTCTCAGTCTGCAACTCCGACGACAGCTCAGGCCACCCAACTTCACCCTCTTCACCTTCGATAGCCTCCTCTCCACGCCAAATATCCCAGCAACAACTCAGGCGAAGGCAACGAGAACAGTGCCATCAACTGCAACGTGATCATGCACTTTTCGGCCACCACAGGCCACCATTTCCTACGCCACCATGACCAGAAGAACCACCTCGATCTCCTCTATCCAACGGTATTAATAGTTACTCCATTCTTCATACTCGAAAATCCCCCATGTTACTATTCATCATCTCTGTTCTTGCATGCGGGGAGTGAATTAATTCACTCCCCGCGTGGGCTGGTCAGGCCGGGCTTTGTGCCCGGCCTGACCCCCTAAGGAGGGTGGGCTCCCAGCTCGTTGGGACTGGAAGCCCAGCCCGAAAATAAAAGGGCTGAAGCCCAGTCTGGAAATAAGTGGGCTGAAAGCCCCTTCCAAAATTACATGGGCCTAAACCTGACCCGAGATTGATTGGGCTGAAAGTCTAGTAGGGTCAGCCCAGCCCTAGGCAATGGGGTTGGGCAGCATCCCACCCCAAATAAAAAAAATACAAAAATACAAAAAAATATAAAATTTGCATAAAAAATATTTTTATTATAAGAGACAAAAAATGTGTTGTTTTCTTGCATACGGCCAATACACTAGCATATTTTAAAAATTCTTTTTCTTTCAAAAAAAAAATATTATTCTGGAGGTTGAAGAGAAAATGTGTTTTTTGCATTGATTTCGCAAAGAAAAATCATTTCTTGCATTTGGAGATTTTACAACATGTTTGTAAAAATCCAAAGGGTATTGACCAATATTTCAAAAAATTTAAAATCTTATTTTTGGGAATTTATTATTCACTGTCGGTGTTTGGATAAATAAATCCTAAGGGGTCAATATCCAAAATATTCGGCGGGAATAGTATGCTATTATTCACTGTTTGGATAAATAAATCCTAAGGGGTCAATATCAAAAATATTCGGCAGGGATAGTATGCTATTATTCACTGTTCGGTGTTTGGATAAATAAATCCTAAGGGGTCAATATCCAAAATATTCGGCGGGGATAGTATGTTATTATTCACTGTCGATGTTTGGATAAATAAATCCTAAGGGGTTAATATCCAAAATATTTGACGGGGATAGTATGCTATTATTCACTGTCGGTGTTTGGATAAATAAATTCTAAGGGGTTAATATACAAAATATTCGGCGGGATAGTACACCATCATCATTTAACCAACACATTCTTTGAAAGATCAAAACCATAACAAATCATAAACAAACCAAAACGTCAAGCAGCTTACCTTAGGTAGTGCGTATTAGGGGTGCTAAAACCTTCCCCTTACGCAACCAGTCCCTTGCCTTAGAATCTCTTAAAGACCAGTTTTTTTAGGTTTCCTAGTAGCCATAATACTAGGTGGCGACTCCCTTTTCCACAAAATAAAGATAAGACCCCCACATAAATTCCCCTGCTCAAGGGGAGGGTCGCCGCGATGCCGCGCTCTCGTGATGGGGTGCGACAACCCTTATCAACATCTTAGGAGGCAGACCTATTATATTGATGTCATGCATTTCATGACAGGATGAGAACTCCAATGGGGATTTATCTAGTCGGACTCAACTTGGCTTGTTCAATTGTTGGCCTAATTATTTCTTTTGGTATAATTTTAGCATGAATTTTTAGTTCTTGTTCATATAAGGTGGTTACTAGGTAGTTCATAAACTTTTTGACACTAGGTAGAAACGTTACTCCTCATGTAATGACATATATTTTATTTTTAGGGTATGAACTCGCCAAGATTTTTGATCTAAGACTATGACTTCTATTGTGATGATGTTTTTTTCACGCTTTGTCATCCTCAAAGGGGGGATGGCATGCGGTACAAAAGGGTTTAAACTTCTAAATTTGTTCAACTGTATCCCCGTGAAAAAATCAATAACAACCTTAACTTTGCGCACTTTTTTTATTTTGGTACTTGGTTTTGGATTTATGCATTTTGACCCTCAGTTAATCATTAAACTCTCATTTTTCTTAAATTTTTCCCTGACTTCACGTAATTGGCTTGGAAAAAATTCAATTCGGTCTCTGAAAATTCCAATCTTCTCAATTGAACTTGAATTAAGCTCAAGAACTTGATTTTTCATGGATTAAGCCCTTAATACAATTAATTTGACCAATTTAAAGTATAATTAAGTCCTTTCACTTAATTTAATCCTTCAATTGGATTCTAAATTAATTACTAAACATAATTATACTTTTATTTTCAATGACATAATTGTTACTAAAGGAAAGATCCAATAAATAGATATCAAAGTTAGAAACCTTTAAGCTCATTGTTTCACAATTGAAGAATCACTAGATGGGAAACCATGGTCCAATGACATCAAGAGGTTTCTTTAGCATCAGAAATACTCTTAAAGGGATTATTAGATAGATAAGAAGACTTTGAGGAGAATGACCATTAATTTTTACTCAAATGGGGAAATCCTATATGATAGGTCATTTCACGGGACTCTGTTTGAATTAAAGTGACATTAAACAAGCATTGAAAGAGGTCTATGAGGGGATCTATGCCACCCATACCAATTGTCATAGGATGGCAAGGATAATGCAATGATCTAGGTACTTCTGGTTAACCATAGAGAGAGATTTTGCAAACCACGTTAGATAGTGCCACAAGTGTCAAATAGATGATGATAAGATAAACGTGCACCTTCAACACCACTATTCAATATGAAATCAGTGTCGAGCCTTAAAGATAAAGAGCCTGAAGGAAGTTTTGATGGTCTAAGTCCTTCTCTTACTAAAAAAGATTGGTAGAAGTCTAAAGTCATAGCTATAACCTTTTCCCCCAAGTAAATTTCTTTATTTTAGAGTAAGGGGAGAGATTGTTTGTCTGATATTATATCTTCGAATCTTAAAAGCGTGATCCGACTCCTTTATCCTTTTGATATGTGAGATTTCAATGTCATAGGGACAATCAATCTAAAATCAAGCAACGTGCATATATTAATTTTAATGGTTATCAACTACACTAAATAGGTAAAAGCTAACTCTTATGCCCATGTAACATAAGAAGTAGTCAAGAGGTTCATTGAGAAGGATTTGATATGTCATTATGGTTTACTAGGAAGATTGGTAACTGATAATACTTATAATTTCAATGGAAAGTTGATTTCTAAACTTTATACCCAATTAAATATTTAACATCTTAATTATTCCTTTTAGGGACTGAAAATGAATGGAGCGGTTGAGAAGCTAATAAGAATTTCAAGAAATCATTTAGAAAATATTGGTCACCTATAGCTCTCATATGTACTTCATGCATATTGCACCACTATTAGAATTTCTACAAGTGCAACCCCATATTTTTGGTATATAGAATTAAGGTTGTTATGCCTTTAAACATTAGGACTTCATCACTACATATCATAAAAGATACAGAACTTGATCGATGAAAAGAGACTAGCAACCATGTATCACCTCCAATTATACCAAAGTATATGGTGTTTAAAGAAAGAGATATGGTGTTGAAAAAAATATATCATTAGCAATAAGAGAAGATTAGAGTAAATAGATGCCAAACTATGAGGGACCATATGTGTGTAAAATGGTTTTTTCTAAAGGAGCCTTAACTCTGACCAATATGGATGGAGAGGATCTACCTAAACTTGTAAACTCGGATGTTGTAAAGAATTACTATGCCTAATGTATTATTTCTATCAACTAATAAAATTGAAGTTTAACCAAGATTTTTTTTTAATTTGTTTCCTTTTTTCTTTAAAAATTGTGTATGATATTATGTTTTTATAAAAAATATTTGGAAAATCAAAGTTTTAGTACAAAAGCAAAAGCCAAATTTGTGTTTGTTTTAGTAAATGAGTTTTGGGAATTCAAGTGACTCCATTGAAAGAACTTAGATTCAAAGATAAAACCTAAAAGAAACAATACACATGATAAAGTTAGGGTTTTAACTAAACAAATAATGAAAGAACATTTCATATGGAAAATAAAATCTTATCGATCATAAATGCATGTATTTGAAATAAGGAAAGCTATTTTTCATCATCCTTTCATAACTCTAAAATATTTGTTTTAATCCTTGTTTGAGCCTAATAAGTTTTTTTAGAAGTAACCTCACACTTGAGGGCAAGTTTGAGAATAAAAAAGCATTCCAAACTCAAGAAACATTCCTAAGTGACTAAAGGTACCCAATCAAAGCTAAGAGGCATAAACAAATAAACAATTCATAAAGGGTTGAGCATATCGTACAAAAACGATGGTATAGGGTGCTTATAAACTCGAATGTTAGAAGAACAAAGATGAAAAGCCTAAACAAAATGCTAGGGGTATATATATTTTTGGACCCGAATGCTAGGTCCCAAAATAACATCTAAAAGCAAGCACTTTGTGATCCCAAGTCCTAAAATCTCTTAAACATCTTTTGGGCCTATATATACCCTTTTTCATAATAAAGAACCAAAACCTATGTTACATGCCTTATCAAGTCTTTTATGATCAAAAGTAGGCAATCTAAATTCATAAGAAATATTTTCCTATGCAAAACAAGCTTAATGAATGCTTTACAAACTTGTTTTTTCCCCTAAAACCTTCGAATAAAAACTTGAACCCTTTTGATCAACAAGAATGAAAAAAATGTCATTTCATGAAAGCTTGATAATGCAAATTGCTTGAATTGTTTTTAAAACATGTTTGCTTTTAACAAATGTCAAAATGATTTTTATGCTTGGAATGACTTTCAAATTTCAAAGATTTTCCACGAAACAAGTCCTTGCAAATAATCAACCATGTTCCTCATAACATCCTCCCTAGAAAAAGCTTAAAGCCTAGAGCACTTGAGGGCATGATCAAGGCAAAACAATCTAAGAAACATAACAGGACTAGTTTCATGATTCCATTTCTAAAAAGATAGTGGATATTAAATAAACTTGAAGATAAAGGTCTTTAAGCAAGAGGGAAAGTGGATATAATCTAATGGTATATCATCCTACAAATCAAGATCACAAATTTTGGCTCGAGCAAGTCCTAGAAATGAAGATCATAAATTTTGGTTCGAGCAAGTAAAACTAAGAAATTGTTGAAGTTAGTTATAGAGATTTGAACTCCAAAACGGGGGAATCCATGAAAAAAAGGATCTATATTTCTTAAGTGAGGATATATGCATTACACTTGGATCCTTGTTGAGAATCTAGGGGAAAAAAATCCTTGATGGGCTTATAGTTTAGAAGTCTTATCTCTATTCTCTTTTGAGTGTGGCTTCTAACCCCTATCTTTTAAATAGTGCACTTTATAGATGTATCTCCTTCTCTTTTGAATAATTTTCTAGCCCTTAACCATCATAGAAAATATGTTTACTAGCCATATATCTCATCTTTTTTTAGAGAGCTTTAGAGCCTTCAACCATCAAATAACATGTTTTCCAACCCTATCTCTTTTATCCTTCTAATCTCATATATGTGCCCTCATTTTAGATAATATGCTTTATAGACCTATGTCTTACTTCTTTTGAGTGTGTTTTCTAACCTTCAACCATCAGATAACATCTTTGAGCCCTTATTTTCTAAGATAATGTGCTTTCTAACTCTATCTCTCATCTTTTTTTAGAGAACCTGTAAACACCCAAGAGAAAAGATATTTATATTGTAAACACCCAAGAAAAAAAAATATAAATATATATGTATATTAAGGCTGACTTAGTTTGTCGTTGCCAATTTCGTGACGGGGCAGGAAATTGTAAAGGGATTCTACCAATGTCAAAATTCCGTAGTTAATTTGCAATGAGATTGTAAACCCCGGGAAATAAATGTAAGTATTAAATTAAAAGAGAAATAAAATAAATTGAGGGGAGGGTGAAATTGAAATATATATAAAGAAGAAAGAAAAGAAAGGAGACATTTTAAAATGGGGGGAGATAAGTTAGGGGGGTTAGAGAGAAAAGAGAGAAGAAGGGAGTTGTGCTCCGACAGCCATATCTCTGCCGTCCACCGTTGGATTAGGCTGAGTTTTGGATATGTTGGGCAGCTCACTATTGTCTAGCATCTTACCGAAGGGATTGTAATTATCTGCTGCCGTTTGAGAAACCCGATCATCTGAAGATTTCTGGAAACCCCCTCAAACCCGTCGGAGTCGCCGGACAGTCCCTCCAACGTCCACCGTTGGATTGCTCTTATTGTTTGATAAGTTGTATTTCATTATACTACCTACACGATGGCCGTAGGGATTTTAAATATCTCTTACCATTTGAGAGATATTGCATTTTGAATGAATTCTGGAATTTGTTGAGACTCTATTCAAATGTGTTGCGCCGCCGACTGAGTTTAGAGTTTTCATACTGTTGGATCAAGCTTATTTTTGAGTATTGTGTTTGCCTTGGTTGTTACCACATATTCACCGAAGGGATTCTCCTGGGTTTCCTCCGTTACAGGTGAGTATTCTTTTGAAGAAAATAGCAAAATCTGCTTTCTTCTTCCGATCGAGCCGCTTTGCTATTTTCGCTTCATATCACCGTTGGATGAAGCTGAAATTTGGGTATGTGGTGCAACTGAGTGTGATTAATGTTCGGAACGGTGGAGATGAGGAATTGACAGTCCAGCAAGGAGATATGATGTTGAACAGTAGCTCTCCAGTTTAAGGTCAATCTCCGGTTTAACTTCAATATTGGTAGATCTAACCGTTAAAATGATCTGAAATTTGGGTATGTGTTGCATGCGTTGTTGATATACAATTTAACCGTTGGGATTTGACATTGTCTGAGTGAATTGTGATTTATTGCTATTACAATTACTGCTGGGTGCTGTCTTGGCAGCATTGTTTTTGTGTGTTTTGAACCAGCAATGCATGCTGTTTTTATGCTTAAATTGATGTATATTTGGTTGAAAGTTTAATATGGGTTTAGGCCGAAACTTGTTGAAAAGTTCGGGTAGAAAATGTATGTTTTCAGCTTGTGAATTATAATGGAAGATTTTGTGTGTTGAACTGAAAATCTATGCTGAAATGCACGGGTATTTTTCTGAGAATTTGCATGAATATTTGGACTGGAATTTGGTTAAAGTATTGTGTGCCGAATTGTGTATTTTGCGGCAAATTGTGACTCGCTGCCGAAGCTGCATTATGAACATATGAACTCTTGAAATGAGTGCAGTGACGGATGTAGGACGAAATGCAAGTGTACTGATTTATGACCCTTGATGTCGCAGGTGGTGCGGTTGGGACTAGATCATCGGCAAGACAAGCACAACCCACTAGTAGAACAGGTAGGTGATTTACACCTCTCCTTTTTATATGACACGTAATAGGTATTTTAATTTGAATATTATACGAATACGATGAGATATATATATATATATATATATATATATATATATATATATATATATATATATATATATATTAGATTGTTGCATGCTGGAATGTGGACCACCGATTGATTAGTTACGGCTAATGGCATCCGAAAGGATGGCCGGGATAAACGTTTGATTAGCTACGGCTAATGGCATCCGAAAGGATGGCCGGGATAAACAATTGATTAGCTACGGCTAATGGCATCCGAAAGGATGGCCGGGATAAACGCTTGATTAGCTACGGCTAATGGCATCCGAAAGGATGGCCGGGATAAACAATTGATTAGCTACGGCTAATGGCATCCGAAAGGATGGCCGGGATAAACGCTTGATTAGCTACGGCTAATGGCATCCGAAAGGATGGCCGGGATAAACGCTTGATTAGCTTCGGCTAATGGCATCCGAAAGGATGGCCGGGATAAACAATTGATTAGCTACGGCTAATGGCATCCGAAAAGATGGCCGGGATAAACGCTTGATTAGCTTCGGCTAATGGTATCCGAAAGGATGGCCAGAATAAATGAGTGATTAGCTCCGGCTAATGACATCTAAAAGGTTGGTTGGAACAAAAGAATGTTAGTTCCGTTTAACGACGTCCGGAAAGAATGGTAGACCTCAGATATGAATGCCTTTATGAATGTACAGAGTAATGATATTGTTGCTCGAAAAAGAGAAATGGAGTACCTATATTTCTACAATCGAATTGCTTTATGTATATGCAGAAATTCCTACATGCCAGTGTATCTTTTAATCGATAGATCTTTTGGTCAATATTATTTTAATACCATCATTAAGTAATTGCAATTCATTAAATGTTTGTACTGCTGCAGGGACGTCACAGCCACGAGAGGGCTAGGGAATCTAATACAAAGGAACCTACTTTTGCAAAGAACCATGTAGATTGCATTCTAATTTAAGATGTGTTTGGGCTGAAGTAATGTACTGAATGCTTAATTTGTTACCATACCTTTTTGTGAACGTTTGTAAATATCACTAGTAGATTAAGAACGTAAACTCATGACCATGTATGTATACTTTTAATCTAAATCTTTAGTTGTGAAAACTGTAGTATTGTACTCTCATGAGAAGTTATTTTCTTTAATGGAATGATTATTGTATGGATGGTAATTACCGAAGTGAATGGATATGGGTCGTTGAGCATCGAAAAATCAGGTTGTTACAGAACCTTTGAGTCCTTTTTTGAGTGCTCCTTCTTTCACTCAATCATGAGATAACACAATTTCCAACCCTATCTTTTTTCTCTTTATGAGTGTGCCTTTGACTCCACATTCTCCAATATAATGTGATCTCTATCTCTATCTTTCTCTCTTAAGTGTTTTTTAAAACCCCTGTCCCTTAGATAATAATGTATTTCCAAGCCCTATATCTATCTTTTCTAGGTGTGCCTTTAAGCCCTCATTCTCCGATACAGTGTATTTTCCAAGAGCGTTTTATAGCCCTCGCATACTAGATAGTGCGCTTTCTAGCCCTTACTTCTAACAGGATCAGAAGAATTAATCATTTCTCAATCTTGTATATTTGTTCTTTCATTCCTTTTGTTTTTTACAAAGCTTACTATTTTAAATCTCTTATAAGACTATTTGTTATAAGCATTGTAAGGAAGGGGGTGACTAGCATAACCCATTTATAGGTTATTATCTAAATTCACCCCCTTTCCTTCAAAAATAAAAATAACAAAAATAAAAAGGGGACTAGCATGGTGTAAAAATCAACCTGGAATTTTGGATTAAGAGCCTTATTATACCCTATTGTGCCCAAGACTAAAAAAAAAATGTACATTCAAGGTAAAAATAAATTATTATTTGGAAAATATATACAAAAACAAGTCCATAACTATAATTAGATTTTTAATAGGCTAATTTGATTTATTCATGGGACAAATTAAAAGTTTAAATAAGATTAGGAATTAATTTGGATCAAATTAAAATATTTAATTAGGTGCAAGAACTTAATTCTATTTTAAATGGGTAAAATTAATTTTATTAGGGATTTAATTGGTGAAATATTAAGTTTGGGAGCTCAATTTTAGCTTAATTTAGAAGTAAGAGACAAAATTTAATTTTAACCAATTTAATCAATGGAAATCTAGGATAAAATTACAAGAAAACTAAAATTTCAAGGTTAATTAACATACAAAAATCAATAACCAAAATTAATGTGACACCAAACATGGGGACATAATTAATTGAAATCAAGGGTGCAATTGATGAGAGTTGAAAGTTTTATAGTCAATCAAAGGTCAAATTGCATAAATCCAATACCAAGCACCAAAATGGAAAAAGCACTAGAATTTAGAGGTGATGTTGAAGTTTGACAAGGGTAAAATTACATAAAATATTAAAGTTTGAAGCTAATTGGGTGTGTAATTAAAAGAAATAAAAAAAATGAAGAACTAAATTAAACTTTGGCCAAAATCCTAAATTAAAGTCCAAAAACCAACATATTGAAGAAGAAGAAGAGAAAGTAACCGGACGATACATTATCTAGTTCCATTAATTGTCCTTTTGTTTTTAGCCCAAAAAAACAATTTAGAGGGTTACTTTTCAAGTGCATTAAATGCTTTGTCACTTCACCAAATTTGACAAAATATATTGCACCATGATGACCTCACATTTGCTTACAGTCTAATATGACTCTCCAACTAATTAACACCGCAAACATAGTGGTGTTCCTCTAAAGTGACCAACTTACACAACCTTACAGTGTTAAAATTTAATAATTCATGATTGTAACTTTAAGACAACAGTTGATATCCTTGTAGAATGAATCAATGATTAAAAGTTTTCTCAAATAAAGATAAAATATCCCTCTTACACTTTTTATAGTTGCAAAAAATAAACCTTCATTCTTTTTTCCTTATCTTCACCAGCCAACCTCTCCCATTTCTCCGATGTGAAACCCAACAACCTCTGCCTATACACCCTCATCAACTTCATCTCCTTCACCAATAATCGCTAACCTCCACTATCGTGAACAAAAACACCACCAAAGTTTTAATCACCTTATCGGCTGCAATCCCTTCTTTATCGCCATTTGTTTCTCCCTCGGCTAATACCAATTCATTATTTCCTCTCTGGTGCCACTCTAGCCTTGTTGTACGAACCGCCACCCATGTTGCAACCTCTACGTAACTTCCTCCTCTTCTACTCCTCTCATGTCCAGTACTACTGTTACATGCACTACATGAAAGGGCATAATTAATTAACCCCATGGTCATGCATCCAACCAAAAAATAAAAAAAAACAAAAAAAAAAACAAAAAACTTTTTAAGTCACCAATCAGCCACACCGACTAAGTTTGGGTGAACCTTGTCAACCTAGCCTAGATGGATGAGTTCAGATTATTGAGTTTAGCCTCACCGCTAGCCAGCCCAACCTGATTGACTTAAAGTTGGATTTGTTACAACCCACCCCATATGGTTAGGTCGTGTTTAGCCAATATAATAATTTTAAAAAATATTATAATAAAAAGAAAAACAATTCAGAAAAATCCATGAGTCATTTAAAAAACTTTATCATTTTCTTGCATGTTTTCCTATCAATTTTGATCAATATTGAGTTGTATAATTACACTGTAGGATACAAACTCAATACAAAACACTTGAGTTTCTTTGAAATTTCTAAGATAACAAAAAAGATTAAAAAAACTCCTTTATTTCAAAAACACACACAAAAATATTCACGCATACAATCAAATCCTGAATGTTTTTCAAATATATTTTCATAAAAAACAAAAATTGTATTTTTCTCATGTTTTGAAATACAAATAGATATCTTAATTAGTTTATGATTCTCCATTATATTTTGGACAAAATATCATTCACCAATTATTTTGTTTAATTAATATTCGAGGTATAAGGGATTTAAATGTAAAACTTAATATTTAGGGGTGTAAAACTACATTGTAGAGTATACCATCTAATATCAAAGTTACAACAAATAAACGCGATACTAAAATTTGGACTTTAGGATGGATAGATTTGGACCCAATAAAGTATAATTTATCCCGTAAATGAAAATCTACCTTTAACCTCAGAGAATACTAACGAATTGAAATTAAACCAAGAAAAGTAATCAAACAACATTGTAACTTATCTTGGATAGAGTGTATTAAGGGCGATGCATCTTTTCCCTGCTCATCTAATCCCCTTACCTAATCTCTCACGAACCATTAGATTTTCTAGTGATCGTAATATTAGGTGGTAACTCTTAAATTATAATTCTGATTTTATTATGGTTATACCTAAAACCTTTTGTCCATATGTTAGGAGGGAGACCTATCGTCTTGACGCCATGCATGTCATTATAGCATCTTCAATTTTGAACTCCTGCAATAGTTTAACAAACCTCATAGATACACACTTATTTGAATCTTGCAAATTCCTTCCAACAAAAAAATTATCATAAGCACTGAATTCATAATTAATTATTTTCTTACAACTCCATATTGCTCTGCATATAATTTTCACTTTCCTTCAACGCATGCTACATTTCAAATTTACTTCTTATCCTAACCTAATTTTTCACACCGATAAAAATAAAAAAATTCATGAAAAATATTTTTCAATCAAAACTTCTCAAACAATGTTATACAAAATATCCAATTGAAAAGGAAAAAAAAAAGATAAACACACACACATATATATATATTGCAATTATAGGTGTAATTGTGAAGAAAAAAATGAGAAAAGGATTGAAATTGGCTAAAAAATAAAAATTAGACAGTCAATGATTGAATTGAAAAAGACACCAAAATTGAAGTTGATTTTTAATGAAAAGGGGTGAAATTAATCAAAAAATGAAAATTGAAAAGCCCTTTTGAATTGTAAAACGTGCAAAAATCAAAGTATCACTTTTAATGCAATGAGAAGGTGAAATTGAGAAGGTAAAAGCAAAAGGTGCAATTTGCTAAACAAAGAAGAAGAAAAAAACAGAAGTCCAAAGACTAAACTAGAAGAGGTAGAGAAAAAAAGAGGCTATAAATATGTGAAATTAGGGACTAAATTGAAAAAAACTTTGGGAAAAAGGTTGAAGTTGACCAAAAATAAAAGAAATAAAAATCCAAGAACCAAATAAAAAAATGCCCAACTTTACGGACCTGTTTAAGAACTCGAAAGTTTCAGCTAAATGAACGTGTTTTCCCCAAAACATCGTTGATTCATGCTTCATTTAAAAAACAAGTGGGGAACGCTAAAATGACGATGTTTCATGCTTTTTTGAAACAACCTTTTTCTACCTTTATGTGTGCATAGCTTGAAACAACCCATTAATTTATGTTGTTTCGGATAGTTTTTACCCAACTTTGGCTATCGTTTTCTCTCTCTAAGCCTTTTGAAAGTGGTTGCAAAAGTGATCTAAAAAGGGCAACTCAAGCATGCTTTCGTTAGAGTATACAACAATGGTAAAGGATCAATAATGATCCAAGAAAAGGAGAAAACTATCATAACCCATTTTCACCCTAATTTTCTGACATAATTTGAGACTGCTCTAGCAATTAAAATTAACAATCATAGGAAATATACATAGAAAAACAAACATATTCATTCATCATATAAACTGAAAATAAATGGAAGCATAAATCTCATAGTTCTTGAAATTCAAAGATTTATATGTCCTTGCAATCAAGAAAAATAGTCTAACCTTGCATATCTATTGAGCAACTACTAAAACATATGGATGAATGCTTGAATTCAAAGATGGGATAAGCAACTTCATAGTCCATTACATATAGCAGGTTGTTTTCTTAATATCGGAATCTATTTTTAGGGCTTCTTTTTCAAAACATAAGGAGGTTACTCGAGATTTGCTTAGCATAATTACTAGATTGGTCCTTGATTGTGACATTCAAGATGTAACTAGTGGCCAACTTGAGGAGTATAAGAAAGCAATTGGTGATTTTGGCATGCAAGTTAAATCCAAGTAATTACGTTTTCTTTTAAATATAATGTTTTTTTATCTATAATATCTGATTTATTGATTTTTTTTTATCTAGTTTCATGGTAGGAGCAATTTGGCAATCATACTTAAGAACTTCAAAAGTTTGCAATTCGAGTTCCTAGTCAATGTTGTAGTGCAACTAAGTGTTAAAGAAATTGGAGTGTATTCGAATTCATCCAGTCTAAAAGGTGAAATAGGCTAAAGCACAAGAGACTAAGTGATCTAGTATTTATTTGTTATAATCTAAGGATTCAACAACGATAAAATATCATTATTATTCTATTAATAATAATATTAAAAATAATAATTATTTTCTATTACATTGATATTAATTTTTTAAATTAAATTTATCACGAATATATATGGTTTATATTCATGTTGTTTTCTTTCATGTTTATACTTTGTATGAATTTGAGCAAAACAAGAGAAGTTTTAGATCTTATTAGCCTTGATAACATTGATCTATTAAATGAATGGATTTCTGAAGAACCCAACCTTCTTGATGGAGATGATATAAGTTGAGAGACTATTGAAGCACCTTTGTCTACTTTAACTTTAGAAGATTAAGAGATACATTTTAATGACGAGAATGAACTTAGTGGAAATGATTAACTATTATATATATATATATATATATATATATATATATATATATATATATATATATATATATATTGATTTCGAAACGCTCCGAAAAACATTTCGTTCCAATTAAAAAGAAGAAATACCTACCCAAACGAAATTGACAATCTTGGTTGTACTAATATAAAAAATATTTTTTACAAATAATATATTATTTTTATATATTTCTAAATAAAAAATATTTTAAAAAATAATTACTACTATATATTGGCTTAAACACTACCTAGAATTACTAGTACACAACTACCCTAGCCCTTTGATAGCTAAAACAATGTCATTTTCTCATGAACATCTCAATTTAGTGTATTTGAATTCATCCATTCTAAAAGGTGAAATAGACTAGAGCACAAGAGACTAAGTGATCTAGTATTTATTTGTTATAATCTAAGGATTCAACAACGATAAAATATCATTATTATTCTATTAATAATAATATTAAAAATAATAATTATTTTCTATTACATTGATATTAATTTTTTAAATTAAATTTATCACGAATATATATGGTTTATATTCATGTTGTTTTCTTTCATGTTTATACTTTGTAGGAATTTGAGCAAAACAAGAGAAGTTTTAGATCTTATTAGCCTTGATAACATTGATCTATTAAATGAATGGATTTCTGAAGAACCCAACCTTCTTGATGGAGATGATATAAGTTGAGAGACTATTGAAACACCTTTGTGTACTTTAACTTTAGAAGATTAAGAGATATGTTTTAATGATGAGAATGAACTTAGTGGAAATGATTAACTATTGGATATATATATATATATATATATATATATATATATATATATATATATATATTGATTTCAAAACGCTCCGAAATCAAAGCATTTCGTTCCAATTCAAAAGAAGAAATACCTACCCGAACGAAATTGACAGTCTTGGTTGTACTAATATAAAAAAATATTTTTTACAAATAATATATTATTTTTATATAATTCTAAATAAAAAATATTTTAAAAAATAATTACTACTATATATTGACTTAAACACTACCTAGAATTACTAGTACACAACTACCCTAGCCCTTTGATAGCTAAAACAATGTCATTTTCTCATGAACATCTCACTCAATTTACATTTATGAGACAATAATATACAAACAATATTAGTTTATATAGAAAAAAAATGTGAATCATTTTATAGGTAGGAAATTATATGTTTTTTTTCTCTCTTAAATAATTAACTAATTAATTTATAATGGTTTTAAGTCTCAATTACTTATTATACATGTAAAATTAAATGATTCCAACAAAAAGTAAATGGTACAAACCCCAAAACATAGAATTATAATAAGCCCATTTGAGTTATCAATAAACATATATGCATATTAAAGAGGTAATGTAAAGGATTTTTAAAGTATTTTTTTTATTTTAAAAAAAATATATATTTTTAAATTAATTATATTAAAATGATAAAAAATATATAAAAATAATTTCAAATAAAAAACTCAATTTTTTAAAAAACATCATTCCAAACACGTTCTTAAATTTCTAATAAAATCAAGGTTGTCAATTCCATTTTGGTTGGTGCTTTGTTTTCAAATGGAAGGGAAAGTTTCGGTTTTGGCTCGTCGTTTTGGGGTTGTACTTTATATATATATATATATATATATATATATATATATTAATTAAAAAAATTAGTTCAAATTCAAAAATAAAATTATTTAGAATTGTTCAATTTAATCTTAAAAAACACACAATTAAATTATTTTTTTGAACAAAATGAACATGTATAATATTACGAGAATGTCATCCTTAATCTCACAAGGTCATTACATTCTTTGATTGCTCTGAAATTTTAATATAATATATATAAAAATGTCAAGAGGCGTAAAATTTCATCGCAATCTAATGGTCGAATTAAGAGATATGGTTGATATTGTAAAATTATTCATTATTTAAAACAAATATTATTTGGCCGAAACGAAACGGATGGAACGAAACCGCAACATTCCGGCCGAAATTTCCGGAACGAGCTGAAATTTTAAGCGAGGTAAAAATTGGGTCATTGTATCTCATTTTTTAACTAGTACAAAACATTTTACCATTTCGATCAAAACAAAATGAAATTAACAACACTGCATAAAACTATCTTTTGGACATCTCTTCTCCACAAGTATAATAATAATAATAATAATAATAATAATACCTATAAATTACAATACACTCATCAACAAAAATAAATAAAACATATTGAAAAATATGTTTTTGCATATCTAAGTACACACAAAATTTAACGTATTAAAAATACACAAACAATACTATCTGGATTATAATCATAAATTTGATTACAAAAAAAGAAAAAAATTCTCTTGAAATGCTTTGTGACAAATCCTCTTATTAACGATAAGATTTTGATCTTATTTGGATGAAAAAATATCAACACGAGCTCGAAAATTTTAACCGTGTTTTGCACTGTTCATCTAAACTCAGAGGCATTGTGGATTATAATAGTGAAATTATTATTTTTTCACTCCATATACTATGTTTTTAGCATTGGGTTCGGGGGTATTTTTGATTTTTTATATTTTTTTGCACAATAAAATAATCATCATACCCTCTAAGACAAAAACTAGGTTTTGACGGCAGGGCTACCCTTGTATTTTCACATCTACCATGAATAGTAACCTAAATGCGCAGATACTAATACGCCCTCATAAAAGATAAACAACAAATAATGGTTGTAAGGGTGGTTTAGTAATTTATTCCTTAATGAACAATGCAAATACTTATGTGCCCCCATATAAGATAAAAATCAAGAATTGGCTATAGGAGTGTCTAGGTAATTTACCATTTTTAAAATAATATTTTATGCCGAAATCTGCAGTCGCGTTCGCCGGAGGCGCCGATATTTTTCGGCCTCACACCCCCTTTTAGGCAGCACATGTGGCCATTTAAGGTTGTGAAACATGGTCATCTGGCGTGTCATTGGAGACGCCTCTATGTTCTACACCTTATGGTGGCACGTGTTGCCTCCCAAGGTCACCAGAAACGTGTCGATTGGTGGTGGAATGTTTTGTCCCCCTTTTCTCTCTCTAGCAGTCGAAAGTGCTCTACAATCCTCGGTGTTTTCATTCCAGACCTTAATCTTTTGATTGTGTTATATGCTACTCATTGCTCTTATAGAAGTTTTGATTTGTTGCAATCTTGTCCTCCCATGGAAATTGATTATATATTGTTGTTTAATTTCGGTATCCCATCTTTTAATTTTTAGATTGGTTTAAAATCCTTAATATATTTAGTATCAAAGTTCTAATTTGTTTCAATTTTATCCTTCAATTGAAATTGATTTTATATTTTAGTTTCATTTCGGTCCTCAAGCTTTTTAATTTCCATTTTTGTTTAAAATACTTTAACTTTTTGATATTAGAGTTTAGATTTGTTTCAATTTTATGCTTTAAATTAAATTTATCATATATTTTTTTTTCATTTCGGCCCTTATAATTTTAATCCCTGATTTTATTTTAATTCCTTTATTTTTTTATATATATTTTTTGAAATGGTTGCTATTTTTGTCTATGCTTATATGTACATGCTCTTAGTTTTTGTTTTTAATTTCTATTATTTTCTTTGTTATTAAAGTTGTTTTTTAATTTAATGTTTAAATTTTATTTTGGTTTTTTTATTTAGTTATATTTTTAATTGCTTTTTTGTTTATATTCTTAGGTGTTAATGTTATTTTTCTTAAAGGTTGAATTTTACAACTTTTTTATGTGTGATATTTCATATGTAATATCGCATAAATAAAAAATATACAAAGTCATCACGTAGACGAAACTGGTGAAAAAAATGGGGCAAATTATTTACAATTAAAATATGTACGAGCCAATTGCCCTCCATTTTGCTGTTGCCATAAACAATTTTTTTAACATGCAAGAAAATATTAACAATCTTAGACTTTTTTTTATAATCATAATAATGATAGCAATTGTTATTTACTATAATGATTATTGTGTTCATAGTGTTGATAATCATGGCTTTGGTGATAACAATAACAATAACAATAACTCATAAAACAATATAAAAAAAAATCAATGATGACAAAAAAAAATGTTAATTATAATTTTGATTATATTAATAAAAAAAAGGTGTTGATTATCGTGATGATTATTGTGATAAAAATGACAATGATTATGACAATAATTATGTTGACATCTATAATTATGGAAATAATAATCAAAATATTGATTATTTCCAATAATAGTTATAATGATAACTATACTAATTGTGATAGTTTAACAATAATTTAAGAATTATGATAATAACAATGAAAATAATAATCCAAATAATTCATAAGTCGATGTTGTTTTTGTTAAAAAATAACTTTTACAATTTTTCATGTATAATATTTCATATATAATATCATGTTAATAAAAAACAAATATGAGACAACATATAAATAAAATGGGTAGACAAATTAGTCCAAGTTATCTACAATGTAAAACATATATAAGTCACTTCCCTTGCATTTCTCCACAGCCAAAACCAAAATTTTAGGTTTTTTTATTCTTTAGGGTAATTTTGTTATTTCCATTATTTACGTGATATTAATAAAAAAAATTCTTGCCTACTCTTTTATTAAAGTTTTTGATTTTTTTATTCTTCAGAGTAATTTAATAATTTTTATTGTTTTAGCAATAATAATAATAATAATAATAATAATAATAATAATAATAATAATAATAATTTTATGTGTTATAATCATGGTAATAATAGTGACATTACTAATCATAATGATAATAACAATTGTAATTTATTGTAATGGTTATGATACTTATGATGTTAATAATTATGGTTTTAATAACAATAATTACAATAACTCATTACATAATATGAAGAATATCAATAATGACAAAAACAATTATAATAATGATAATAATACTAATTATAATTTAAATGATATTAATAAAAATGTTAAAGAAGAAGTTAAACCTATGCACAATGGTGTTAGACTTTTTTGTGATGCTATATTCATCTAAGCGAAATAATGAACCTAGGCAAAACTTTTATTTGGTAATGTCAAAAAAACTAATTATAGGATAATTTTTTGTGTTTAGTACTAATGTTAAATAATATAATTTAAAAGAAATATGGTTAAATATTAAAGACAACATTGAGTTATATGATTTTTAACGAAAATAACATCGACTGATAAATTATTAGATTTGAACCATTATATATAGAGAAACTGTAAAACATAATTATTAATAAATACAACATTGCATGATAAATTATTACAATTGTTATTCTTATGATTGAAGGCAAAAAAATATTATCAGCATAAAACAATATTATCTAGTTTGAAGAGAAAATAAAAGAGTTAAAGGACAAAATTAAAGGATAGAAACAAAATTTGTACTATTATCATTATAAATGTTATTCTACAAAATTTGTTGTTTAATATTTTTTTTTAATACTAATGTTAAGTTATATAGTTTTACAAAATAAGATAAAAAATTAAAAACAGAATATTGAGCCATAAAAGTTTTTCAAATCATTAATATGGGATATAAGATTTGAAACATTATATGTAGAGAAATTGCAAAACTTAACTCTTCATAAATACAAAAACAATATTTTAATAAATTACTTGAATTATTATTCTCATTGTTATAATTATTATTAAAAGTACCAAAAACAATATTAGTAGCATTAAAAGAAAATTTGATATAAAAAACAAATGAAAATAATTGTAAAACAAAATTAAAGAGCAAAAAAAAAAAATAATATTATTATCATTATGAGACATTACCAAACCATCGAACATAATCTAAGTTAATTTATGTTTTTTCTCCTGTTTGCCTAAAAAACTTTTGATTATTTAATTTTTTTATATATTCTTTTATTATGGATAAGGTGTTGTAAAGAATGTTGATTATATGTTTTGATATTTATTTAATATTAACATATTAAAATACAAAAAACATTGAACTAAGATTTTTTCAAAATCTAAAATTAATTTAATCTCAGTGTTCTAAGATACTTTTAATATAATAATATCAAGAATAAATATTAAAAAAATAAAAAAGAAGATATTTTTTTAAAATAAAAATCACTTTAAACTAAAAATATATCAAGCCACATGTAGATAAAACAAATGAAAAAAACACAAAGACAATAGATCACTAACAAGAAAACATTCACTATGCATGCATATGAGAGAGTTTCACTCTCATTTTACACCATCAAAGCTAAACTTACTTTATTTTTTAATGCAAACTACATTTAATACAAAGATAAATAACAATAAAAATTAAAGGTCAAAACTAAGAGTATAGATACATTAATACAAATAGAAAATAAAAACTATTCGAGAACAAATGAAAAATTAAAAGGATTGAAATTAAACCAAAAAATAAAAACATAAATACTAAAATTTAAGACAAAAACTTATGTGTTGAAAATGAGACAATTTTTTCTTCTTCTTGCGATGGAACATAAGGCAAATGACTCGTTTATTATACTATATACTAAAAGAGGTTAGTGTTTTACTATTCACTGTGAGTATTTTCACTGTGGATTATAATAATTATTTTGGGTCGGCTTGGTTTTTGAGTTTTGGTTTGGTTGAGTCAGTTTTTTTCCTATGCTTTGGTGTTTATTGTGTTGTCTGATGTCACATTTATTGGGTGTCATCTCATTAATTAACATTCTTGACTTTTGGGTTGTGATTTGTCTTTTGTTTTTTTTAAAAAAAATTCCTGTGGCTTCCTCGCCACATGTCATGGTGGTTTTAGTTTTTTTATTTTGTCTTTTCCATGGCTTGGTTGCCAGGTGCTTCAACTGCTCTGCTAATTAATTTAGGTGTGCCTTTTTCATCTTACGACTTGCTTTTGCTTCTTTTTTTTATGTTTTCTGCATGCTGCATCTTTTTTTTTATGTTTTGCATCTTTTAATTTTTTTTATGTTTTCTATATCTTTTTGCTGTTTTTAAACCTTGCGTTTCTTGCATCTTTTGCTTTCTTGAACTTTATGTTATACTGAAAGAAGGCATTGGCTAGATTGCTAAAGAGGAGCCTAATTTGTTTCTTGGGTCTATTGGCGGTGGGTGTTTTGTTCGACACTACTATGGCAGTTGATCCTTTTCTTTTTCAATTTGATTAATTGTCAAATAGAAGCCCGATTTGTTTCTTGGATGTCTTGCTTATGGGGGTTTCATTTGGCATTACTCAGGCATGGTTTATGTGGTTGTTGATTTCAGTTTAATGGGCGTGGAACTTGAGTCTGTTGGTAGTGGTGGGTTGCTTTGCTGGAGGAGCTAATTTGTGGTTTGACATAATTGTTAAGTTAGGTCTATGTGTGGGTTGTTTCCATTGTCGTATGAGTTTGGTTTATTGTTCATTTTTATTTTTATTATGCAGGTTTATTATTGATTTTTATGTATATATGTTTTTGTCATTGTCCTATGGGTTTGATTTATTGTTGATTTTTATGCTAGTTTGTTGTTTATTTTTATTTGGGTTTTGCTCGATATCACTAAGACATGGGGAATTTTTCATTATTGATTTTTATGTGGTTGATCTCAGATGGGTGTGTTGTTTAAGTGTGGTGGTAGTGGAGGATTGTTTTGAATGAAGGGCTTTATTTGTGTTCTGACACAATCGTTGGGATGGGTCTATGTGTAGGTTACTACCAGTGTTCTAAGGGTTTGGTTTGTAGTTGATTTTTTTTGCAGGTTTTGTTTATGTTTCTTTCGCTTTACGACAAACTTTATTTGTTGTTTTAAGGCTTTGTTGTTTCTTTTTCATAGAATTTGTATGTGGACAACAATTTTCATTAAATGCACAGATTACCTGTTGTGTGCTGGCACTATTGATTTTTAGAAACTCTTAGTGTTTGTGTGCTTGGCAATTATGTGTTTGGTATGTGATTGGTTTCATTTACTAGTTTTTACTGATTTTACACTTGGTTAGTGAATATTAAAATGTTTTTTTTTCTTTGTTGTGTTAGAGTTTTGTTGGTGTTGTGGAATTTTTACTCTATTCGTATATTAGTTTAGGTGTGCTTTGTCCTATGAGCTGTGTGCAGCTATGGAAACTTTCTCCTTGCCAGTTAATCTTGAATTTGGTGAGTTTATGCTAGTAAATAGAGTACAATATGGAATTTCAATTTTGATTAATATATTCATGTGTTTTTGTTCACAACTTGCTTGCCCTTTCATTTTTTTTTTGTTCTATTTGGCATTGTTTTGCCTTCAGCTTCATTTGTTAAGTTGATTTATGATTTCTATTTTTTCATTTTGTTTTTTGTTTTTTTTGCAGTGGGTATAGTGTTGATAACCTCGGGTTTGGTTTGGTTTATTGATTCTCAAGTTATATTTGTATGTTTTTTGATTTCATGTTTGGTTGAGTTTTTTTATTTTAAATTGTTGGGTTGAATAATGGTCGTTATTGTTCTAGTTGTTTATTGGTTTCAATGGTTTATTTTATTTTTATTGGCATTTTATTAATTGTTATGTTATATTTTTTCACTGCAATGTTTTTTTGTCTACTGGTTTGTTATTTGTGACGTTGATGTTAGATTTGTTTTTTTTTTCAAGGGCTTGGAGATGTTGTTGTTTTGTTTTCCTTATTTTTTTGGGTGGTAAATGTAACTCGTTCATATTTAGAAAGTCATTTGTGTTGATCATAAGCAACGACATTGTGTTTTTTTGTTTGTTTTGGTGTCAGCTAGGATTAATGATAGTGAATGTTGTACTGTTTTTTGGAACGATTTTTTGGTTTAATTTTATTTGGTATAAAATATTGTACTTAATCTTTGGTTGCTATTCATATCTTTGCCCACAACTTTCTTGCTCTTTCATCTCTTTTTTTTCTTGTTTGGCATTGTTTTGTGAGCTGTTTCATTTGTTAAGGTAATTTTTAGTTTCTATTCTTTACTTTATTTTTTGCTTTTTTGCATGGGGATAGGGTGTTGTGATTCTAGGGTTTACTTTGCTTTGTTGATTCTTGGGGTATATATATAGTTTTTTTTTCCAGTTTTATGTTGATTGGTTTTAATTTCTTAAGAATTGTTAGGTTTAATAATGGTTGTTGTTGTGTTAGTTGATGCTTTATTTGTTCGATGAGTTTAGTATGGTTGCATTGTCATTTTTTAATTGTTTTTTTTGTTGCGACATTATTTTTTTATGTTGGTTCGTATTTGTGATGTTGGTGTTGGATTTGTTAATTTTTTTAAAGGCTTGAAGCTCTTGCTGTTTTGTTTTGCTTGCTTTTCTTTTCAAGGTGAAGGTAATTCTTTTTAGTTTGGAAAATCATGTGTTGATCATAAACAACAAACTATCTGTTTTGTTTATTTTATTTTGTTGTGGGTTGAGTTTAATAAGGATGAATGTTGAATGCTTCTTGAGACAATTTTTTTGGCACTGATTTAAAAATACAACATGCTCTTTCTTGACATTGTTACTACTTTTTGGCTATTTATGTGTTATAAACGGATGATGTTGCTTTGAAAAAACTTTGGAGAAACTTGGAGGCAAATTTAACACTGTTTTTTTAGTTTGGTTTAACACTGTTTTTTTAGTTTGGTTACCATTAGAGATAAATAATTAGTTTTGTGGATAAGGGTTTTGTGGTAAAAAACCCTTATGATGTGAGATTTGATCTATCGTTATATGTAACTAAAGGAACTTTTACTATTTAAAATAATTAATATTTAAAATATTTTCAGTTTTATATTAAAGCAAGATTTTAAAAAAAATTCTTGGTTGTTTTATGGCTATCTTTGCTCAATGATGTGAGATTTGATCCATCGTTATATGTAACTAAAGGAACTTTTACTTATCATAGTGGATGAAATTATATGCACATTTGTTTTGGAGACAGTTGGCGTGGATAAGGATGAGTTTTGTGTCCATCATTTTATATGATTATTTATTTCTATTTTGCAATTCGGATCTACCATTTTAGTTGAGGTTATTGATAATGTTTGGTTGATCAAGTGTTGATTTCTGTTTCGTATGTTTTTGGTGACTAATTTTATGTTGCAATGAGTTTTTATTTTGAATGCCTTTGGTTAGTGATTTTGCGCTACAATTAATTCTGAAATTAGAGGATTAATTTTTTTATTTGGTTGTGTGGCTAATGTTGTGGGTGTTAATTGTTTTTGCCAATATTCTTAGTTTTTTTGGTTGTTTTTTTATCCATTTGTTGATGTACAATATGGTTGTTTTTAGTTTTGTTGGATTTAAAAGTTAACACTAATGGTTAGTGAAATTGATTTTACTTGAAAATGATTGAAGATTATTACATGAGTTCTGTTTTGGTGTTTGATTAATCTATTACATTTTTATTTTATTTTTGCATGTCAATATTTTTTTTCACTGTTTTATATGCCTTTGGTGGATAATTTTATGTTGGAATTAGTTGATGGGATTGGATAATTATTGTTTTGGTGTTTGTTTGGGCAATTTTTATTTTGCCTTTGGTGTTTTCTCCATTATCCATTTTCGTATCTTTACTGATACGACTTTTATCGTAGTGTTGTTGTATTAGGGTGTGTTAATGTGTTTCATTATATCAAACTTTACATATGTAAATGTTATATTTCATTTTAAAACTAGGACCTATTAATTGTTTTAATACCACCAGTTATAAAAATTATTTGCTAGCCCGTAAGGTAGTGTGGACAATTTAACTAGTTAGTATATAGCTAAAGGAGATCGCACTTTTAAACAGTAATGAACATTGATTTTCACTTTTCATTGCTGTTTGGAAAGGTTCTTTCCCTTTTTTCCCTTTTTTATTTGTTTTTTTTATAACCGAGGTGTTTAGATCAGCTTTACGCAACACGATTAATCTTCGGATCCACTTTTTTTTAATATATTTTTTTCAGTTTTTTTTCTAGTTATACATTTTTTTTTATAACCGGAGTGTCCGGGACAACTTACAACACTACATGATTTTTTTACCACGTATACATTTTTTTTTCTCCAGACCCACCCTTTTTTTATATTTTTTTCCTACTTTTTTTCTCACTTATATATTTTTTTTTGTTTTTTTATAACCGGGTGTCCGGGCTAGCTTATGGGCACCACAAATTTTTTCCCAGGTATGCATTTTGTTTTGATAACCGGGGTGTCCAAGGTAGCTTAAGCACGCCACGAATAATCCCCGGGTCCACTTTTTTGTTACATATTTTTTGTTTTTTTTTCACTTATATTTTTTTTATAACCGGAGTGTTCGGGTTAGTTTACTTGCACTACGACTATTATTTTATAGAATAGCTAAATGAGATCGTAATTTCAAACAATAATGAATAACGATTGGAACTGTGGTTTTGAATTGTGGTTTTTAGTGTTCATTACTATTTGAAAAGGTGAATTGAATTGTGATTTTGGTGGGAGATGGCAAGGGTATTTAGGAATGCGTTTGGAAAGGGCTTTTGAAAAAAATAATTTTTATTTTTTATTTTTTATGTTAAATTAAAAAAAATGGTGTTTCTAGATGATTTTGATGTGCCAATGTTAAAAATGATTTGTAAAAAAATAAAAAATAAATCATTTTCATGCATTTCTAAATGAAAAATACTTTCAAAAGCAACATCAACCACACTCCCAAATAGACACGACAAGTGGTGGAGGTAGAAGGTAAAAGGCGACTTGAACTGCTAGCTAAATTTTGTCCTTTAAATGATATTTATTATATATGTGTTTTTCATTTTGGTCCTTATACTTTTAATCTTGGAATTTATTTTAATTCTTTATATTTTTATATATATTTCTTAAATGATTCCTATTTTTGTATATGTTTATATGGACATGCTCTTAGTTTTTGTACATGTCATTTATTTTGTTTTTTAATTGATTTTTTTTAAATATTATTAGGTGTTGAAATTTCTAATTATTATAGATAAGGCATTCAAAATAATAATAATAATGATTATTTGTAAATATATAATTTCTTATAATTATTTATTTTGATATTTATTTAATATTATATATATATATTACCTAGGTTTTCTTGAAAACAAAATTAATATCAGTATTCTAAAATATTTTTAATAAAATCATATGAGGAATAAATCTTATAAAATAAAAAAATAATTTAATTTATTTTTCTAACAATAATTATGGTGTCGTCGATAATATGAATAATAATAATTAGAATATGAATTATTTATTATAATATTTATAGTGACAACTACAATAATTATGACAATTTAACAATCATGATAATAACAATGACAATAATAATTGAAATAATTCATCAATTGATATTATTTTTAATTAGAGTTTGACTTTTGCGGCTTTTTTATGTATGATATTTCATATATAATATCATATAAATAAAAAATATACCAAGTGACAAATAGATGAAACAGGTGGGAAAATTGGGGTAATTTATCTACAATGAAAAAATATATGAGTCAATTGCCCTCCACTTCCCTGTAGCCATAAACAATTTTTTTAACATGTAAGAAAATGTTAATGGACTTAGATTTTTTTTATAATGCTATATATCTAAGCAAAATAATCAACCTACAAAACTTTCAGTTTTTATATATTCATTTTATTATGCAAAATGCATTTAAAATAATGATAAAAAATATTTTTAAGGATTTTTCTCTTAAAAAAAATTATATATTTTGGTATTTCTTTAATATTAACACCTTAATATATATATATAAACATGAAGTATGTTTTTTTTTTAAATCTCAAAGTAATTTAATCTTAGTATTCTGGAATACTTAAAATATAATAATATGAAGAATAAATCTTGGAAAATAAAAAAAAAATTTCTTTTATAACGATAATGATAGTGGCAACGATAATATTGTTATTAATTATTAAAATATTAATTATTTATAATAATTATTACAATAACATCTATAATAGTTGTGACAATTTAGCAATCATGATAATAACAATAAGAATAATAATCAAGATAATTCATTAATCGATGTTGTTTTTGTGAAAAAATAACTTTTGTAACTTTTTTATATATGACATTTTATATTTAATATTACATGAATAAAAAATATATGAAGTTGCACATAGACAAAACAGGTGATTTTTTTTTGTCAAATTATCTACAAATACAAAATATATGAGTCACTTGCCTGCACTTCGCCGTAGACAAAACCAAATTTTATAGCATGTCAAAAAATATTAATGGTTCTTGATTTTTTTTAATAATGCTATACATTAGAGTGAAACAATCAATCTACAAGACTTTCAATTATTTAGTTTTTTAATATAATCATTTTATTATATATAATATATTTAAAATAATGTTAAAAATTATTGTAAAGTTTTTTTCTCTTAAAATTAACTATATATTTTAATATTTGTTTAATATTAACACCTTAAAAAATATAACAAATAGCTAGGGGTGAGCATTTTCGATTCGGTTCGGTTTTTATAAAAAAAACAACCAAACTGAAAATTATATATATTTTTTTAAAAATAACCGAACCGAACCGAACCTAGTAAAAACCTATCATTTTTGGTTTGGTTCAGTTTTATAATTAAAAGAGTGGAAAAACCGAAATTGTTTTTTTAGGCTTTCTGATGGGCCATTTGATGGGCTTTCAATTAATATTAATAAAAATTGATTCTTTTTGCCGCTGATACAAATGTTAATGTATTAAATTAATATAGTGTTTATTAAGTTTTGTTGATAAATATTACCGAATTAAGACAACAAAGATCAACATTCCCGAACGCAAAACACATGAACATTAACAATTGATTTTAGTTAACAATTGGTGATTGTTGTTGCCTGAAATTATGATTAAACAAGAACCCAGAAAACCCAATACAACAGAGAAATCAAAACACATAAAGATGAAAACTTTACAACAACTTAGCAAAAACCCAGGAACAAAAACACTCGAAGTAAGAACACACAACAAAACAGTAAACCTTACACACAACCGTGCCAGAATGATGATACAAATTACAGAGGGATTGTCTACTGGTTGCAGATGCTAGATGTTGATGCTGATGCAGTTGCAGAGAGGGAGAGGGTGGTTGCTACCTTGTGTAGGTTGGTCACTTGGTTGCACTGTTGCAAAGGGGTTGCTTGTTTTGAAGAGGGAAGGAAAGAAGCCAAGAGTTTCAAGAGGGAGGGAGAGAAGCCGAAGCCAAGAGGGGGGTGAAGGGTTGGGATTGTTTTGAAGAGGAGGGGGGGGGGGCTAGGGTTTGTTTTGAAGAGGGGGGGGGGGGGATGGCTAGGGTTTTGAAATTAGGAAAGAAATGTGAAAGTTTATATTTATAGTGGGGTGGCGGCTTATAGTAAGTTTTTTAACCAAACCAGTTCGGTTCGGTGTATTCGGTTTTTTCTTTACAAAACCGATACCGACCTGAACTAGATATTTTTCAAAGTTTTATAATCAGTTTATTTTTTTATGGGTTCGGTTTTTTTGGTTATTTTTTTTTCCAGTTTTCTTGGTTTTAATCGGTTGACCGATTTTTTTGCTCACCCCTACAAATAATTAACAACTAAAGATTAACTATTCATGCATAAGAGAAGATTTTACTTTCATTTCACACCACCAAAGGTGAACTTTGTTTTTTTAACCAAAGCTACATTTAATACAAAGATAAATTCTAATAAAAATTATAAGTAAAAACTAAGAGTATAAATACATAAATATAAACAAATTATTTAGAATTATACCAAAATTACTAAAAAAAAATAAAGGGATTGAAACTAAATCAAGAAATAAAAGAATTATTTATTTTTTTCCGACAACAGTTTTAATTTTTTTTAATTAATCCTTACGTTTAAATTATTTACATTTTTTTTTATTTCGGACCATATACTTTTAATTATTTATTTTAATTCTTTTATTTTTTAGATATATTTCTAAATAGTCTCTATTTTTGTCCATGTTTATATATATACACTCTTAATTTTAGTTTTTAATTGTTCCTTTTAGGCGGAAAAAAACTTATTTTTAACAGATTTAATCTATTATAATTTTACTAATTAAATATTAAGATAACCAATTACAACATGTAAAATATCAATTAGTTTTTTATATAAAAAAAGCCCATCATATATATATATATATATATATATATACTGTTTTTGGATGTGTTTTGTTTTATGAGATCAATGAGGCCGTTATTTGTTGTTTTGATGCTAGTTATTTCTTGATACGAATGGTCGTTGTACTTTAATCCCATTATTAAAAATGCGATACAATGTAAGAAATATTTTAGGAGGTGGGTTTATGCGGCAATCATGGAGGAATTAACCCTGTGAAATGGCGTTTCTTGTTGAAGCCTCGGTTTGTCTAGATTAGCCGTGTGTGTGTATGCGCAATAGTTGGCATTGTATTTCAACTTTTTTCTCTTCTTTCACCTGTCTTAGCTTGGTTTGAGTTTCTGTTGATTTTTCCTTCGTATTTTGTTTTATCTTATTTAAATTTGTTTTCGAGAAATATGTTGCTCTTAAGATCCAGAAAAGTGCTGCCCAATTTGCTCAAGCGGCGCTTCATGAGATTGAACTCCTTTCAGCTCTAGCCAATACCCATCAAATTCAAAGTGCGCTGGGCAACTGATTGACCACTTCAAGCATGTAGGGCCAAATGGGCAGCATCAGTGCATGGTCCTTGAATTTCTTGGTGACAGTTTGCTCAGGTTAATCAGGCATAATCGTTACAAAGGTCTTCAATTAGAAAAAGTTAGAGAGATCTGTAAATGCATTTTGACAGGTTTGGATTACTTGCATAGAGAACTTGGTATAATCCACACTGACCTAAAACCCGAGAATATTCTTCTCTTTTCCACCATTGATCCTGCCAAGGATCCTATTACATCTGGGCTCAAACCAATCCTGGAAAGGCCTGAGGGTAACCTTAACGGTGGTTCTACTATGAATCTCATCGAGAAGAAGTTGGAAAGGAGGGCAAAAGAGCGCAGTTGCTAAAATACCAGGAAGAAGAGATTCGACGGGAGGAGCCATGCAAAAGTCTGAGAGATCTCTGAATGGGGTTGATGTGAGGTGCAAGGTTGTTGATTATGGAAATGCGTGTTGCGTCATTAAACAGTTTGCCAAAGAAATTCAAAGCAGATAGTATTACAGAATATATAGCATGTATAGGATTATTTCCCTATTGTAATCTCCACAGTAACTATTGTGTGTGTGTATGCTGCTGTAATGTATGTAAATAGAAGGGTTGGCTACGATACAACTTAAGCAACTTTATTCTTTCTAACTTGGTATCAGAGCATAAAATAATTAATCTACTTTTCTCTA
This sequence comes from Salix viminalis, assembly GCA_029228465.1. Lineage (NCBI taxonomy): Eukaryota > Viridiplantae > Streptophyta > Magnoliopsida > Malpighiales > Salicaceae > Salix > Salix viminalis. The sequence goes on from CM055432.1 coordinate 6,114,952, forward strand.
ACTTTTCTTTCAGCCTCTCTTTTCAAATGGAATAGCCGCCAACTACATCTTCCTCATCTACAGCACCAACAGTCCAGCCTTCTTCTCCGGCAGTGCAAATTTCCTCCCCTGCAGCGGCTCCCCTGTTCTCCTTTGCCTCACAACCTGGTCTCTCTTCTGCCATGGCTGGTGAACAACCTCTCTTCAACTCTCATAATACAAATCACTTCTTGCAGCTCACGTCTGATGCAGCTGCTGCAAGCATTATCTCTCTTTCTCACACTCATTAAGTTATCTCCCTCAAATTAACAAATACAAACTATTTGTATTAGCGTATGCAGATGCTGCCATATCTCCTAGGCCAAGGAGCTTTTGGTTTTGTGGATGGTTCTAACATATGTCCACCTCCACATGTTCTTGCTGAAGATGGTGTCTCTCTTTAGATAAATTAGTTCTTTCTTCGCTGGAAACAACAAGACCACCTCATTTAAGTGCCCTTCTTTCCTCTTTATCCATGGATGTTCTGCACCTCATTGTTGGCTGTCAAAGTTCATGTTTAGCTTGGTGCACCCTTGAGCAAGCTCTTGCCTTCACCTCCATTTCCCGTATTATGCAACTTCATGGCTCTCTTCAGGAGCTTCGACAAGGTGATGAATCTGTCAATCAATTTATGCAAAAGGCTAAAGTATTGTTTGATAAACTGGCTGCTGCTGGAAGGCCAATATCCCTTGTAGATTTTAATCTGTATGTGTTTCGTGGTTTGCAGGGAGAGTTTAAAGACTTGGTATAAGCCTCATTACCAAGGCAAAACCCCTCGCATATGCAGAACTTCACAGCCACCTCCTCATGCATGAATTTCTGCAAAAATCCTCAGCTGTCATCAATGCTTCCACTGTCAACTCCACCGTCTGCTATAGTTCACCACGCTAGTAGTTTGGTTGCAGTAGGGGCCGTTTCAATGGTGGCTGGCGTCCCCACTAGTCCAGCAGCAACAGGGGCCGTTCCAGACCTGATCATAACAGCTCTCAAAGCTCATGGCAGGGCACTTGGCAGCGCAATAGGGGGCAGAATCCACGTTGCCAACTTTGTCAAGGTTTCGGCCATACAATTCCCCATTGTTCTCAATTCCAGCAGCGAAGTTATGGCCAACAATCTATTACAAATATGGTGCATCGCAATCTCTCCTTAACCGGTTTTGTTGATTAGTTCCCAGATACCAGCGCAAATCAACGTCACACCTGATCTTGCCACTTTGACCACTTCTGAACCATATCTTGGTAATGATAATTTGCATGTTGGTGATGGTAAGGGCCTCCCTATATCTCATCTCGGTCATACAAAAATATATACACTACATTGTTCTTTCATTTTATCTAATATCCTTTATGTTCCTACAATTACGAAACCTTTGCTTTCGGTTCAGAAATTTTTCCTTTATAATAATGTCTATTTTGAATTTCACACTCGTGTATGTAGTGACTTGAAATTTTTAAAAGAAAAATACATGTATGCCCTTAGTGGCTTAGAATTAGGTTAGGGGTGTTGTAGTAATTGTACAAGGTAGTAAATATAAATAGAAAAGAAAAGAAAAGAAAAGGAAAAAAAAAAGAAAAAGAAAGAAGTAATCTGAAATTGAGAGAGAGAATCGGGAAGAGAGGAAGAAAGAAGAAGAAGAAGAGAAAAGAGGGAAAGAGAAGAGGAGGAGAAAAGAAGAAGGAGAAATAAGTTGTTAAGGTAATGTGTGTGTTTTATTATGTATAAATGTGATTATTAGTTATGATTTTTGCTTGTATGGGTTGTTAGGGTTTGAGAATTTTATTTGGGTTTGATTGATGAATTAAGAGAGATGTTAAGGGTTTGAATGTGTTGGGTAATAGTTTGATTAGTTTGATTATAGATGATTTTGAAGTTTTGAGATGTTTGGTTTGAGAAAAATATTGAGAAAAAATGGTGAAATAATGTTGATAAATTCGAAAATCCTTTGCTGGAAATTCTGGGTTGAGGTTGAAGATGACAAAAATTCATTTTGGTCCTTTTGGTGAAAATTTCAGTTTAGTCCCCGAACTTTGGAAAAAATTACAGTTTGGTCCCCTGAATGAAATTCGAGATTCTGGACAGAATTGAGGATGAATTATGGACAAAAATTTCATGTATAGTTGTGAATTTAAGAGGAGTTCAATTTAGTCCTTCAATTTGGTAAAATTACGATTTGGCCCCTAAAAAATATGAGAAAAAAATTCAGAATGGTCCCTAGGTGAAATAATAGCATTTAAGATTGGTTTGATGGATAATTGAAGTTCATTTGATGGATTATTATCAATTTTATGAGTTAGGTATTTGGAATTAGATTTTGGAAGAAACCTTTGATTTAGGTTTTTACTGAAGAAATGAATAGTTGATTCAAAAAACACATAGGATTATGATTTGAACTCTTAGATATGTTATTAAAGGTATTTTACTTCTTTTGAGTCATTTCTTGAGTATATCTTCTTTTATATATTCAGATAATCCCGATCTTCTACCCGCGGGACATCAGTAGGATTTCATCAACACTCTGCTTTTGGAATTTTGATCGCTTTTGAGTCCGGTGAGTGGATAATATTTAATATGCATGAGAAATAGTATAAATATTTGAATTTGCTAGTATGAATTGGATTATGCTTTTTGATAATATATACCTTGATTATATTTTTGATATGATAAAGCATAATCATTTGTTGAATATCCGTTCTTGATATGAGCCTATATCTGTTTGTGAATTGATAGCTCCTCATTTGATTGATACCATGAGTTGAGCCTTGAGATATGGATATGTTTGTTTGATTATAAGATATGCCTATGGTATGTCAGTCAGAATACCCATGCTAACAGGGTAGTGTTAGCCTTTGTGCACATCGTATCTGAAACCCTAGTTGGTCGGGGAGTCACCAACTCGTGTGGACTCGATCATCCCACAAATGACGGAGCCTCATGCTCACTGCATTCTGATTTTCTGACGAGCCTTACCTATACATTTTTGTTATGACCTATTTGAGAAATTTGTTGTAAGAACCTTGAGCCGATTTGATATTATACTTTTGTTTGCTATATTATCTCGTATGTGTATATTGGATATTATCTACTCACTGAGTTGTTGAACTCACTCCCTCATTATTCATTATTTTCGTGGTCGTAGCTTGCTAGCGTGTCATTTTTGTCCTACTCTTGGAACCTCGCTATTTTGGTTGTATTTGATATATTTGTTCATATATCTAGTTAGTGCTCCACAATTACAACAATATGTAATCAACTCTTGTACAAAGACAATTGAATTATGTTATAAAGTCACTTTGATATTTCCACTGCATTGAACTCGAAAGTTGAAGGATATGTTTGTGTGTGAGTTTGGGTTCGCATAGGTGTGGAACCTTGAGGGGGACCATGCCTATGTGCCGGTCACTGATCCGGAATCGGGTCGTGACGAGATGGTATCGTAGTCGAAATTATAAAATGAATAAAAGTAAAAGAGTGAGTGACAAAACATAATGACATAGCTTTCAATTCATGAAATAATAGTAAAGTTAGGAATTGTATTGTGGAGCATTAGGATCCGGTTTGTCTTGTCTGTCATCCTTGAAATTCTGAATTCTCATCAAGCATATCTTCTTGATTCCTTATGTCTTCTATAGATATGCTTTCCGATAATTATACGATAACTATTGTACTATTGTTTTGACATGACAAAAATCTTCGTCCTTATATGATATGTCGAGGAATAGACATATAGCTAATACTATTGGAGTACTTGACGATCAGAAAGATGACCGTATTGTGTAGTTAAGAAATGCAAGGTATATTCCTTATAAGAGGGGTGATGTATTCGCACTTGAATATATTCTTTTTGTTTGCACTTTTGAATCAAAAGTTTTGTTTGATACGGGTGCAACCCTTTTGTTTATGTTCCTATATATTGCCATGAGGTTAGATAGACAACTAACTCTGTTAGGATTTCTCATTTCTGTTTATATCTCCATGGATGAAGAATTAATATTAGTGAAGTATGTGTATCAAAATTGTGAAATAGAAATTGGAGATAAGATCCTTATAGGAGACTTGAATGTCTTAGATATGATTGATTTTGATGTGATTTTGGGAATTAATATTAGTGAAGTATATGTATCAAAATTGTGAGATAGAAATTGGAGATAAAATCTTTATGGGAGACTTAAATGTTTTAGATATGATTGATTTTGATGTTATTTTGAGAATGGATTGTTTGTCAAAGCATAGGGCTTTAAAAATTTGTCAGGGTAAGAAGTAGTGTTTGATTTAGATGGAGAAATGAGGTTAGTTTTTCAAGGAGATAAGATTGTGTGTTCATTAATTATATTGTTGACTATCTAGAGGAGATTGACGCGAAAAAGGGGTACAATGTTACCTAGCACACATAGTGGATATAGATAAGGAAATTCCCTAGTTGGACCAAGTTCCTATAGCTAAGGAGTTCATTGATGTATTTCTGGAAGAGTTACCTGGATTGCCTCCGTATAGGGAGATTGATTTTTCTATTGATTTGGTTTCGGGTATCGAACCAATATTAATGGCACCAGCAGAATTGAGAGAGCTAAAGGAACAATTGCAGGATTTATTAGATAAAAAGTTCATTCGGCCAAGTGTGTCTCCTTGGAGAGCCCCAATGTTGTTGTGAAGAAGAAAGATGAGTCATTGAGGTTATGTATAGATTATAGACAACTAAATCGAGTGACAATTCGAAATAGATACCCACTCCCTCGAATAGATGATTTGTTTGATCAGTTGCAGGGAGCTCAATTCTTTTCTAAGATCGATCTTCGATCTGGGTATCATTAGTTGAGGATAAGGAAGGAAGACACCGACCAAAAGAGTATTTAGGTTTGGAAAGAAAGGCAAGCTAAGTCCTCGATTTATTGGGCCGTATGAGATTTTGGAGAGAATTGGAGCAGTTGCTTATAGGTTGACCTTACCGCCAAATTTGTCGACTATACATCTAGTTTATGTTTCTATGCTATGGAAGTATATGTCGAATCCATCTCATGTGTTAGAAGTGCATCCAGTTGAGTTAAGAGATGATGTGACTTATAAAGTGCAACCAGAAACTATAGTGGACCGACAAGTGAGAAAGCTAAGGTCGAAGGATATAGTTTTGGTGAAGGTGAAGTGGAAAGGTCATTCAATTGAAGAAGCGACATGGAAACTTGAGGATAAGATGCGTGAGGAATACCCTCATCTTTTTGATAATCTCGGTATGTATTCAAACATTTATTTAGTTTCGAGGACGAAACTTTTATAAGGTGGGGAGATTGTAGTGACTTGAAATTTTTAAAAGAAAAATACATGTATGCCCTTAGTGGCTTAGAATTAGGTTAGGGGTGTTGTAGTAATTGTACAAGGTAGTAAATATAAATAGAAAAGAAAAGAAAAGAAAAGGAAAAAAAAAAAAAAAAGAAAGAAGTAATCTGAAATTGAGAGAGAGAATCGGGAAGAGAGGAAGAAAGAAGAAGAAGAAGAGAAAAGAGGGAAAGAGAAGAGGAGGAGAAAAGAAGAAGGAGAAATAAGTTGTTAAGGTAATGTGTGTGTTTTATTATGTATAAATGTGATTATTAGTTATGATTTTTGCTTGTATGGGTTGTTAGGGTTTGAGAATTTTATTTGGGTTTGATTGATGAATTAAGAGAGATGTTAAGGGTTTGAATGTGTTGGGTAATAGTTTGATTAGTTTGATTATAGATGATTTTGAAGTTTTGAGATGTTTGGTTTGAGAAAATATTGAGAAAAATGGTGAAATAATGTTGATAAATTCGAAAATCCTTTGCTGGAAATTCTGGGTTGAGGTTGAAGATGACAAAAATTCATTTTGGTCCTTTTTGGTGAAAATTTCAGTTTAGTCCCCGAACTTTGGAAAAAATTACAGTTTGGTCCCCTGAATGAAATTCGAGATTCTGGACAGAATTGAGGATGAATTATGGACAAAAATTTCAGTATAGTTGTGAATTTAAGAGGAGTTCAATTTAGTCCTTCAATTTGGTAAAATTACGATTTGGCCCTAAAAATATGAGAAAAATTCAGAATGGTCCCTAGGTGAAATAATAGCATTTAAGATTGGTTTGATGGATAATTGAAGTTCATTTGATGGATTATTATCAATTTTATGAGTTAGGTATTTGGAATTAGATTTTGGAAGAAACCTTTGATTTAGGTTTTACGAAGAAATGAATAGTTGATTCAAAAACACATAGGATTATGATTTGAACTCTTAGATATGTTATTAAAGGTATTTTACTTCTTTTGAGTCATTTCTTGAGTATATCTTCTTTTATATATTCAGATAATCCCGATCTTCTACCCGCGGGACATCAGTAGGATTTCATCAACACTCTGCTTTTGGAATTTCGATCGCTTTTGAGTCCGGTGAGTGGATAATATTTAATATGCATGAGAAATAGTATAAATATTTGAATTTGCTAGTATGAATTGGATTATGCTTTTTTGATAATATATACCTTGATTATATTTTTTGATATGATAAAGCATAATCATTTGTTGAATATCCGCTCTTGATATGAGCCTATATCCGTTTATGAATTGATAGCTCCTCATTTGATTGATACCATGAGTTGAGCCTTGAGATATGGATATGTTTGTTTGATTATAAGATATGCCTATGGTATGTCGATCAGAATACCCATGCTAACGAGGGTAGTGTTAGCCTTTGTGCACATCGTGATCCGAAACCCTAGTTGGTCGGGGAGTCACCAACTCAGTGTGGACTCGATCATCCCACAAGACGGAGCCTCATGCTCACTCGCATTCTGATTTTCCCGACGAGCCTTACCTATACATTTTTGTTATGACCTATTTGAGAAATTTGTTGTAAGAACCTTGAGCCGATTTGATATTATACTTTTGTTTGCTATATTATCTCGTATGTGTATATTGGATATTATCTACTCACTGAGTTGTTGAACTCACTCCCTCATTATTCATTATTTTCAGGGTCGTAGCTTGCTAGCAGGTCATTTTTGTCCTACTCTTGGAACCTGCTATTTTGGTTGTATTTGATATATTTGTTCATATATCTAGTTAGTGCTCCACAATTACAACAATATGTAATCAACTCTTGTACAAAGACAATTGAATTATGTTATAAAGTACTTTGATATTTCCGCTGCGTTGAACTCTGAAAGTTGAAGGATATGTTTGTGTGTGTAAGTTTGGGTTCGCATAGGTGTGGAACCTTGGAGGGGGACCATGCCTATGTGCCGGTCACGGATCCGGGAATCGGGTCGTGACAGTGTATTTTATGTCAAGGATCTCAACACCCATGAAGTACTTCTCTCCGGTCAGAGTAAAGATGGTCTCTATGCCTTGACGTTGTCTTTTATCAAGTCCTTTCCTCAAGCTTTTTGGTCTCCTTGCACTTCTGCCTCTGCGGATTTATGACATCGTCGACTAGGTCATCCTACTTCACGTATTTTTCATTGTTAGTTTCGAAAAATAAGATCATTTGTAACAACAAACATCTTAATTTTCAATGTCAAAGTTGTCCTTTAGGAAAATCATCGCATCTGTCTTTAGGACCCACGGATCAAAATGTTTGCTCCGCTTGAATTGATTTTTAGCGATGTATGGGTCCTCCTCCCCTCTTTTCTTCTGATGGCTATCGTTATTTTGTTATATTTGTTGATGCTTATACTAAATATGTCTGGTATTATGCCCATGTCGCCAAGTTTGATGTTTACTCGGTATTTCATCAAATTTAAACCCTCGTTGAATGTCAATTTTCTTTAAAAATAAAATCTGTTCAAACTACTGGGGATGTGAATATCGAAAATTGTCCACATTTTTTCAGACCATTGGTATTCAACATAGTCTGATTTATCCTCACACATGAACAAAATGACACCGTTGAACGTCATCATAGGCATATTGTAGAAACAAGTCTCACCCTTTAAGGGCAGTGTAAAACACCTTTTCGATTTTGGAATTATGCTTTTGAGACCGCTGTTTATCTAATAAATCACATGACTACTCCTATTCTTGCTCATCGTTCCCCATTTGATTGCCTATTCCAACGGTCTCCTGATTATCATTTTTTACGTACTTTTGGGTCTTTGTTTTCCCTTTATGCGTCCATATAATAATCATAAATTGGATTTTCATTCTTCTCCATGTGTCTTCTTTGGTTATAGTTCCTCGCATCTTGGTTATCGATGTTTTAACATTGCATCTCACTGCATTTATATTTCTCGGCATATCCTCTTTCATGAAAATGTGTTTTCTTTTGATAATTTTGAACATATTGCAAAGGTTTCACACACGACCCCCACCCCCGCTCAACCCACTACTATCACACTTCCCAATTTGCTAAATCATACACCACTACCCAACTACATAAACACCACCCAACCCTCAATTTTCCCGCTGCAAACAGCCACCCGACCACAACCTCCACCCATTCCTTGGCCATCATCCCATGCTTGTTTTTCTAACCCTTATGATGCAGGTTCAGTTCATCCCTTGGTCTCATCTCCTCATGGTCCTGGGGCACCTTCTAGTCCAGCTTCGGTCTCTACTTCCAGCCCCTCGACTGATAGCTCTACTCTTGTGGCTGCTTCTTCATCACCCGCTCCAGCTGACCTGCAACTAATGGTTGATCTATCCTCTTATCAGCTGCCACAAGTCCCCTCACTGCCACTATCTTTTCCTACACTTTAATAGTAAGCAGTAGACATCCCATGATTCTTAGACCGCGGGAATCGAAGACAACAAATCTGGTTGCTTCCGCTGCCACCACCTTTGACTCCACTCGGGTACTATATTCTCCCACTTATGAGCCTTTTGTTTTCTCTAATGTTGACAGGTATGCAGTTTGGCATAATGTTATGTGTGATGAGATCGCTGCTTTACGCTCTAATCGCACTTGGTCTCTGGTTCCATTTCATCCCTCGATGAATGTTGTTGGAACACTACAAGAAAAGAGGGTTGTTTGCAATGGATCTGTCCGTTGCAAACAACAAAGGAATCCGTTGCTAATATTTATTAGCAACGGACTTTGCAACGGATGTGTTCCGTTGCAATTCTGCGATAGCAAAATCGCATGCAACAGAATTTCCGTTGGAAATTAGGTTGCAACTAACATTGGCAACGGATTGTTCGTTGCAAATAACAATTAAAATTTTAAATTAATTTAACATGTATTTAATTTTTTAATTAATTATGAATAAATATTTTCATAAATATTATTAATATTTAGAAGCAAATAAATATAGTTTTAAATTTTATAATACAACAAAGATTCAGTTACATTTACATGTTAAAGTAAATCAATATGAAACAAAAAAAATACATATTTTTAAGTGTTTAAGGTGGAAATGATCTATGATGTTGTGGATGAGAGGAAGATGGACCACTATTTGGGAGATGGGGTCGAGGTCGATACACTGGTGAAGACACGAGACCCATAGGTGTCATTGTATATGATGGCATCATGTCAATAGGTGTTGGCATACCTTGACTCATATACTTTGACCTAAGATAACTTCCATGATGGCTCCTAAGATAATCTTTAATCGAGTCAATTTGATTTTGCATATTACTAAGAAGAGCATCTTTTTCTTTCAATTCCTCTTTCAACTTGTGAATAGTTGTGCTCGGATATTTGGATTGTACTAAGTAGGTATGTGATAATGAAGTTGCATTAACTTTAGATTTTGGCATACAAGGTGCATCGTAAACTCTACCCTTGCTTACCTCCTGAAGCCTCACACCAAGCTGCTCCATCAAAAGAAGGATGAAGGTCTCGATCAGGTCCATATTTTGCAATCATCTCATTTCTATAATTTTCCTGAAAACAGACAAGTACATGTAAGAATAAATTTATTTGAATAGGAAATTATATTTTAAATATTTTTTTAAAAATAAAAGTACTTACCACTACTGTTTTGGATTTGTTATCTACGAATGTGCCGGTCTCATTCACATTCTGATGCAAAAGTGAAAAGACATCATCCCATTGAAATTCTTTCCCCCCGGCTTGTTCTTGCTATCAACATTTTAAAAAAAAATTAGCAACATAAATATTAAACAAATACAATTACGAGTGTTCAACAATATTAATGCTTACCATACTAGCTCGATATGATGCAAATGAAACTGAACCACCAAAATGAGAACTTATTTTACCATTCGTTTGTTTCAACTGATTGCGTTTCGAAGATTCGAATCGTCTTTGGAATCCATCGGTGGACCAAACATCCTTGATCATGGTATTCCAATCTTCCTTTTGTATCCAAATAGGACCATTATGAAATCGATAATATTTGTGGTGTTCATTTTTGACAGAGCTTTATTGCGAGCTCGTGCCAATTGTTGGTTCAATGAAATCCGAGCTTTATCTTCCCAAATATTACGAACAATTTCTTTATCTTCCTCAGGGAAGGCATATTTTTTCTATCAAATACATATGATAAGTAAAAAAAATTGCAAACAACATAAAAAAATTTATAGGAAAATGTTAGTCCAGAAAAATATATATCATAATTTATTCATGATCATAAATATGGAAATAGTTGCGTGAATTCATATAAAAAAAGGCAATAAAGTAAGCATTACTTTTTTTCATACCTTGAACTCTTTAAACAGTTCATCCTTATACATTGAATCAACTTTTTCCCAAGAGTGTCATGGCCCCTTGAAATTAGCTCTCAAAATGTTTCCGATTTCACGTTCATATGATGAGTTATTAAACCTGAAATATTATAATAACAAACTTTCATGAAACAAATAAAGACAGAAATAATAATTGTCTACCGAAAATATTAAACTTACTCTGTTGTTCCATACACACTCAGTTGTCTTTTCTTATCAGTGGATCGATTTCGGTGTCAAAACTCTTTCGTTTAATGTAAACTTTGTTTGGAGAAGAGGTTGAACCCTTGTTTGATTGGAGACAATCTTGATTCTCTAAAGATCTCACGTTATTACCATCTCGCTCAACTTGATCGTTAATGTTGTACACCTCATCATAATTATCACCAGCTACTCTCGCATAACCTTGAGTTGCCAGCAAATGTTGAAACCCATAATCTTCTTCTTGAGGAAATGTACTCTCGACTCCGGGTATATGATGATCATGTAAGTCATTAGGGTCAAGTTGGCGAGAAGTGGTTGCATTCTTATTCATCCTGTATGGAGTTCGATTTGATCAGCATGCAAACCTAGCACTACTGGAATCTAATATAGATCCACATCTAGACATTCTAATCATCATTATCATCAATAAAAATATTTCAATCAAAATAAAAAATCCAAGCATAATGCTAATCATCATTATCATCACTCCTAATCACATCATCATCACCATCACCAATGACATCATTATCATAGTCAATTTCTTCATCCGAAGCTATTTCATTCTCTTCTCCCCAATTTGTCTCTACCCGACGCAACTCATGTTGGTTGATTTCTTCATAATAAGATGAGTCAACAAGTATATTTGGATCATCAAGTGTTGAATCAGGAAGCACACAACATGGTTGAAAAATTTCATCTAATTGATCAACATCAAATGATTTAACATTGTCATTTTTTTCAATAAATTCACCCATATCAACGTTATAACGACTTCTACCTGATGTCTTTATAACTGCCCACCATTTTGATGATTTATTATCGAGTGGACATGTATAGTAGACTTGTTGACATTGTTGCGCTAAGACAAAATCTTCATTGTCATGTACTCTAGAAGTATGTTTGATTTCAATCAAACCATTTGAACTATGCACTTTAAGCCCACGTTTTGTATCGTACCAATGACACTTAAACATAAATACCTTGCACTTACTCCCTAAATATTTAAGCCGAATCACTTCTTCAAGCATTCCATAATAATCAATTTCATTCTCATTGTAGCTACTTCCTTTCACACAAACCCCGCTATTCATTGTTTTTTTAAATCACCCATAACATTGAGTATGGAATTTAAACCCATTGACATAATACCCATTATAACATTTCACTGAATTTGACGGCCCCATAGATAGTGCAAAGATTTGATTCTCAATTCCAGTTGATTTGTATTAAACCTAGCATAAGAATAATAATAACAATGGATGAATTATTATTTCATACGAAATAGTTAAGTTAACAAAATGTTTACTGAAAATACTTACATGATTTTTCAACCAAATTGGAAATATCTCCTCACATAGTTTTTCAATTTCAACATCGCTAAATTGTGGTTGTTGTGACTCGAGCTCTTGACGACATTGCCTAAATTTTTAATTGTTAGCTGAAATTTGTAATTTTATCAATCAAGTATGCTTCACATATAGAACCCTCAACTTGAGCTTTATTGGTTACTTTCTTCTTCAAATAAAACATATACCTACATCATTTATGTTAATTAGTTTGAAAGATAAAAAAAATATGAAATGAAAGTGAATAAAAATTATATTGTATGAAAGCATACCGTTCAAATGGATACATCCATCGATATTGAACGGGTCCACCAACTTGTGCCTCATAAGATAGATGTATCGTTAAGTGTTCTATGGAGTCAAAAAAAGATGGAGGAAAAACCTTTTCAAGTTTACATATTATTTCAATGATATTTCTCTGCATCAGCTCCATGTGGTGGACATTTAAATTTGTAGCACAAATGTCCCGAAAAAAGACTGACAATTCAGTTAATGCCCCCATAATGGTGTAGGCAAGTAAGGTCGGAACGCAATAGGATTAAGTATTTGCATAAAAACATGACAATCATGGCTTTTCATGCCCGAAACCTTACATTGAGCCTCTTTTACACATCGTGATATATTTGAAGCATAACCATCAGGAAAGGACAACTCTTTCATCCATGACAACACTTCTTGTTGTTGTTTCTTGAAGAGATAATAAGTGCCTTTTGGTTTGTAAACTCGACCATTGGCATCTTGTTGCAAATGTAAGCTTGGCTTCTTACAATACAACTGAATATCAAACCTAGCCTTTACATTATCCTTGCTTCGATCAGGACAATCCATTACTGTATAGAAGATATTGTCAAAAAAAATTTCTCTATGTGCATGACATCTAGGTTATGACGAATTACATTTGTATGCCAATATGGAAGCTCCCAAAAAATACTTTTTTTCACCCAATTATGATAGACACCAAAACCGGGAATTTTATCACATTTTGAAGAGCTATTAACAAGTCCCTCAGTAAACTTTGTTACTTCATCTAACATCTGTAAACCAAATCGACGTGGAAAAGGAGGGAGCTCTTCAATTACTCCTTTCATAAACTTATCTACCTGATATCTATAAGGGTGATTCATGGGTAGGAATCATCGATGACGGTCAAAAAATGAAGTTTTCCCACCATGTTTTAATCTAAAAGCCTTGCTATGTTCCATGTAATAAGGACAAGATAATTTTCCATGAGTACTCCAGCCTGATAACATACCATATGCCGGAAAATCACTAATGGTCCACATCAAAGTTACTTTCAATTGAAAATTTTGTTTATTGTATACATCATAAGTTTCAACACCCACATACCACAACTTATTCAATTCATCAATCAAGGGTCTTAGAAAAATATCAAGCTTCTTTCCCGAATTCTTTGGCCCGGGAATGATCATTGCTAAAAACATAAATGGTCTTGTCATGCACTTCCAAGGAGGCAAATTATACACAGTCACAATTACTGGCCAACAAGAATATACATTTGAGACCATATTAAATGGACAAAACCCATCCGTGCATAACCCTAATCTCACATTTCGTGGATCTGCCGCGAAGTTAGGATGGATAAGATTAAACTCTTTCCATGCATATCCATTTGATGGATGCACCATTACTCCATCATCTGACTTATGAAAATGATGCCATGTCATATCTATAGCATATCTGGAGACATAAATAGCCTCTGAAGTCTTGGTGTCAATGGAAAGTATCGGAGTTGCTTCTCCGCCTTATAAGAGCCTTTACTAGTAGGGTTTCGAGGTTTATATTGTGAACTTCCACATAAGTCACAATTTATTTTCATTGCATCCACCCCATAATACAACATACAGTAATTAGGACGCACAATATATTTCTCATAACCAAGTCCAAGTGGCCACATAAATTTCTTGGCATCATAAAAATTTGAAACCAAATTAGCATCATCAGGCATACAACTCTTAGCAAATTCAGTATATTTGTTGAAGGCATTCTGAGTTAAATTTAAATTTGACTTCATATTAAACAATTGTACACAAGCAAATAGTTTTGATTGCTTGGTACACCCTTCCCACAAAGGCTCCTCTACAACTTTCAACAACTTAAAAAAATTAGATGCCTCTAGATTCGGAGGTTCCTCTATGACAACAGTAATGCAAACCCTATCATTATAGTATGCATCATCATTCCCCATTGCATCTAGAACCATATTTCTTTATGGATTTGCATCTCCCTTATCATTCACAACACGACTAATCCCTCCCGATGAAGGTCCGACCAATATATCTGTGACAAAAGGCTCCCCGTGTATAGTCCAATTTTCATAATAAGGTAAAGTCCTTTTGTTAATAAGTGCTTACAAACATCATCTTCTTTTTGAAACTTTTGATTTTTGCATCTCACACAAGGACATCTAATTTTCCCCTCTGATATATTTTTATCAATTGAATATGCAAAATTGATAAATCTTCTAACACCCGCAATATATTCAGGATTCAGATGACCACTTCTCATACGACGATACATCCACTCTCAATCATCCATATTAATCTAGTAAACGTTATAACATAGAAACATTTTAGAATGTTGATTCATTTTGTATTACGCAGGAGGCAAATAAAAAATAATATGATTTCAATAATTGAAACATAATTTTTGTTTCTTTTATTTCACAACTATAGATTCATGCGTAAGATCCTTTTCATTTCAAAATTATTTAGACTTGGCACGTTGAATTAGATTTACCCCAAGGCCCATTTCTTTTTCTTTTTTTTTTTAAATATCACCAGCAATTCGATACTACATTCATTACGGTGCAAAGGGGACAACTATGTCTCCCTTCAGTTCAATCGCTATCTCTAGTTTACCAATTATTAATGGCCAAGACAAAGAAAACAAAAGCCAACAACGCAAATACTTAAAAAAACATTAAACATACAATATCAACACAATTTTTTCTATACACAACAATATGCATTTAATCGATACTAATACTAAAAACAAACAATAAACATATTACACTAACCTTTGAAGCGAATTTAATAGCTTTGCAATCAAAAGATATTGATCAATGCTTGATGCTCCTTTCAAAAACCCTGAGTAGAGAGATATTATTAGTACATTCAATATAAATTGAATATCAACCAACAACAATATTAAACTTTATATATATTCGATTGCATCCTTTAGGCCTAGATTCAAAATCAGTTTGACAATAGTTGTTTAAAGTCTATTTGGAAGTATTTTTTAATCAGGGGCTAATATCTTAAGTTTGCCCGAGTATTTATTGCATGATAATCATTCAAAGAGACTTGGACTTTTCATACACTCATGCATCATCAATCATCTTATAATTTCTGAAATATAACAATAGTTTCTTCAAATATGCTTTTTTTATAAAAATAATCCACTTTGCCCACCATGTGCTCTGAAGATAGGCACAATAAAATCACTGTAAAACAACTAATATTCACCAAAATGTACATTCATTCTCAACATTCACAACTCATATCCACAACTAATATGCTCTATGTTATTAAATATTAAAAGCTCTCAGGGTTTCGCAACTAATATCCATAATTAATATGCTCCATTCAGTCTCACATTCACAACCCACAACCGGAACCCTTACCACTGTGGTTCCGATTATGGTTCCCAGCCCTCGCCAATTTTCCACAAAATAACTACTTAATTAGCCACATGCAACCCCATGACCACAGACTCCTAGCCAAAACAATGACTCTTCAGAAACTCTCCCTTACCACAGTGGCTACCCCAATCTCCCTAAACCCTAAACAAATTTAGAAAATAAGAAATTTAAAAAATGGAAATGTTGACCGTACCTGAAGCAGATCTTCGTTGTGGTGGTGATGGGTGTACTGGGTAACTGAAGCTTGACGCCTACAAGGTGGAGATCGGGAACAAGAGCTCGAACAGAATTGATGAATCACTGTTCACGGCAGTAGAGATGGAGAGTATTTGTGCATATGTGTGTTTTTGTCTTCTGATGATAAATGAGGCGGAACGAGAGAGAGGAAGAGAAGAATGGATAATTAATGTCAAAGCTAATTAATTAAAACAGTGCGCTGCATATTTACTTTGCAAAGGATTTTCCGTTGTAATTTAAATTTACAATGGAAAATCCGTTGCAATGCAATTTTTATTTGCAACGGACAATCCAGTGCAAATGGTTTTAAATTGCAACGGATTTGCCATTGCAAATTTAAATTGCAACAGAAAATCCGTTGCACAATAATTTTCATTTGCAACTGAAAATCCGTTGCAAATGGTTGTAAATTGCAACGGAATTTCTGTTGCAAATTAAATTTGCAACAACATATCCATTGCAACCCATGTTTTTTTTCTAGAATTTGTTTAGCAACGAAAAATCCATTGCTAAACAAAATCCCGTTGCAAACAGGCACCTTTTCTTGTAGTGGCAGTAGATGGGTATATTGGATCAAACATCGTGCTGATGGTAGTATTGAGCGCTATAAAACACGTCTTGTTGATAGAGTTTTTACCTAGCAGGAAGACATTGATTATTTTGAAACTTTTAGCCCAGTTATTAAGCAGGCTACTATGCGATTGGTTTTCTCTATTGCAGTTTCGCGAAATTGGAAGATTCATTAGCTTGATATTCATAATGCATTCCTCAATGGAGTTCTTACTGAGGAGGTCTACATGAAACAACCTACAGGATTTGTTGACTCCTCTCTTCCATCTCATGTGTGCAGATTGCACAAATCATTGTATGGCTTAAAACAAGCACTAAGAGCATGATACACTCGTCTAAGTGATTTTCTACTCTCCATTGGCTTCCGGGCTTCGAAGGTTGACACCTCTCTATTCATCTTGTCTAATGGTACTCATATCTTCTATCTCCTAGTGTATGTTGATGATATTCTACTTATGGGTAGCGACTCTGCTATGGTTCATCATCTAATACAGCTACTAAGCTCTGAATTCAAGCTTCATGATCTAGGTGATTTTCACTTCTTTTTGGGTATTGAGGTCTAGTCTACCGCTTTGGGTTTAATGCTGTGTCAACATAAATATATCCTTGACATCCTCACCCGAGCTGGTATGACTTCCTATAAGACCTGTTGATACTCCAGTTTCCCCTTCGAAAGTCACCTTATTACCGGATTGATCATTCTCTGATTCTACACGATTTTGCCAAATCGTAGGTGCACTTCAATGTCTTACCTTCACTCGTCTAGATATATGTTTTGTTGTTAACAAGGTTTGTCAGTTTATGCATGCTCCTACAGATTGTCACTGAGTCGTCGTTAAACGTATTCTACGCTATCTGAAAGGTACAACATCTTATGGTTTTCATATCACTCGGAGCTCCTCATTTGCTCTCCATGGCTTTACAGATGCCAATTTGGCTGGTAGTGCTGATGATTGCAAGTCTATGGGGGGCTATCTTGTCTATTTTTTATCATATACCAATTTCTTAGAAATCTAGCAAATAACGCACAGTTGCTCGCTCCTATATTGAAGCTAAGTATAAAGCCCTTGCCGATGGTGTCGTTGAAGTCATTTGACTTCAATACTTGTTAACTGATTTGCAGGTACCCGTAGTTTCTGCTCCCACCATTTGGTGTGATAATCTTGGTGCGACCTATCTCTCAGCGAATCTTGTTTTTCATGCTCGCACTAAACATGTTGAAGTGGATTATCATTTTGTACCTGATTGAGTTGCCAAGAAAGAGATTTAGATTCAGTTTGTTCCTTCACATGATCAACTTGTCGATGTTTTAACTAAACCGTTTCCTACTGTCCTTTAATGCTTTTAGGTTCAAGCTTCGGGTTGATCCCCACCCTCAGCTTGAGGGGGCATATTACAAAATATATAGCATGTATAGGATTATTTTCCTATTGTAATCTCCACAGTAACTATTGTGTGTGTGTACTATAATGTATATAAATAAAAAAGTTGGCTACGGAGATATGACAGCATCTACATACACCAATATAAACCAGAAAGTATAACTTAAGCATAGTGCGTGTTGCGTCCTAAAGCAGTTTGCCAAAGAGATTCAAACCAGACAGTATAGAGCTCCTGAAGTCATACTGCGATTCGGGTATTCCTTCTCTGTTGATATGTGGTCTTTTGCTTGTACGACATTTGAGCTTGCTACTGGGTACATGTTATTTGCTCCTATGGATGGACAAGGCAATAGCGAAGATGAGGTTGGCTGTTTTTTCCTCAAAATTTTAGCATTGTCAGAAATTGGAATTATTAAGTTAACCCACACTGAATTCTTAAGTTTTGATAAAAGTTGTGCATGATATGTTGTATTTTAAGAGGATATTATAGTAAAATTGTAGGGAAAATGGAGGAAGAAATAAATGCAAGCTGGTTTCGCTGTAGAGGTTATTTATGTGAACTGATGTCGATTTGACATATGTTTTTTTCTTTTCATATGCCGTTCATTTTTTAATCTTGTTAATCTAATTAGACCAAACCCAGTCTTTCATTTCTATCGGTCTTCATGCCATGGTAGTGTTTTCCAGAGGCGCTCGCCTAGGCGCCCCAGGCGAGGCAAGGCCCCACCGCTTTTATTAGCTTTGGGCGTTGGATTCAATGAGCGTCACCTGGGCGAGTGCCTTGTTCTGCTTGAAGTTCATCCTTTTCTGTCAGATTTGCTTTAAATGTACTTAATTTATCATAAGAAATAACTTCTTTTTTTGTTTTTTTTTGTAAAAAATGAAGATTTTTTAAGGGGAGAGAGGAACAGACAATGAAAGACTTAGAATATAATAGTTTGAGAGATCTAGAATTAACAAATTTGTTCAGGTAATACTTTATTTAGAAAAAAAAAACAAGAGCAATATAGTTTGAGAGATGAGGATTTCGATGATAATCATGAAATGGAGGATTCAAGAGAAAGAGGATTCAAGTGAAGGAGAGGAAAGCATGGATGATGTTTTTGAAGATTATTCTTAATGAATAATAATGATGATATTTAATTTTGTGTTTTAATCTATTTGGTTACTTATTACTTTAAATTCTCTTATTTTGTTTTGAAGGTGAAAAATATAACTTTATATGACCATGTAATGAGATATATATATATATATATATATATATATATTTTCTAATGATCTGGGAAGATATATACTTTAGATTTATATAATATAATAAAGATAAGATAATATATATATTTTGTAATTTATAGCACTGCCTTGGTTTATGCGAGTGACTAGTGCCTCGGGTATTTTATAGGCTTGGCACCTTTTAGTGCTTTTCGCCTTTGACAACACTGCTTCATGGGGTAAAACACAACGAAAAGGATGTAGGATGTGAATGGGAAGAGGGCATGCCCCAAGATTAAACATTGCGATTATTGTTTGAGACCAATTGGATGAATAAAATGTGTCCCGATTGAACTTTTGTCTTGCCTTGAGAAAGATGTTTTCTTGATAAACCTGTCTGTTGCATATAAGAATTTTTGCAGTGTCCCCTTTTCGATTTTTACACCAGAGAACCGACCCACTGCTCAGCAGTGCCCATGGCTCGATATCAAAAGGTCACGGAATGAGATGAAAAGTGAATGTAACGTGGAAAAGTCGGGTGTTGGAATGAGCAGTCTGAAGGTGGGTAAGTGGCCAAAGGTATTCCACCTGGTTAATATTGATTGTAATTTTGGTTTGTTACATTTTCAATCCCGTTACTAATGAACTACAGTGTAAATTAGCAACTATTACTGTGAGGAAATGACATGAACGAGGGAAATTAACAGCAGTAACAAACATCGGGGGGTTACACTTACACACACTATGTAACCCCCCCCTCGTGAGAACAAAATCCGTTGTGGTTGGAGTTGGATTGCTTATAGATCTGCTTTGACTGATTGATGAGTTGATAGATTAAAATGACGTGACATCCGCTTATGAAGCCATGACAGCTGCATGCTGTTCTTGGAGTTTGATGGTTTGTAACTCTTAGAAACTTGGATTTTCAAAATGCGAGTGTCATCATGAAGCCTACATATAGCCTCAAGTCAATAGAGTAACGCCTATGCTAGAAGTTATCAATTCCGTTTAAAATGTGTGGTATATCTTCTATAATTTAAAAAATATAATAACCACAACCACAGTAAGTTTTATTTAGTATCTTAATCTGTTTTATAATTTTTTTATGCAAGTTCTAGCCATAATGTTCTAGTCAAATAATATATTTTTTTTAAATATATAATCTAGTTTTATATTATCAATTATATCTCAATTCGATTATTGAATCAAATTAAAATTTTATGAGAAATCTTTTAATATTAAATCAAGCTAAAATATAATAGCTCTGGCAATTATTTTATATCTCATGTTAATTGTAGGGCTATTAGAGTTTAAACTAATATTGTGAGATTGTCGAGATAATATTTTTTTTAATTCTATTAAAAAAAATATCATTTAATAGCCATTTTTTATAGTGAGTTTTTCTCAATTTTATCATTCAACACTGAGTTTATTGATAATTGATTTTTGCAATTTTTTTAATTTGTTTTGAGGTTATCATTGTCTCATGACTCAAGTTACAAATATAAAAGATTAACTTAGTTTGACTTCGATTAATCCAATATATTATAATCTTAATATTTTTAAAATAGGATGTTTTCTTGAATTTCTTAATTAAAATATATTTTTATTAACTGTGGATTTGTTGAGTTGAATGGGTCATATTAGTTTAACTTCTATTTTTTATTTATATTTAAAATTTAAATTACATAATTTTTAATCATAATTTTATTTGTTATAGATATATAAACAATATAATTTCAAAATAATACACTGAAATACCTCGAGATTATAATATATGACTCCAATTTTTAAAACAAAACACTAACCAAACAGAATTATCTAAAACAAAGTTGACAATTGTGGCCGGAAAATAACTTAGATGTGTGATGGCCTGGAAGGGTAGAGCCTTGAGCAATCTCCGGATATGAGTAGTATCAACAATCTACATTTCCTTTCACCCTTGAAACTACTGAGGTAAGGAATTTAGAAACCCATCTCTAGGAAATAATGCTCTTGCATTCTCTTGAAATGCCATGAATACAACCTTTCTATCCACTAGGTTAAAGGTTTAGGACTTGGTGAATTTAATTATTAAATTGTAACAAAATTATTGTTACTTAGAATAATATTTTTATTATTATTAATTATAATAGAAATTAATTTAGGAGGGGGAAATCATTGTTACTCTCCTCACAATATCATAGTCCAAATCACGAGATGGACATGTTAATTTAGATTAAATAAGGTTTTTTTCTCCTTTTTTAACTGGTTTTTTTAAAAAAAAATTATCACTCAAAATTAAATTGATGGATAATTGAGCTTTATAATCTATTTTGATTTACTTTTTATGTGGTCATCCTAGTCTTATGACCTACATTTGACAAAATAATCCAAGTAGATTTAGATTAAGTTTTTTGTCCATTTTAATTGATTTTTTTTCAATTTAATTTTTCAACATTGGTTAATTAAGAATTGGACTTCAAAATAGTTTTTTATTTGTTTTCTATGAAGTTATCATGGTATTATAACCCAGATCAATTTCATATGTTGTCATCTTAATATTAAGAAACGAGAAGATATTGTATTGAATTATTATCGGTCAAACTATGATCTTTTGGTTGTTTAACTTGTCTTTAGACTTATCAAATATACCGGATCACATCGGGTCAATCCTTACATGGTTATAAGTTTTTTTTCTTGAAAACATGTTAATAATATCTACATATTTTTTCTTAAAAAAGTATTCCAACCTATGAAATAATACAAGTAAAAAATGTAGTAATTTATTTAAAGAAAGGAGGAAAAATGGAATTTATTTAATCATTAACTCAAATTTGAAGCATGAGTTTAATAAAATACATTAATATATATATTAATAAATATTTAGAATATATATTAGTACTAATTAAGGATTAAGATGAAACATGCATAAAGATATATGATCATGTGTTGTGTTGGAGGAAAACCTCATGCCAATATTTTTTATAAAAAGAGTAGTAATTCAAATTCCATTTAAACAAAATAATTTTCTGGTAAAAGTCTTATTTTTCTTATTAAAGAAATTAATACCAAATATCCTTTTATTTGAGACATTATTGCACATGGTTAGATTATTGTTAAGCATATCTCCATTCATGATATGGTTGTTGATTCATTTAATAAACCTCTTTCCAGAGACACATTTATTAGATGTGTTAGAGATTTATGTTTAATAAGACTTGATATGTTTACTTTCTTGTACGATTGGACATCTTAAACCTTTTATCCATTAACGAATTACTGTTTGTTTTACATAATTATCTTCATTTAGATTAGCACACAATATCTTTTTTAAAAATGAATATCACCAGGAAAATATTGGTCTTCTCACTAAGCAATCACCTTGTCACTAAGAAAACATTTAGGATAAAAAACGTTCCTATCATAAGATGCATTTGTTGGAATGCTCATGATGTGCTTAACACTTGGTAAGCTAGCAAAGAATCAATTATTTTATTTATGTAATATTAGTTAAAGCTAAGATGAGACCTGTTAGTTAAAAGTTGAGTTATCCACATCTTATAATGCCTATTATATAGTCAAACACGAGGATTTTAGGAAGACACTAGAAGAGTGATTGTTTTGAGATATTTAGGTTAAAAGTTGTTTGTGGCTTTTAAATGAAAATTTATATTGAGTATGAGTGTGACATGCCTTATAGTGGGAGCTCCACCATAGTATACAACCATATTGTATTAGCTTGAATGACTATAAAAATAAATGATATGATGCATCCCTACTTCATCATTTTGTGAGTCCTATAGACTTTATGAATTCATCCTTGTACCTTTTGAGACTTAAAAACTATTATATCATGAAGTAGAATCACACTAATGACTTGTGACTCATTTCTGAGATGGTTATGTTAAATAAAAGTTTTTGATATAACCATGAGTGTAAATGTACATAATAAGAGATCCTGCATAACTCTTTATATTATTTAAAAGGATTAAAGATGTTTCATCTTCTGTGATTACTTAGTTTAGGGTATAAACAAGATATTGAGTTGTAATGTTATATTAGTTTGATGGTGGCTTAATAACATTCCACACCTATACCTTTCTTGTTTGGTTGCAAGATATACATGAGTGTATTTGTTGAGCAACAAATCTGAAATTTTTCTCATGTTCAAATTGTTCATAACTCTTGTTGACACTCAGTTTTCATGTCTGACTTAGGTGGAGAACATGCGTCATGAGTTTCAATTTTTCTTTCAATCTAAAGGTATTATCCCTCAGTTTTCTTATCCATATAATTCACAATAAAATGGAGTAGTTTAACGAGTAAATTGTCATTTTTTTTATGTTATTCGAACCATGCTTATTGAGTCTTTAATCCTTCCTTAATTTGGGTAAAACACTTCCCACAACCATATTTCTCATCAATAGACTTCCTTCTAAAGTTTTGGATTTCAACTCTCCATACTTCCAAGTTATATCATCAAAATCCTACTTATACCAATCTTTATATTTTTTGGTATGTATGTTTTATGCATCTTCCCTCACAACACAAAAATAAGCTTTCAGCCCAATCTATTTGTTGTTTCTTCCTAGGATATATTATCACTTAAAAAAAGTTATTTTTGTTATAATCCAAACTCTAATCGAGTTTGTGTTTCCAAGAATATACTTTTCTTTGAAAATCATTGTTTTTTTCCTTTGTCTTCCTCCCCACAACCTTCTATTATTCTCTTGCATTCTTTTGATGACACGTTTAATGCTTTGAGTACTCATGTTGAAAGATTCAAGCCAAACATTTTATATAAGTGGAGATCTCCAATGCTGCCCCTTTCTGCCTTTGCGACATTCCTTTTGAGTATCTGGTCCTCTTGATCGTTATGGATTCTCACCATATATTGCAGGTACTACCCCTTCTGCCTTGCCAACCACTCTATCTATTGTTGTTATTCATACTAGTTACTCATAGACAACAAAGAAGAAATGTTAACAACAAGTCATGCAGGAGGAATTATGTGCTCTTAAGGCTAATAACTCTTGAGAAGTGGTGGATTATCTTGCTAATGTAACTCCACTTGGATATAAGTGGGCCTAACTATATGCTTTTAAGGCTAATAACACTTGAGAAGTGGATTATCTTGCTAATGTAACTCCACTTGGATATAAGTAGGCTATTCCATTAAGGTTAAGTTCGATGGCAGTTTGGACAGGTATAAAGCTTGTTTAGTAGCTTTTGAAAATAATCAAGAATATAGAGTAAATTATGAGGAAGCCTTCGCTCTGGCAGCCAAAATGAATATCATTCGCAAAATTTTGGTTATTGTTGCCTCACAAAATTGAGGTTATTGTTGCCTCACAAAATTAAGGTTTATACCAAATAGATGTGAAGAACACCTTTCTTCACAAGGATCTCAAGAAAGGTGTATATATGTGTCCTTATGCAGGTTTACTTTCCACTTATACTTTAGCAGTTTGCAAGTTGAATCGCTTCTTTTATGGTTTCAAACAGGCCCCTTGTCCATTGTATCAGAAATTAACCTTTACCTTACTTAAGTTTGAGTTTCTTAAATGCAAGTATGATGTATCCTAGTAAATAGAAAAATAACATCCATACCTTTATGAAAATCTAAGAAAAGAAAAATAAATAAATAAAGATCATGGAAATTGTGGCCTACAAAGTCAAATCTTGTATTTTGCTAATTGACCTTTGACCATTTTGACTTGAATATCCTGAGCTATAAAAGTCCATTTGATGCAAACTCAATTTTGTTGGATTTCTAACTAAAATACCTATAAGGTCACCAAATGTCATCAGGAAACAAGCTTAAGAGATATGAGTTTTATAGGATGACACATGGATTATGACAGTAGATAGGTTTTGTGAAAAAAACAAGTTCAACTTACGTCCCAAAACATCCAAACCAACATCCAAGTCTTTAGTTAGGTAATTTAGCTCTTTTAAGTCAAATATTGAAGATTTCATGCAAGAAAACAGTTATTGAAGTATTTAAATGTAACACTATCTACATAAGGGAGGACTATTTTGTAAAATAAAGATTAAGGTTTCCTAAGCTATAAAAATATATGGGATTCAACAATCTCATGGAGAGACACTCTTCAAGACTTGGGAAAGATTTGAGCAAATGTGCATTCATTATCGTTGTCGCGACGATGTTTTCGTGCTTCCAGCCCTGCTAGCCCTAGAGAGGGGACGACACGCGATGGAAGGAGTGTGTACTTTACAATAAGGCTCAACGTTGATATCTCTTCATGAGAGAGTCCCTACCTTATTGTGAATAAAAAACCTGACCATTCTAAATTTGTAAAATTTTACATCGCATTTTTAAAAAAAAAAACCTTTTTACTATCTGTGGGTGTACTTTACAATATAAATTTACACCGTGTTTATTGTCTTTTAATATCGATGATATACTTTATAATGTAATTTTACACCTCGATAATTAAAGTTTACACCTAAAAAAATAAACAAAAAGATTGTTGAAAGATTTTTGATATTTTGGCTAAAATCTAATGGATAATCATAAACTAGTTATGATATCCTGTTTTTGATTTTCAAAAATATGAGAAAATATGTGATTTCTTTTATGAAGAATATGTTTAGGAAAATTTAAGAATTCAATTGTATGCACGAAAACAACATATTTTTTTGTGTTTTTTTAATGCAATATATATATATATATATATATATGAAATGGGTCGGCCAGCCGTGTTGGGCCATTTCGGGCTAATAGGCCCTCTGATCAGGCTAGACAGAATACTATTCACCCATGTGAATAGTAAATGATGGAGGAGAAGGAGGGAGTTACTGGTTGATACCGCTAGGTAGAGGAGACCGAGGTGGTTCTGTTGGTGGTAGCACCGTCAGAAATGGTGGCCGAGAGGAGCGACGGAAGATGGTTGGTCTGTGATGGAGCTCCTGACTCCAAGTAATTGACTTGTTAAAAAAATCAATTCGATCTCCAAAATTTCAATCTTCTTAATTGAACCCGAATTAAGTTCAAGAACTTGATTTTTCATCAATTAAGCCCTCAATAAAATTAATTTAACCAATTTAAAGTATAATTAAGTCCATGCACTTAATTAAATCCTTCAATTAGACCTTAAATTAATTTCTAAACATAATGATACTTTCAATTGGCCCACGATCAAATCATATTGGCCTATAAAAAAAATATAATTATGACTTTCAACTTAATTTTTATGCAAATTTATCGAATAATAAATTATTTTAACCTTTAATCTACATTTTCCTTCAGTTTTGGGCACAAAAGAGGTAGGATCGGGCTCTCAAAAACATTTAAATTTTCCACCTTGATTTTTCTACTGACGCCAGTCCCTTTTATTTTATTTTAGTATTTTTTGTTTTATTTTGGGTTATGAAAATTATCATTATCAAATACTTGATCAACTTCTTATTCAATATTTCTATGAAGAATTGATGCTTACTAATAATAGCATCATTGATGCGGCAAGTGGAGAGACATTGATAGATAAGACACCCGAGACTACACACCAATTGATCTCAAATATGACACCCAACTCGAAACAATTTGACATCTTGGAGACTTTGCAAGCAAATGAGTAAATGATGTAAGCATTACTAACCTTGAGAATAAAGTTAAAGATCTTACATTCTTGTGCTTTCTTTGGCTTATAGAAATGTACAATAGGTGAAAGTTTGTAGTATATGATCTCTACAAGCACATGCTTCAAATATGTGTCCAACAATGCAAGAAGATTACATTGAACATGCTAATATAGTTGATGGAACATTCAATGGACATCCCAAATGTAAGTAAATCAAAAAAAGAATGTTTGTGTGATCATATTGCAAAGTTGGAAAGAATTTAAAGAGCAAAGGTCAAAACAAATTGAGATGGAGGATAAAGAGGAGATAGAAACCGAAGTGAGCATAAAGAAGAAACATTTTTTTTCCTCCATAAACTAAAACAATAACCATTATTCCAAAGGTAAGTCATAACTCAATGAATCCCAGTTTTAGAAACACTCTCCCCTTTCCTATGAGTTATTATAGGTCAAAGAAGGATTACAAAGAAAAGGGGATTTTAGAAGTTTTCATGAAAGTTGAACTCAACATTTCTTTGATTGATGCTATCATACAAGTTCCCAAGTATGCCAAATTCTTGAAGGAGTTGTGTATTACCAAGAGAGATTTCAAGCTAAAAAGTTAAAAAACGGTAAGTAAGCATGGGTGAAGTTGTTTTTTTATTGTTCAAAAGACTTTGCCTTTGAAGCAAAAGACTTAAACACGTTACCATCCCATGAATTATTAGTAACACTAGCTTTAAAAGGGCCTTATATAATTTAGGTGCATCCATTAGTGTTATACCTAAACATGTCTATGATTCTCTTAGTCCTAAGTCTTTAATTAAAACTAGCATTGTAATGCAACTTGTTGATCGTAGTTTTATTTATCCACTTAGTATGGTAAAAGATGTCCTAATTAAGATTGAGAGTTTGATTATTCCATGTGATTTTTATATTCTTGATATGGGACGTGATTCTTGTGATTCATCAAACAACACTCTTATATTGTTTTATAGTCCATTCTTGAAAACTACCAATACAAAAATTGATTATGGTAAGGATACTTTGTCCATGGAGGTAGGAGATGGAAGAATTGATTTTAATTTTCATGATGCAATGAAATATCCTTACAACAATATTTATTCTATCATATGTTTTGACCAAGCTGATAAGTGTGTGCAAAAAGTTTTTGATTTTGATTGTGAGTATGTATTAAGCACGGTTTTAAGCTACGGTTATAATTATACTAAGATAGAGGAGATGGAGAAGCACATGTGTTCCTCAAAACTTTCAAGAGTCAACATTGGCGTTGTAAGTTTTGTAGACCATTTTTCCAAGTAATGTTTTTGTTGATTTAATATTTTCACATAAAACGTTGTTGCTATCTATTTTACAAGCCCTGAGTTAGAATTGAAATTTGCTTGATAATTTGAAGTGTGTATTCATTGGCGACAACAATACACTGCCCATTATCATAGAAAAAGGTTTGACAAGTGCACAAGAGAAAAAAAACTTGTGAAGTTGTTATGCGATCACAAACAACCATTGGATAGACTTTAGTCGACATCAAAGGTATTAGTCCCTCAATATATATGCATCACATATTTTTGGAGGACAATGCAAAACCAATAAGGAAAATGCAAAGCAGGTTGAAACTGCCTATGATGAATGTAGTGAAAGCTTAAATTTTGAAACTATTAGATGCAGAGGTCATTTACCCCATCACAGACACTAAATGGGTGGCACCAACCTATGTGGTGCCCAAAAAGACCAGAATCACATCGATAAAAAACAAAAATAATAAACTCATTCCTACTCGCCTCTCGAGTTGATGGAGAATTTATGTTGATTATAGAAAACTCAATCTTTCTACACACAAAGATCATTTCCCATTACCATTCATGGACCAAATGCTTAAACATTTGACATGTGATTCTTTTTATTGTTTTCTTGATGGATATAATGGATATAATCAGATTGTTATTAATCCTAAAGATAAGACAAGATTGCATTTACATGTCCATTTGGTATATATGCATATAGGAGTATGCCCTTTGGTGTCTTTAATGTATTCACAATGTTACCAAAATGCATGGTGAGTATTTTTTATGACTATATTGAAATAATAATTGAGGTTTTCATGGATGATTTCATGGTATGCAGTGATTCTTTTGATAAGTGTTTAGAAAATTTATCTTTGGTCTTAAAAAGATGCATTGAAAATAACCTTGTCTTGAACTACAAAATGTTATTTAATGGTAGAACAAGGAATAGTTCTTGGGCATGTTTTATCTTTGTGTGGATTAGAGATTGACAAAGCTAAAATGAATGTTATTTCATCATTGCCTTACCCCTCATGCATGAGGAAAGTTGTCTCTTTTCCTTACCCTACAAGTTTCTATCAATGCTTCATCAAAGATTTCTCAAAGATTACAATACCCTTGTGCAAATTATTAGCCAAAGAAGTGGATTTTGCGTTTGATCAAACATGTAAAGAATGAAGAGTTGTGTCACTTCTACCCTTATCATCTAACCACCAAATTGAGATGAACCTTTCGAGATAATATGTGATGCGATTGACTATACTAAATGGCTTGTACTTGGGCAAAGAATAAAAAAAAGTTGCATGTTATTGCCTATGATTCTCGTATGCTGGATGGAGTGCAATGCAATTAGCATACAACTGAAAAAGAACGTATTGAAGTTGTGTTGGCTCTCAAAAAATTCAGGTTATATTTACTTAGTACAAAAGTCAATGTTTTTACTGACCATGCAACTTTAAGGTATCTTTTGAAGGAAAAAGAGTCCAAACCAATATTGATTAGATGAATCTTTCTTTTACAAGAATTCAATCTTAAGATTATCGATAAAAAAAGGTGTTGAAAACCATGTGGCTAATCACTTGAGCCGACTAAGGGTAAGGATATACAAATCGAAATAATAAGAGAGACATTCTCTAATGAGCAATAGTATGTGTTACACTTCTTTATAAGACCATGGTATGCTGATTTGGTGAATTATTTAGTCACCAAAAAATTCCCTCTAGTTTGGAGATGTGTACCACGAAATGAAGTTCATTCCATTCTCACTTTTATCATTCTCATTCTCGTGGAGGGTATTTTGACGCAAAAAGAACAACCCACAAGGTACTTGAAAGTGCTCTATTAGCCTTCTATTTTTAAGGATGCATATCACTTTTGCAAATCATGTGAAAAATGTCAAAAAACAAGTAATATTACTCATAAGAATCAAATGTCACTAACAAATATTCTTGTAAGTGAAATCTTTGATGTTTAGGGTATTGATTTTATGGGTCCATTTCCTTCTTCTTTTGATAATTTTATATCCTTCTTGTTGTTGATTATGTGTCCAAATAGATTGAGGCAAAAGTCATATGAACTAATGATACTAAGGTTGTTTTAGATTTTGTCAAGACTCATATATTTGATAGGTTTGGAATCGCTAAAGTTATCATTAACAATCGTTCAATGGAAACATTGTTATGCAAATATCATGTGACTCGTCAGATTTTTACAACCCTACCATCCTCAAATAAATGGTCAAGCTGAAATTTCAAATTAAGACATACAATCCATTTTAGAGAAAACAGAGTAAGCTAAACAGTGAGATTGGAGTCTATGACTTGGTGATGTATATTCAACTTATCGGACTGCTTACAAATCACCTATGAGAATGTCATCTTATAGGATGATTTATGGAAAAAACATGTCATTTACCTGTGGAGCTTGAACACAACTTTTTGGGCCATTAAACAATATAACTTTGATTATGATGCTGCTGGAATTGCAAGAAAGTTGCAATTGCAAGAGTTGGAAGATATTCAAAATGATGCTTATGAGAATATAAGGATTTACAAGGAAAAACGCAAGAGTCTTCATGGCCGAATGATTACAAGAAAGGAACTTTATGTTGGAGGCAAAGTCCTTTTTTATCATTTCTGTTTGAAACTTTTTTTCAGAAAGTGGCTCATTGGATTGAGCCCTTTGTTGTTTCTAATATTTTTCCTTATGGTATAGTTGAAATTACAAGTGTAGAAGCCAATAAGTACTAAAAGCCAATGAGAATCATTTGAAACCTTTCTAATAATGTTGGATGACAAAACTCATTGCTTCTGTGGAGTTAGCTAAACCAATTTATGAAGAAAGAGCATGCAACATGTCGAGCCAATGACATAAAATAAAAGGGTTTACTAGGAGCAACCCAACTGTAAACCCCGGGATATAAATGTAAATGTAAATGTAAATTATAAACTAAACAAAAATAAATAAATAAATAAAAGTGGAATAATTCACGAACAAATTTAAATAAAATGAGAATTCAGAAATTTTGGATATAACATCTAGATGAAATTGTTGAGATACCCTATTTTTTAACTTGGAATTAATTGAGGTTAGTTTTAAATTAAAGGAATGAATAAAAGAGAAATAAAAGAGGTTGAGGGGGTGAAATTGAAATAAATATAAAAAATATGATTTAAATTATAAGAAGAGAAAATGTGCAGTTAAAAGAGAACATTTAAAGTAAATGGGAGCCTAAGTGCAATAAGGGAAATTGAGGGACCCCTCTCTTTTCTCTTATGCCAATAGAATGAGGGGAAGAAAGGGAGGGAGATTTTAATATTTTTCTTACCCAATTGAAGAAGAATTTCAAAGTGAAAGTAGATTAAGGGTTACCAAAACATTCAAACATAAAAAACACAAGGATTTGGAGTATTATTGGAAGAATAAATTGGAGAGAAAAAAAGGAGTATTAGGCTGGCAACAACAGGAAGAAAAAGAGGGGAGCAGGATATTGCGATTTCAAAAGATATTAGGATCTTAAATCTTCCTTGGTATAATGTTTCTTATATGCATATAAAAGATTCTTGACTTTATGGTTAAATTTCATGATTTTTCTTTATGAGATTTGGGTTAGGGTTCTTGGAAATGTTTTGGGGGAAATGTGGAGTTATGTGTAATTGATGAATGTGACATGAAATGGGATGAAATGAGAGCTAATTGTCAAGACAAATGGAATGGAAAAGGGGAGCCACTAGGAAAGGCCATGGCTGGCCATTGAGGGTAGTAATTAAGAGAGAAAGATTATATGTTTTGCAAAATAATTATTGTATATGTTATGTTGGATGTGATTTTTTGTATAATGAATTATTCAACATGAAAAGAATAATTGAAGGATCATTTTCCCAAGGCCAAGTTTCGACCAAAGGTATATGATGCAGAAGTTAACAACTGGACAAATTCATCTCTTGACTTTTGGAGAAAATCAGAGTGGGAAAACAAGGGAATTAGGATCAATTCCTTTGTAGGAGTTGCAGTTATGGATGTGTACTTTCCAAGAAAACTAGTTTCATGTACTTTGGAGTTTTATAACTCTAGTTAAGGGACATCGAACATGACTATACAAGGCAGACTCTATAGAACAACAGGTTTGTCATATTTGTGATTTATTTCGTGAATTTTGGGGGCAGAAATGAGTTTCCCCCCCCCCTTTATAATAGTTGTAACCAACAAGATTAATATTGTATAAATTGGAGTTCTATAACTCCTGTTATAGTGAAAAATCTGGGCAGAGGTTGGATTCGAGAAAAAAAAAGAAAAAGAAGTGGGAAGTCATGAATCAATGATGTTAGATTGACACAATTTATGTTAAAAAATGGTTATTTATAATGATATTTTGATTGACACAATTTATAAAAAAAATAAAATTAAAGAATAACAAATTTAAAGGCATATTGGATTGTTTTGGTTGTGGTTATTAGGATGTGTATCAGTGGTTGAAAATGATTTATGAAAATTTCCTATAATTGTAGGAGGGACCATGAGTGTAGTGCAATAACAGCAATAAGGGGCCATGAGCAGAGCATCCAAGCAAGTAGGTGATTCGTGCCTAGATTTCTGATTTAATTTTTATAATGAAAATATGTGAATTATGCTTAAAGCTTTGGTGGATATTTGAGAAGATATGATTTATCAGTAAGAATATTTAAGGTATGTGTGTCAGGGAAGTTTGAAAATATCATGAGCAAAACATGACTGTGTCTAGCATACATTTACTATATGCTAGGATCCTAGATAAAAGGATCACAAAAAATGGCCAACATACATTTTAGTGTATGTTAGGATCCCGGATAAGAGGATCATCACGAGTGACTGTCATACAGTAAGTGTATGTCAAGATCCCGGGATGGGGATCAATATGCACAGGCTAATATATATTGAATGTATGCTAGAATCCTGGATAAAGGGATTGTGGTGCAATGTTTAATACATTCATGTATTTTGAAATTGCAATATATATATATAAAATGGAACCAATTCTCATCCTAAAAAAAGGAGGTATGTTAGGGACCCGGGAAGTTAATACACATTCATGTATGTCTTCTCTGATTCCTGATGTCGGTAGGGTGATAAGTGTATCAACAATACTTAGTATCTCGACAATACATAAGTGAGGAAGTTAGTTTGTGTTTCAAATAGTTATGTTGATTATTTTAATTATATATGATTGCATATCGTGAGTTTAATATTATTTTTTAAAAATTTTCTTTATGGAATTATCTTGTATTTCCGTTTCAAGTCTATCATCTTCACATCAGGAGGAAAACTATTGTTTCTTAATTTTTTATGTATCCAGTAGTGTTTTTATAAATTAAATGTTGGTAAACTTATATGTATGATCTCTATTTTTGGAAAAAAAATGGAATGTAAGAAAGTTAACTTGTTTTGTCATATTTTATTAAATGTGACTAGATTTATATTAACTCTAGTGCAAATTGTTGATTATTGTTAAATGTATGGTTTATTTATTGTGGTTGTCATGAGGATGATGTTATGGTTTTGTAGGCCCAAGATGATTGGGTCAAGATTGAATTAAAGGTTATGTTATATGTCGAAAACTTGGGATCTACTAGTACATGGGAGGTTCTGCTGAAATTTTGATATAAATTTTAGTGAAACCTTATATATATGTGTGTGTGAGTGTAAAAAAAACATCTTCTCTTCTTGGCGAATGTGTATTAATAAGATTACTTGTTTATCCCCTAGAGAAAGGGACCTTACACCAACAGAAGATAAAATCAAAATTTCTTTCTTTTTCCCTTATCTTTTATTTTTCACATTTTTTTATTCTCCTATATTTTTTTTATTTCAACAGTGAGGACAATGTTGTGTTTAAAGTGTAGGGGTATTGAGAGAATTTTGGTTTTCTTTAACGTTTTCTAAAACAAAATCTCTATTTGATCTTTTGAATTCCCATTGATTTATAAGAATATGAATATTATGTATGAGAATTAGTTGAGAGAGTTAAGAATATAAATTGAATGAAGGAGTGCGCATGGAAGTTTTAATGTTTAATTGGTTTAGGGATTGACTTTGATATTATACCATGTGGACTTTATTGTGTTATATCAATGCAATCTTTTGAGTCGTCAACATTATATTCTTTAATTGTGAATTCTTTCAATGATATGTATCTCTAGAACTATCTTGTTGAGATTAATACGCATTACATATGTACATGAAAATGATAAAGGCAATACGAATTTTAATCACTTGACACAAAAAGCCAACCTAAAACATATTATCTTTAGTGACCCCATTTGAGCTTGTTTATCTTTTATTTGCTTTATCTATATGTAAGCCTTAACTTCTTATATGTTTTTCTTTTCCACTAACCAAGGGTAAGTATAGTTTATACATGTTGATATCTCATGGGATTATGGTTGGAAAATATGTGAAAAGAGAAAAAACATTGATGCTTCATGAAAAGATGGGCAAAAAAGTGTTCCTTTATGTTCTTAGAGTTTTATGTCGATGGATTTTGAAATCGAAATAAGTTAAGCATTGGTGATTAAAGATGGAATTTTGTGTGCTTTGATGGCAAAAGATTAGTTCTTTTAGAATGCTCTACTTCCTTTGGATTTAGCATTTTCCTTTACTTTCTTTTACCTTACCTTAACTTTAATCCCATTACAACTGAACAGTAAGATCTTTTGATTCATACATTTCTTGTAATGTGTTAGTAATGGAGATGAGATTGAAGAGCAAGCTTATGGTTGAACATATTCATTGATTGAATTTGAGAGATTTAAACACATTAACCCTAAACATGTGAGTGTTGGAGAGTATATAAAGGAGAGGACCTATCGCTTTGGCATGACATAGAGTTCATTTAAATCCTAACAATCAATTGAGTTTTGAAGTTTGCATGTAAATATATTTCTCATAACCCAATTTTTGGGTTACTCCCCAAAATCTACCCAAAAATAACAAATATAAAATAAAAGGGGTCAGCGTTGGTAGAAAAATCAATGTAAAAATTTTGGATGTTTTTGAGAGTCCGATCGTATCTCTTTTGTCCCACAAAAAAGAGAAAAGTATACATTTAATGCAAAAATAATTTATCATTGGCTAAATTCGTGTAAGAATTAAGTCTTGCGGCATAATTATATTTTTATGGGTTGATTTGATTTAATCGTCGACCAATTTAAAAGTGTAATTATGTTTGGAAATTAATTTAGGGTCCAATTGAAGGATTTAATTAAGTGCAAGGACTTAATTATACTTTAAGTTGGTCAAATTAATTTTAGTAAGGGCTTAATCAATGAAAAATCAAGTTCTTGAGCGTAATTTGGGTTCAATTGAGAAGTTTGGAGTTTTCGGAGACCAAA
This sequence comes from Salix viminalis, assembly GCA_029228465.1. Taxonomy (NCBI): domain Eukaryota; kingdom Viridiplantae; phylum Streptophyta; class Magnoliopsida; order Malpighiales; family Salicaceae; genus Salix; species Salix viminalis. Next base: position 6,150,441 of record CM055432.1, read on the forward strand.
TTAAATTTTTCCAATCCAATTGTGCGAAGTCAGGGGTCAAATTGAAGATATCAAGAATTTTAATGGTCAATTAAGGGTCAAATCGCATAAATCGAAAGCCATGACCAAAATAAAAAAGGTGCGCAAATCTACGGTTGCTATTGAAATTTTAATGGGGATACAATTGCACAAAATTAAAAGTTTAAAACCAATTTGGAGTGCGATTGAACCAATTAAAAATTGAGGGACCAAATCGTATTTACACCCTCCCCATAATCATCATCACAGGCGTGATTGCATTCTTCAGTCATCTGAACAGTGCAGGCATCCCACCTGCAAGTGTAGAGGCAGGCAACCCATCGTTGCACGCCATGGGCAGTCGAAGGGTTGCCTTCTACCTATAAAAGCCACGAAAACCATGCATGCAAGAGAGGGGAGAGAAAATTTGCAGAATAGTAGGAAACGAGACGAAAATTACAGGGGAGAGTTGTTTTACACAGGCAAGAAAGAGAGTAAGGTATTACAAGGAACGACAGAGGAGATTGAGAGAGCAGAGAAAAAGAATAGGGGAGGAACAAAAGCAGAGAAAAAAAGAACAGAGCACAATGAGTTTTACGCAGAGAGAGTGGGGGATTTACAGAGCAAATTTTTTACGTAACATCGATGGAAAATTTGACACAGCACAAATCAGCCCTTCATCTTCTTCCTCATCACCAACTCTCTCTCTCTCTCTCTCATTTTGACAGCTCTCTCTCTCTCTTTTTTACAGCACCGGCGACCTTCTCTCTCTCTTCCACCACCACAGCCACCAGCCTCAGCAACAACAGCCCATCGTCTTCCCCACCTCCGGCGACACACATAGTTCCCCTGCACGAATAGGTCAGCCCCTTCCAAATGCTCCTACCGGCCACCACAAACCACAATTTTCAACGCCACCACAAACCACAATTTTCAACACCACCACGACAGGGAGAATCACCTCGACCTCCTCTACCCGGGGATAGTGGTAGGTGAGCCTCTCGTCGTGGTTGGCTGACCACCTGTTACTGTTCACATGAAGTGAACTGCGTGAATTAATTCACTTCACGTGAAATGGTTGTTGGGCTGGGCTACTCTCGGCCCGACCTAAAAAAAATTAATTTTTCATTTTATTGGAAAAAAACAAAAAATTGCATTTAAAAAAAACAAAGATGTGTTGTTTTCGTGCATACGGCCGGATTCTAAGATTTTTCCCATCATATTTTTCGTCAAAAATTATTTTGCGTCTTTCTCATGTTTTAAAATGAAAATTGTATATTGTGACCGGTTTACGATTATCCATTGGAAGTTGGCCAAAATATAAAAAAATAATTTAACAATTATTTTGTTTTAGTTTTTGCGGTGTAAAATTACATTGTAAAGTACACCCGCAGATTAAAAAAGGAGATTTTTACTATGGCATAAAATTCCATGGTAAAGTACATCCGTAGATAAAAAAAGTTTTTTAACTGTGGTGTAAAATTATATTGTAAAGTATACCCGCATACAAAAAAAAATAGTTTTTGAAAAATGCAGTGTAAAAAAGTTTTAACTTAGAAAAACAATCAAACAACAATGCAGCTTATCTTAGGTAGGGTGCACTAGGGGTGATGCGTCTTCCCCTTGCATAACAAGTCCCCTTATTCAGACTCTCGCAGACCAATAGGTTCCTAGTGACCTTAATACTAGGTGGCGACTCCTAGTAATTATAGTCGTAATTTTTATGACTATAACACATACCCATTTTCACCATGCGCCGTTGTCTCTCCTAATCCAGGGGGATGGCGGGGCGCGTAAAAAAACATTGTCGCGACAATATTCATGAAAGTTTATACTCTTTATCCTTATATATTGGATTCTTGTTTATAATGCATATATTCTTGAACATTGATGAGAGATTAAGAGATTAGGTATGGTTATTTAATTTAATTTAACTTTAATTTGATATTATCTCTCCTTTCTTGAGGATGATCAAGAGCTAAGTGTAGGAGTATTTGATAAAACCATATTACTCGATAGTTTTACCTATTTTTATCTAGTGTTTTGCCTATGTTTTATATGTAAACTACCTTGATATTCTTTGTTTTATCTTTTAAAGGTATTTTTAGAGAAAGATTCAAAAAGGAGTAAATTGAAGAAAATTAATAGGTTTGACCATTATTCGATGTTTTGTGCAGAGCTTGAGCTATAGAGGTCAAAATGAAGTGTTCTAGTGGTATTAGAAAGATAATATCCACACCTTTCTAGAAAGTTATGGCAAGTAAAATAAATAAATAAAAAGCATGAAAATTGCAGCTTTCAAAGTCAAATCTTCCATTCTGCTAGTGTTGACATTCGACCATTCAGACTTGAATATCTTGAGTTATAAAAGTCCATTTTATTCAAACTCAATTTTGTTGGATTCCTGACTCAAGACATATAAGAGATCCTGTAATGCATATAAGAAAAGATAAAAATTTAGAATATGAATTTTGAAGTTTTGTTTCAAGGATCGGTTCTAATTTTTGTAGGTGGATGTCTTACATGCGATTAAGGTTTATTTTCTTGATAAATATCAGGTTTATTTAATTTTGCTTTGTTGTTTAATTTTTTCTTAGTCTAGATAATCACTAACCAAACCCTCCAATTTTGCATGAAAATCTGAACTAAACCTTTCTCGTGGGACCGATCCCTTGCTATATACTATCTTGTGTGTTTTAAGTTAGGGTAATTAGTTTGTGTGACCATAACATCGCAACAACTCATATTCAACAACCATTTGAAAAGACATTATAATACGATCTAGACATGGTCATACTTTAACATTAAATTTTATATTATCTTGTTATACGCTATTAAGCATATCTCCATATTGAACAATTGGATTCAGATTGAAATGTTACCAAATATTCTAGAGGTATGTTTCTATGTGGGGGCGACATTTCAAATCAATTGAAGTTTAGGAAGGCCTTGTGATATAGGTCATAAACAAATCCTATATATTTTGTTATTCACTTCCTTTTGGGCAACAAAGAAAACTTATTTGGAGTAATGTTGGGTCTTATTTGATTTATATTAATGAATATAAGTTTAGGTCATATGAGGACCAAAGTTGGCTTGAGTTAATTAAGTTATTGGGATCAAATTAGTTTTTCTAGTCTATTTGGGACTTTTTAGGGGTGACAAATCTAATACTAGCATATCTAGGATATTAATATTGGATTTTTATTATTTTCTTATTAGTTTTTGTGTTATTATTTTTATTGGGTCAATTTTGTAAGTGAACTCAAATCAGCTCACATATGGAGATCCATTAAGGTTATTTGAAACATATGGAGATTAATTATAAAGGTATAATTGATCTTATGATGTCATTTAATTCAATTCCAATAGTGTTGGTATCTTAAGACAGGTTTCCATTGTATCACACTTGTCAAACCTGATTTTTGTTTCTTAACCAAACAACATTTTTCCTTTATAAATATGAAATATAAAAAATGACTTAAACAAACATTAGCCAAATAAATCTGAAGCAAGCAACCAAATATTAGCCAAAAATTTGATAACAGACTTGGAAAAAAGTAAGGCTGCCAGTCAAGAAGAGCCTACAGACTACAAACAAAACAAAAATTGAGAATAAAAAAGAGTCTTGGGAGACCCCAAGCTAATAGAAAAAACATAAAGAGCCAAGCATTAACAGACTAAGAAATAAATAGAACAACAAACAGTAAAATAAAATAAAGCAACAACATGAATGCAAAAATTGAGAATCATAATCCAAGAAGCTAATCACCAGAACAATTGCCTAAATAACGCACCCCCTAAAAAAAATACGTAACTTGTTCTTCCCACAGCGGCACCCTCATCGGTTCTTCACTTCTTCCCCAAAATTTCTTCCCACAGCGGCATCCCCATTATTTCTTCTTCCCATGACGCACCCCCATCATTTCTTCTTCTCACTATCATAACCCAAAAATGGGTTATTCCCCTAAATCTACCAAAATAAAAATAAAAATAAAATAAAAGGGGTTGGCATCATTAGAAAAAATCAAGGTTGAAATATAGATGTTTCGAGAGCTCAATCGTACCTCTTTTGTTCCAAAAAATAAAATAAAAAAGCAAATTCAAGGCTAAAATAATTTATTATTGGACAAATCTGCATAAATATTAAGCCAAAAAGCATAATTATATTTGTTATATGTCAAATTGATTTAATGGAAGGACTTAATTATACTTTAAATTGGTGAAATTAATTTTATTAAGGGCTTAATCAATAAAAAATCAAGTTCTTGAGCTTAATTCCAGTTCAATTAAGAGTGAAATTTTTGGAGAGCGAAATGAATTTTTCCAAGCTAATCGTGCGAGGTCAGGGCTTAAGTTGAAGACAATTGAGAGTTTAATGGTCAATTGAGGGTTAAATCGCATAAATCTGAAACCAATGGCCAAACTAAAAAAGGCATGCAAAGCTAAGGGTGATGTTGAAATTCTGATGAGGATACAACTGCGCAAAAGCAAAAGTTTAAAGCCTATTGGGGATGCAATTTAAAACAATTAAAAATTAAAGGATCAAATCGCATTTTCACCTTCTCCCAAATCCTTCAAAACCTACATACATGATTGGCCAATCACCTAAATAGTGCAAGCACACTATTGCAGGTCAGGAGGCAGGCAACCCATTGCTGCATGCAATGGGCAGTTGAAGGGCTGCCTCCTAAGCCTATAAATAGAGCATGGGGAAACCATGAACGGGGGAGAGTGGAAGGAGAGAATCTTACAATTACAGGGGAGAAAAAAAAGGAACGACGGGGAAAATATGAGCAAATTTGGAGATGAGGGACAAACACAGACACATACACGAGAGGCTTTCAGCCAACCCACGTAAAAAACAAAAAAAACAACCACTCTCCCTCTTCCTTAGCACCGATAGAATCACGTCGACAACTCCTTCTCTCTCCTATAGCCAGTCAATAGTCTCTTCCTCTCCTATAGTTTGACGACAACTCTCTCTCTCCTCCAGCAGCAACACTCCCTAGCGAGCACCAGCAGCCTTCCCTTCGGTATTGTCAGCCTCTCATCTTCAGCGGCAGCACCTACACCAGTCTAGCCCTCTTCTCTACCGCCAACAACGCAACAAAAGCAAGCTCCAGCGCAGGGCATTCAGCTTTCGGTGCTCCTCCCTACCACCAAAGGCCACCATTTCCGGCGCCACCACCACAGGAAGATGCACCTCGACCACCTTTACCCGGCAATAGTGACAGGTACGCCGATAATCACCTTCGATCGACCACCATTTCATTGTTCACCATTCTGGTGAACATTAATTCACTCCATTGTCCCGCTGTTCACTTGCGGAATAATGGGTTGAACGAATGGGCCATGTGCCCAGCCCGATCACCTAGAATGGATCATCCGATCGGCCATCCTAATCCAAAAACTAGGTTGCCAGCCTACCAAAGGATGGGGCTCGCAGCCCATTAGGGCTGGGCAACCAGCCCACATACAGAAAAAAAGATACAAAAATATAAATATGCATAAAAAAATTGTTTTCGTAAAAAAATCTTGTTCTTAAAAAAATTGTAAACACAAAAAGAGTTGTTTTTGTGCATATAACCAAATTCCCAGGTTTTTCCAAGCATACATTTTGTAAAAACCAAATATACCATATTTCTGATGTTTTGAAATGAAAATTGGATATCGTAACTAGTTTATGATTATCCTTTAGAATTTGGCAAAGATATCAAAAAATTTAACAATTATTTTGTTTTAGCTATTGTGGTGTACAATTACGTTGTAAAGTACACTCGTAGATAGTTAAAAACGGGGTTTTCAAAATGCAATGTAATTTTTTTTTGCTAGGTTCAATTCCCAATGAGGTAGGGACTCTCTCACAAAGAGAGATCTACCTTGAGCTTTAGGAAAGACCAACGAATAAAAAAAATAAAACTTAGAAAAACAATTAAACAACAATATAGCTTGTCTTAAGTAGGGTGCACTAGGGGTGATGTGTCTTTTTCTTGCACAACAAGTCCTCTTACCCAGACTCTCGCAGACCAATAGGTTTCTAGTGAACTTAATATTAGGTGGCGACTCCCAAGAATTATAGTCGTAACTTTATGACTATAAAACACCACTCCTTCCACTACGCGTCATCTCCCTCTCCGGGAATGGCGGGGCACGAAACGCAAAAAAAACATCGTCACAACACCCATGACAACACCCCCATTGTTTGTTCTTACCCAAATTTCTTCCCACGACGGCACCCCATTGTTTCTTCTTCCATGACAATGATTGACGACACCCCCTCTAAAAGGTACACATCTTTTTATAAGCTATAACCAAATATCAAATGCCTGAATTTATGATAAAGCTTTCCTTTTCATCCTTTGAATTTTTAGATGTAGAAAAAGAATGTGTTTTCTTCTTCACTGTCTCAGTGGCTTGTGTAATGAATTTGTGGGTCAATTTCTTCCTCACGCGTCCACTTCTGCCTATGGAAGTTCTGCAGAACCAAAATGGAATTTAGTTTACCAGAACAAGTCACTGAAACCCATAAATGATGTCTCCTGTGATCTTATCACTGATACTTTTATAATTAAGATCCAATTTGCATTGTTACCATGTAGTGTTTCCATGGGTGATTGCTATAGTTCTCTTGTGGTGTGTTTGATAAGGATTTAGAAAGTGTAAGCTGGGAAGACCTTTAGGATGGCTTTATCTAGTGGGATGAGGCTTGATAGTATGGCATGCAATATGATGATTATGGAGATTTGTTTGGAGACACGATAGCTTGATGGGTTTTGTTTATATGAAGAGGTTGAGAAAACAGTAAGATGGCTTTATTTTTTTATGGCTGCAAACTTCATTTGTTTGATTAAGAAATTGATAAATTCCTTCTGTTTTTCCACGTCCGATTTTATCTAGCCAATGAGCATGCATTTTGTCATCATTGAGATTTGTTAAGACAATGAGAAGAGAAGTTTGCAATTAACTTACAACAGAAAGATAAGAGGATTGATTCTTAATTTCTCCAATCATGCCAAGAGTAAATGCAACTAGTAGAATAGCCGATGAATTAATTCTATTCTCCATGTGGGCATCTCTTCTTGTAAGCAAATAGCCATCAATTCCAATTACAAACATAAACACACAAAACCAAACATCACACTTCAAGCACATGATAAACTATAATAGTGTGCTCGAGTATTTTTGGGCAAATAATGATAGTATTGGTGATGAAAGAAAAATAAAAAAATTTGCATAGTGCAAAATCTTTAAAACAAGGAATGAAATGAGATGAGTTCATAAAGAGATATGCTATGATCGAAGGACATTACAGTGTCATTAAGTTCTTTTTTCTTACTAACATTTTCTCTTTAGTTAAATTACATGGCTAAAAACTCATCTAGTGGTGATACTTCCATAGCTTGAGCTCCAACAAGATTACATGATCCAACATGGGCTCATAAACAAGTGGTTGTTAGTGCGAGGAACTCATGTATATGTGCCCATTGTAGCAAACAAATCAATGGTGGTGGTATTACTCGTTTGCAGTATCATCTTGCTGGTATTAAAGGTCAAGTTAAACCTTGTAAATAGGTCCCTCCGATGTGAAATGACAAATGAAACAATTGATAGAGGACTTAACAATGGAGAAAGAGAAAAGAAAATGACTTAGAACTAATATTGGAAATTTCAAACATTTTCTAATGATGAGGTTGAAGAGGGTAATGATGCCAATCCTAATTTAAATGATATGAGTTCACAAACAGATAAAAGATTAACAATGCAAGGTATAATCATAGTTATTGATCCCGTCCCGGGTACCGTTCCGGTTTTGTGTTTGGAACGGAACGTTCCGGTTTCGGTACCGTTCCGGGTACCATTCCGGTTTTGTACTGTTCATTTTTATTTAATTATATATATGAAAAAAATAAAATATTAATTTAACAAGTATTATTTAAATTCAAGATAAATGAAATTTAAATTATACAATACAAACATAATCTCAAAATTAGAAACATCTCTAAAATTCCAACAATAAAATTATTATTTTTTAAAATAAAAAAATAAAAAAATGAATTTAATTATAATTAAAAAGATCCGAATATTTGAAATTTAAGCTACTTATTGTATGTTTTTTCAAGTAATTCTATGTTTTTTTTATGGTTGTTGTATTTGAAATTAATTAATGTTACTTATTGTTTTTTTAATGTTAGAAAAACTTAAAAAAAAACAAAATGAACACATTAAGAAATAATCAATAAGTTCAAACATAACTAATTAAAATACATTCCATTACAAATAATTCAATCAAATTAATTACAAATTAATACCCCCCTATTTTTTTAGGTTAACTATTATTATAGTAATTAATAATTAATATATTATTAATTATTATTATTATATAATAATATAAAACTACCCACCCATTCCTTCATTCTAATCCAAATCATCCTCCATCTCCTTCAAATCATTAGGCCATCGCAAATCCCATCCATGCGAGTCTTAGTTATCCGGACAACCATTTGTCGGCATCCAGATCTATCCTTATCTTCGCCCATTGTTGCATCCGTATCGAATTTCATTCGATTTTGCTTTTTAATCTGAATCGTTCCGCCCGAACCGTTTTGGCACGTTCCATCCCATCTGTTCTGCCCGCGTCCTGACGATGCCATCCGTTGAACCATTAATCCATCCGCCAACCGTCCAAGGCCCGTCGTCCGGTCCGCACCATCCGTATAATACCCACAACGCCGTTGTCCACGCCTGATCGCCCACTATTCGTCCGTCACGACCGACCATCAGCACCGTTCACCACGATCATTAAAGATGTACCATGATATCCATGAATATTTTTTAGGAATCAAGGTTGATTGAAAACTTTATGGGTACTCTATTATAGCAGATGGGTGGTCAAATAGGAGGAATGTACCAATTGGAAACCATTAAAAATGAAAGAAATACAACCAAGTTTATATATAATCATGCATGGGTTTTAGTTTGATGAGGAAATAATTTAGTAATGGCAATGATTTATGTCATCCTGGCATAACAAGGTTTGCTACCCATTTTTTAAGCATCCAATGTTTACTTAAGCTTAAGAATGAGCTTCGACAAATGTTTACTTGCACAAAATGGGTAGAATCAAGCAATGGTAAAAGTTGCGTTGGAAAGAAAATTGTTGCTATAATTTTACAAGATAAAGACTTTTTGCCGAGATGTGAACATATAGTCAAAGTTAGCGAGCCTTTAGTACGAGTTCTTATAGCAGACAATGAAGAAAAACCATCAATGGGTTATTTATATGAGACAATGGATAAAGCAAAAGAAGAAATCAAGACAAGGTTGAAAAATAGAGTATCTCAATATGGACCATATATTCGGGCAATTGATGCAAGATGGGATAAGTAACTTCATAGTCCATTACATGCAACATGTTGTTTTCTTAATCCTGGAATATATTTTTGGCCTTCTTTTTCAAAACAAAAGGAGGTTACTCGAGATTTGTTGAACGCAATTACTAGATTTGTTCCTGATTGTGATATTCAAGATATAATTAGTGGGCAACTTGAGGAATATAAGAAAGCAACCGGTGATTTTGGCATGCCCCTAGCTATTCGTCAAAGAGAAAGGTTAAATCCAGGTAATAACTTTTATTTTTTTTTAAATAATATTTTTTTGGATTTATAATATATTAATATCTGATTTATTGAAATTTTTATATCTAGTTGCATGGTGGAAGCAATTCAGGAATGATACTCAAGAACTTCAAAAATTTGAAATTCGAGCTCTTAGTTAATGTTGTAGTACAACTGGGTGTGAAAGAAATTGGAGCATATTTGAATTCATTCATTCTAAAAGGCAAAATAGGCTTGAGCATAAGATTAAATAATTTAGTATTTGTTCGTTATAATCTAAGGATTCAATAAAGGTAAAATTTCAATGCTATTATATTAATAATAATATTGAAAATAATGATTATTTTCGAATACATTGATATTAATTTTTTTTTATTTCTTTCATGTTTATTCTTTGTAGGAATTTGAGCAAAATAAGAGATGTTTTAGATCCCATTAACCTTGATAACATTGACCTATTAAATGAATAGATTTGTGAAAAACTCAATCTTCTTTATGGAGATGATATAACTTGGGAAACTATTGAAACACCTTTGTCTACTTTAAATTTAGAAGATGAAGAGACATGTTTTATAACGAGGAGAATGAGCTTGGTGAAAATGACCAACTATTGAAATGTCTAGTTGATGACTTTCCTTACATACCACCACAAGATCAAGATTCTTATTTTTATATTAATGATATAGAGGATGTTTGATTTATAGTTCTTTTATTTTAGGACATTTTACTTTCATAATATTTTGGAATTTTAGAGATGTTTCTAATTTTGAGATTATGTTTGTTTGACTTGTGTTTGTATTATATAATTTAAAGTTAATTTATCTTGAATTTGAATTGTGTTTGTTAAATTAATATTTTAATTTTTTTCATGTAATTAATTAATTATATATAAACAATACAACCCCTAAACGGTGCGCCAAAACACTTTAAAACCAAAATATTCTATTCCAATTGAAAAACAAAACACCAACCGAAACGAAATTGAATAAAAGAACAACAACGAAAAACACTATGAATCCATAGTGGATTCACTCATATGTCACAGTAATTTCCTGATTCCATTTAGTTTTTGTTGAAGTTGAAATTGTAATTTGTAATTATAATATTCAGATACGGCAAGCTGAAGCCAATTTCAACACAGGCCAAAAATATCCACTTCATTTTGATCAGCAGAACAGACGATGAAGAGCCATCTGATTTTCCATTCAAAGAAATGCGTGAAGTGAACAGAGATATTCGCATCAGTCAAAGAAAAGTCTGCCAGTATTAGATCAAGATCTTAACTGCCTTCCTTTACTCGGTTTCTCTATCTAAATAATCAAAGAGCAAACAAATTGAACTGAGTGCAGCTGGTTTACTTTGAGCTTTATCTTTATAGAATAAGAAACTAAAAAGAATATTCTTTAAAACCTTCGTACTCTATCGTTCTGAGATCGTTTACTTAAACCGACTCACATCCCCGACAAAGAAAAATACATTTATCATTTGAGAACAAAAGTTATAAATATTTTTTTTTTCATGTTTGGATTTCTTAATATTATATAAAAGTAAAAATAATAAAATAAAATTATCTCAAAGTTTTTAATTTTTTTTGACACATTTGGAGTTGTTTCAAGATTTATTAATTGAATACCTAATTTTTATTGGTTTTGAATAGTTTTTAGAAATTGAGTTGTCTCAAACCACAAGTCATCCAATTATGTGGTCTTTAATAATATTTACATTAAATACTAATAAAACATCTTTTAGATTCTTATTTAAAAAAAAAAGAGATTATTATGACTAAAGTGTTAGTTCCTTATTATGTGATTTAATTAGTTTTATGTGTAATAAAAAATCCCCTTAACAAAATAAGAGGCATAACTTGCTATTTGTAGGAAACTTTGAAACACCTTATAAATTAACAAAGTATCACTTTGCTTCTTAAATAATATCCATATATTAATTCAGGATAATTTTAGAAATACACTAAATCAAGTCCTTAATTGATTTTTCTAAGTCTAAAATTATAATCTATGTATTAATTATACTTTAGTCTTTAATTATTAAAATATATTTTAATAAGTCATAATTAAATCATCACAATCTAATTTCTAACTAATGGATTTTAATGTGTGTGACTCATTAAGTTTCTAATATGTTGACTCATATATAAATTCTAATTCTAATTCTAATTCAATACAATTAGATAAATTAAATAAATTAAAATTTTAATTTATTAACAATTCAATAATTAATAAATTTATATTTGAAGATGAGGTGCATCATATAGCGATATATTATAATCTTCAAATATTAGAAAAGTCATTTGTGATTTAACTTTATCTTTCAATGACCGTTTTTTCAATGTGATTAATGATGCAACAATATTATTCATTAGTTTTACTCATATTTACCTAGTGTTTTGCTTATGTTTTTTTATATAAAATACTTTGATATTATTTGTTTTATGTTTTATAAGTATTTTTGAATGGAAAATTCAAAAATAAGTAAATTGGAGGAAATTCTCAAATTTGACATTCAATAAATGTTTTGTGCATAGCTTGAGCTCTAGAAATCGAAATGAAGTGATTCTAGTGGAATTAGAAAGCTAACATCCATATATTTTTGAAAATATATGCCAAGAAAAATAATTAAAGAAATATCATGGAAATCACAGCCTTCAAAGTCAAATCTTGCATTCTCTCAATGTTGACCTTCAGCCATTCTGACTTGAATATCTTGATCTATAAAAGTCCATGTGATGCAAAGTCAATTGTTTTGGATTCTTGACTTAAAATACCTATCCTCCTACCAAATTTCAGAATAAAAAGATCTCATATGAGAGAGATACGAGTTTTCTAAGATGATATATGAATTATGTCGACTAATAGGTTTTGTAAAGAAACAAGTTCAAATTACGTCCTCAAGCATTCAAATCGACATCTAAGTCTTTATTTCAATAATTTAGCTCCTTTAAGTCAAAGTTTGAAGGCTTAATGAAAGGTTATTTATCCTTTTTAGGAAAATAGTTATTGATTCATATAAATATAAAATTATCTATTTAAGGGAGGACTATTTTGTAAAATAAAACCTAGGGTTTCCTAAGCTATAAAAAGAAAGAGAGGAGGGAAAGAAGAGGAAGGGATGGTCAAAAGAGAAGAAACACAAATCCTCTCTCCTAAAAACTCAAATTCAAACATTCTTCTATCTTTTATAGTAGTTGTTTAAAAGATATGCAAGGCTAAACTCTTTTTCTTGGTTGCAAGGACATGAAAATCTTTGAATTTCAAGAACTATAAGATTTATTCTTCCATTTTTTTTTTGTTTATATGATGAATGAATATATTTTTTTCCTATGCATATTTTCTATGTTTGTTTATCTTAATTACTAGAGTAGTTTCTAAAAGAAAAAAAACATATTCATCAAAAAGAAAAAAATATATCGGTCTTTATGATTCTAGTACATGTTCAACATTTAAAACAATATTGATCAAGAACAGTTTAAGGGCAATGTTTTGATGCAATAAAAATTTCATAATTATAACAACCTTGTATTTATTTTTCAAATCATTTTTGTCCCATAGATTTTATTTTTATTCTAGATTCATAAATCAAATATTAAATTTATGAAACCAACACTTCATTCCAACAAATTGCAAATAACTCGTTAGTTTAGAGGCTAAGAACTCGTTAGTTTAGAGGCTATATAGAGTATTTATGTTTGTTATTGATTTCTAAGGATTTATGTAATTGATCATCATGGCTTACCAACAAGAAAACTGCAGGCGTATGGAAAAGAAGAAAAACAGAGTAGCGAAAAAGTGCAGGGAATTAGGCAGACCTCGCTCGCTGCATAGGAAGATCAAATCCCTCGACAGTCTCCAGGTTACCTCTCCCTTACTAGCTTTCTTTTTTCTACTTTTTTTCCTTTTTGGAATTTCTGCCTATTCATTTGATTCAAAAGAACCATCACTTTAAATCATTTCACGCTTGAATATTCTGCGTCAGTTTTGGTGGGTTTTCGTCAGCCTTTCCACTTCATGCATCGTGTTATCTTTCTAACATTGGAATGCCAACTAGTACTGCTATCTGCTGATGATGCTAGTGGAGTACACAATTTATTCATGCCTTGGTTGAATCAAGTCTTTTAACATTTTCACTGCAATGACTCTTCGTAGTTTCTTTTGCTCATGAAATGGAAAGGAACTGCAAATGATACCATATGACTGCCTAGACACGATTTCAACACCAACTTTCGAGTTTCCATCCCTGGTTGACGTCAACGTGGTGTGTTTCTAATGATTGTCTTGATATTATACTTTGATATTAAAAAAGATCTTTAATCTTTTGCTTGGATATTAAATTAATTAAATCTCTTTCCGCTTGGATTCTAAACATGACACTTGCAATTTATGAAATTTTCTTCGGACCTTTGGAATTAAATCTGAAAAGATAACATAGGAGAATATAGATCGTGTGAACTGGAGGAGGAAGAAATTAAGACAAGTTGAACGACAAGAATCTTGGTCCTCGAAACCGAGTAAGCACGGTTTCCATGATGTTTACTGTCCATGAACCGGCCTAAATGCCACGCATGGTCATTTTCCACCCTTTAATCAAAAGTCAAAACAAAGTGGCTATAAAGTACAGAGATGATACATTTATTTATTAATATCCTATTATTAATAAAAACAAAACTGGAATATATGTATCCCTATGAATTTATTTATATAAGTTTCTTATTTGAATTTAATTATCACACGGTCAAACAACTCACAATATAATAATATTTTTTTAAGAAAGCTAAATTATCAGGTTTAGTTGAACTTTCATCTAGAGTTAACCTATAATTAAGAAAAAAAAGTATTTGATGATTTCAAGTAACGCCACAAGATCAGTTCTCCATTAATAAATCAAATTTATTTTTATCTCATAAAATAAGAAAAAAATTGCTCAAGCAAAATTGAGTTTCATTAATATCTAAAGGATACTAAATTTGCAGCAAAATAAAATATATTATAGTCTTATAATAATAACTCTAATGGTCGAATATTGAGTTTGAAGCTAATGAGCCTTAACTAAAACTCAACTAAGAAAACAAGCATAAACATTGATTTTTGGTCCAAACAAACCTAATAGAGATAAAAGCCCTAAAACTAAAATACAATTAAAACATATAAATAAACTGATAAAATATTCATATTAATAGAAGTTATCAAAACAACCCCGTAATCATATCTTCTTGCATTGGATTCTTTGAAGCCAAATCTAAAACTTGTAGATGAAAGATGGTTCCTTAGTGTCATCCATTAATTCTCTTTCCTTGATTGAAAGATGTTCTCTTGAATAATAAAGTTTATTCTCTTGTTTAGCCTAAAGTATGTCCTTAAAAACAAGAAGGAAAGTGATTGAAATATCTCCTTTAAATAGCCTCAAATAATATCCCTTTAAAATAAGAACCCTAAGTGGCCATTTGGTAATGCTGGTGCAAATTGCATTTTAAGAAAAACATAGTTTGCAATCGTTTGGTAACGATTGCACCGCAATTTTAATTGTCATGGGACCTACCAAAAACACGGTCGAACCACCATTTACCAGAAGGAGGATTTTGAAGCTTTTCTTGCATTTCATTTGCTTGTGTTTCATTTGTGTGTGTAAAAACAATACAACTCTCTCGGTTGTAGGTTTCTCTCACTAGAAACAACTATGGGTGTAGCTCTCTCTTTCCTCGGCAGTCACCAGCGAGCACCACTAGTTGCTCCTTCGGCATTGGCAACCTCTCCTCTTCACCGGCAGCACCTGCACCATCCAGTCTTCCCCCATAGCTTCAGCGTCAGCAGCAGTAGCAACACTGTGCAGCAACCTTCCGAAGCTCCTCCCGACCACCATAGGCCACCATTTACGACGCCACCACCACAGGAAAAACCACATCGGCCTTCTATACTCGTCAGTATTGGCAAGTGAGCCTCTCGTCACTGTCGGCCATGTTACTATTCACGTGTTACGTGAATAGTAACTGCATGAATTAATGCATGATGAACAGTGCAATGCATCGTTTAGTGTTTTGGGATGGGCTGGGCTGGACTTGCTCCCGGCCAAGCCCAAATCCAGTAGAGTTGGGCCCTTTTGGCTCAACTTGGCTAGGCCGACCCATTTAGTTTGGGATAAACCTAGTCTGATTTAAAAAATATGTATAAAAATCATATTTTTTTTAAAAAAATATGTAGATAGAGATCAACCTTGATGAAAGGGAAAGGCATGTAATTTTATTTCACCCCACTACCCCGTTGCTTTTCGATTGATTATGAATTAGAAACTTGCAACTGGATTTGGCTTTAGAATTATATCTCCACTACATGCAGATAGAGATCTTGAAATAACACTATTTATGGATCGCAGATGTTGTTCCTGATGATATTTTACCAGATGTTATTCATCAATCAAATAGCAAGGGATGGGATCGTTGAGGCCTTGACATATGGATTTAGTTCGTGATGAAATTCCTAGTTTTATGGGAGAATAAAAATGAGTGTGTAATTTACTTGAATTAATAATTACATTTTATTATTATGATAATTAAATCAACAATATTTTAAAGAAATTTGTGTGTCCTTTAAAGTAATTTCACAAGTTGACAGCAATATGAAAAGCATGACAAAATTGTTTTTCATTAAACCTCAAACTTAACCACAATTTTAATCATACACTTAAATTTCAGTTATGAACCGCAGCTAAAAGTGCTTTTCATGAAACTATATTCTTAAAACCTCAACCATAACGGTAACCTCCAAACACACCCTAAGTCTCCTTGCCACCATATACATTCCATAATGGATATGGAGTCCTTGCAAACTATGGATAATAGGTGGTGTCATAAATGTATTTTTGTTTGAAATGGAAACCTTGTAGAATAGGTAAGTCAATAGCTTCCATACATGCTTCTAAAAGTATTAAGGAACCTTGTATTGACTCAAATCATAATCCATAAGGAAACAATATTTCTCCAATTCTTGCACATCCCCAATAGATATCAATCATGACTTAAATTACATCATTCTCTCAGGTCTGGATGAATTCACAAGCCTACCCTATATTTTTAGAAAGATAAGGATGTCTATTTTCAACCCGATTTAAATCTTATCATTTTTACTTTGTAGCTCTAGATATAGTCCAAAAAAACAGATGAACAAATTTGACAAGATTCTTTTAATAAATTCAATACTTTGGAATAATACCTTACCAAATTTTGATTGACCATAAATTATGTAGAAAAGCATGTCTAAAGACTACTAAAGAAACTTCACCCTGATTCAACGATCGAATTAAGAGTTATGCTTAATAACATGAAATTTTACAGCAGAAATAATGTTAAAATCCAAAACTAACCATGCTTCGATCATATCATGATATAATTATTACTTAGATTTGAATTTTTAGGTTTGATCTAAAAAATAAAATAAAATAATATTTTTTTATTTGGTTTGAGTTTAAAACATTATGATATTAAATGTTGTTTGGAGAAAGGAAAAATTGTTTTTATGGGTTTTTAAAAGTAAAATGTATAATAATAACAGCAATAACAACAACAACAACAACAACCAATTTAAAAGGGTGTTGATGCATGTCCCAAAATTAGGATGACTTTTTAATTCCTTGTGTGGCGCATGAGTGGTAAAATTTATGTCAATGACCTTATTTTGGTTTTCTCCTTCTGCATTTCATTTTTCTTTTTTTAAAGTATCATATATACATTAATTTATGTAAATTCTTTTATACATCTAGTTTGCAAAGGAAATTTCAACTCATATCATAACCCTTCTTAATCTAAGGTGTGTTTGTGTTATTGTTTTTTATGTATCATATATTGAAATGCGTGTAAATTAGGGATTCTATAAGCAGGATTTAGGTCCAATTCACCCTAAATAAATTCATAAACTAAACGAACACCTCCAATATGGGAGCCACTATTTTTTTCTAAATGTTTGCATAATTGAATATTAGTTAAAACAAATAAAAATAATTAATATAACATAATTAATTCTAAAAACAAATAAAAAACCAACATAAGTCATTAGTTTTTCTCTTCAAAGTAACATACTAGGAAAAATAAATTGAAGAGGACAATAACAAAGTTCAAAACTTATGTAAGAAAATAGCATATGTTATCACGAAACAACCAATAGCTATGCCTTGTGAGTCGAATGCAACATTTGCAACTCCAATATATTAAAATCTCAGACCCTATTTTTCTTTATTTTTCTCTTCTCTTCCTATATCCTTCCATAATGACCCTTTACTACTAGATCACCTCTCTCTCTCTCTCTCTCTCCACTCTCTCTCCCCAACAATTATGACCAGGGTTATTGATCCTGTTCCGTTCCACTGAAAAATCCGGGACAAAATGGCGACGTTTTTGTCCCGGGTAGAATTCCGGACCGATCCGGCCATTCCGGCCGAATTCCGGCCGGAACGCCTCGGTTTTGTACCGGGGGTTCCGTTCCGGTGTCAGCCAAAACCCAAAACGACGTCGTTTTCCTCGGAGGTGGTTTTCCTTAGTTCAGTTCAGGAAAACCCAAAACGGCTTTCATTTCTGAACTCAGTTTCGGGTCTGTATCCGAGTACACACCCAACCAACCTTGCTCTCCAAGTGATATTTGAGAAGAGTTTGGAGGAGAGGAAGAGAGGAGGGTCTGGTCGTGCGGAGAGTGATTAGAGGGAAGGATCGGAGAAGAAGAGTCATGGTGATGGTGGGGTCAAAGAAATGGCATGGGAATTTTGGAGAAGGAGCAGAGGGGTTGAAGCATGAAGGAATAAAAAAGATTGGGTTTTTAGTGAGGGAGGGCGGCGGCTTGAAGAGAAAAAGATAGGGTTTGCTTGAAATGAAAGTGAAGGCCTGAAGGGGACAAAAACGGGGTGGGTGGGTTTTTACTTTTTATAGTAAGTATTATTATATTATAATTATTATTATTATATAATAATAGTTATTAATTATAATAATAATAATAATATGTAGAAGATGTTTGATGTATTTTTCTTTTATTTTAGAACATTTTACTTTCATAATATTTTGGAATTTTAAAGATGTTTCTAATTTTGAGATTATGTTTGTATTGTATAATTTAAATTTCATTTATCTTGAATTTAAATTGTACTTGTTAAATTAATATTTTATTTTTTTCATATATATAATTAAATAAATATGAACAGTACAAAACCGGAACGGAACGCCGGAATGCACCGAAACCGGAATGTTCCGTTCCAAACAAAAAACCGGAACGGATTTTACAACCCTGATTATGACAACATTCATATCTCCATTGTGACTCCACATTCTTTCTCTCTCCATCGCGAGATGATAATCTCCCTCTTTTCACTTGCGGGTTATTGTTACTTTTGTTCTCCATCACTTTACACCACACCATCACCGTTCATTTTCAACAATTTAAGGTATATAGGATATTTTCCTTATATAAAATTAATATTTTTATGATAATTTTTTATTTTGATTATTTTAGGGGTTAGGTTTTTTTTAGGTTAATTTAGATTTAATTATGTTAATTAGCTAGAAAATACATCATTTAAGGTCATACAAATTATATTATTTATAAAGAAAATTGGTGCACTTAGGTTATTATCGATTATATTATGGTTAATGCTTTCTAGGTTAATTTACGATTTTGTGGAATCAAGTATAAATTATATTATTAGCTATTAAATACATCAATATAAATAAGGTTATTTTTGTATAAAGTTTATGGTTTTGGGTTGTTATGGATTATGTTATGCTTAAGGTGTTTTAGGTTAATATGATTTTTTGTTGAATTAGGTTTAAATTATGTTAATTAATTATGAAATGCATCGATTGAGCTGATGAATTGTGTTATTTATAGTAGAAATTGAGGAATTAGGTTGTTGTCGATTATGTATGGTTTAATGTTTTATTGAATAACAAGTATTGGACTTTTAAAATATTTTTGAAACCATGTAAGGTGCTTGGAACTCGTTTGTATCAAATTGAACAAGAGTTTGTGATTTTGAGTAAAATTGATTAAAACTAAATCAGGTTTTTTTAGATGAAATAATTGGAGAAATGGATTTCTTTGAAATTAAAATTTTAAGATCCTTGTAGATTATTGTTGGAGTAAAATCATGTTACAATTACAAAGAAATTTGGATGGGTATGGAAGCCCTAGGGCCGACCATTGAGAGGCAAAAAAGAAGAATGTGATGGTGTTTTTCTTGTAAGTTTTATTGTAGTTATGATAGTTGTATATATGGACAATGAGTTTGATAAGTGGTTTTATTTCTATATGAAGAATATGAATTTTTGATGTGCTATAAGTTTAATACTTTTATGGAATTGTTGAAGTAAAAGTGAGTTTTTATTTATGTTTGTGATTAAAGCAAAATGAAATGGAATTTATATTCATTAGATGTAATAAGAACCTTTGTGTGAATTAAATGAGGATATTGTAGAAGTTGAGTGCAGAATTTTGAATTGGCTTGTAAGTAAACTGATTATTCATTTAACTAATGATTTAGGATATATTAATGATGATTTAGAAAAGGAAATGCCTTTTTTTCCAAGAATGATATGATTAGATATGTAAGAAATAGTTAAATATTGAATAGTTATATGAAAATCATAATTATATCAAATAAGTTGAAAAAAAATAGATGGGGATGAGTAACTGAGTGAAATTATAGTAAATATGACAATGAATAAGGAGTATTTTGGATGTAACAATAATTTATTTGAAAACCTATTAGTACAGGGAATATTGTTGGAGTGGTTCACTGAGTTGAATGATCTGGACTTCTACAGGGTACTCGATATCTTGTAATAATTCTTTTATAAAAGTTTTTTGATACTTTTATTTGTGAATTATTGGTCTATGAATATATGGATAGTGATATTGTCAGTAGATATAGAAAGAAAGATAAATAAGTTATATGGATTGATTGACAACTAATATAGGTTTGCCGAATTAATTGATATTCATTAAAAAACATTTAATTGTTTGTTTCATATGGGACTCAATTTGATTGACAACAAATATGGATTTTCCAGATTGATTGGTATTAGGTAAGGAATACCAAATTGTTGGTTTTCATATAGGAATGTTAGATTGATAGGCAACAAGATGGGTTTTTCAGATTGATTGGTATTCATTAATAAATATCAAATTCTTGGCTTCTATATGGGAGTGTCAAATTGATTTACAACCAAGATTGTTATTCATTACAAAATGCCAAATTGATTGGTATTCGTTAAGAATTACTAGATAGTCGACTTCCATATATAAATATCAAATTGATTGGTATTCGTTAAAGAATACCATATAGTTGGCTTCCATATAAAAATGGCATAATTGATTAACAACCAAAATGGGTAGCCGGATTGATTGATATTATTTAAAGAATACCAATTGTTAGCTTTTATATGAAAATATTGGATGGATTGACAACCAAAATAAGATTTATGGATTGATTGGTATTCAATAAGTAATATTGAATTATTGATTTCCATATGAGAATGTCAAATTGATTGGTAACCAAGATGAGATTATCAAATTTATTTGTATTAGTTAAAGAATACCATATTATAAGCTTCTTATTGAGAAATTTGTATTAATTGGTAACCAACAAAGGTTGGTCAGATCGATTGGTATTCATTAAGAAATACCATAATATTGAGTTATAAATATCAATGATTAAATATTACAAGATTTGTTTAGGGTTGAATAAATTTATATAAAGAGAAAATTGGATGAATATAAAAAATGAATTAAAAAATTGTTTAGATAAAAAGTTGATTATTTCCTTTAAATATTGAATGAGATATTAACTTGTGACTTTGTAAAAATTATTTTTTTTTACAAGAAACTCACAAACTCGCTAGGAGTAATTGTTAGTTTTTTTTTATGGATTTAAGCAATTATATATCATTAGTCATAATATCAAATTTATGGATTGCCATTTTGGATACACTACTTTAAAATGTAATTTACATCTCCTAGAATAAACTAACAGTTATCATCGACTAATTAAGATGATATAATGTATGTATTATTTAAAATCCAATAACACTGAAATCCTATATGTTTATTATATTTGTCATTGAAATTTAAGTAGTAACTATATATGTACTTAATCAAATGTTTATTGATGTGGAGTTTATTGTAAATAATTTGATGTTTTAATTATTATTATGGATGTGAAATTAATAAATACCTTAATGACATGAATTGATGAGAATTAATTATGAAAAAATAAATATGATGAGATGATATCCAAGATGATTGGATCAAGAATGGAGTGATGAATTTGTGGTATTTATGACTATGAAGCATTATTATATGTGATATGATTTTGTTGTTGACACTTGGAATGTACCAAATACAAAGGAGACTGCCAGAATTTAAGTAGAATCAAATGCATATCTTTGATCTAGTCAAATGATTGAACTACTAGATAAATCAGTTGATCATTTTATTGATCAATTAAAAAAATAGATGGTTTTTAAAATTAATATAAAGATATATACCCAAATGACGGGGATGTTACAATAATCATGCATTAATTGATTGATATTTTATGGTGGTTATCTTATGATACCTTGCTAATAGGCTATGATGGATTTGCATGACCATGTTCATCAATATATTATAGAGGATAATTATTATAAGATTGGTGCACTCTATGGCATTCATCTTTGCATTAGTTGAGCGATAAGGGCGTGATACCCATATATTTTATTTACATGTTAAGAAGATGACATCCACACTACAGGATGTTGTCATGTTAGCTACCCTCCTTATAGACAAGGTATTTATAGCTGTGACAAAACGTGAGAGGCAAATGACCAAGAGAACTTATGTTCTATATATAAGGTCATATGAATGTACCCATTGGGTCATAGTACCCATTGGTTCTGAGGAGATAATATCAAATTAATATGTTGAATAAGAATTTTAAAAACCTCCACGAGGAAGCAATAAAGGAATAATTGATTTTGCATGTTTGAGAATACATAATGCACATGTTTGAAAGTAACATATTCATAGGTATTGCAGGCAACACAATACCAATATTCTATTTGACACCTTTACATACTTTTAGGTCATTCTTAATTATAATTATGGGTCAACCATGATCCCATATCTATATTGATAGTTATTTAAAACATGTATGAAAAAAAAAAGATTAATAGTTGGTTGTTTACTATTCTTATAAGTATAATTATTTTAAATATTTTAGTGAACAATTTTTTTTGTTAGTATTTTTTTTATTTTTAAATACCAACTTGAAATTGTTAATCTAAATACATTTAGTTTTGATAGGGAGAGCATCTCCACATTAGTCATCCAGAGAATTGGGGAAAAATATGTTTGATGTTATTACAGGGAGAGCTCTAATCTCAATAAAAATATAACTTGAATAACATGTTACATATATAAAGTAAATGTTATATTAATTTTCTGGTTTGTCATGTTTGGTGGTATGAAGCTAGGGAAATCTATATAAAGTAAAATATATAAGGTTGTTATGCATCTAGTAAATCTTGAATAACATGTTACATACTTTAAATCCTACCCATGTTCATAAGTTTTACTAGATGCACAACAACCTTACTAGTTTAAGATTACAAAATTATTTTTATTTGTTATTTGAGATATTATTTTTTAGTATTAAATTTTTTTCCTAATAAATGTATTTTATGTCTTGATAAGTTATAATAATGTCTTACACCTAGACTTTGATATTAACAACTTCACCAATATGTTAAGAGAAAGTTAAATTATGGCTAACTCATGTCCATGATGTATTGCTTTGATATCATTGAGATACATTGCTTTGATTAGGTAATGCAATTGTTTGGCCTGTCTCAACATATCTCATATTACATTGGTACACATGATCATTTACATAATATCAATCATCAAGATAAAATGGAAGGCAATTGGTTGGTGATTCAAGCAACTTATCTAGATTTTTAGCATGACATAAGAACTTAGATACTTGTAGATTGACATCCAATAATTGACTTAGAGAGATACATGAGATAGTATTTAAACATAATGTGTTGATTTATTACACCTACAAGGGCATATCTTCTTAGATATCCATATAATACGATGCATTACAAGCCTTGTTATTCGAGATAGAAACAATTGGCATGCAAGTTATAATATTTATTAAATATCTTGTTTATATATTATAGATGATAATTCCTATTCTTTGTATATATTAGATGCATTATTCAATATAAAAGGCTTTTAGAGAAATGATTGTGATCTATGATTCAATAAGATGGGACGTGTCATTAATGCCTCATGATTCTTAGTCTCATTCCCTAAATTAGGTGAGTTAGAGTGGTTTTGGTGTGTGACCCTCCATGAGCACTCCATACTTGTCCACAAGCACTCTTACTTGTCCATGAGAGCTCTAGAAATAAGTTAGGGTAATTTTTAGTTGTAGTTAAATGATATGTTGGATCATTAATCTAATGTTGGGCTTGTACGAGAATAATTATGTGTTTAAGGACTGCCAAATAAAGTGAAATGTAATTAAAAGTGATATGTGATAGTTTTTTAGTTCGCGGGCTTTGGCCCATAGCAAAAGAAAGGGGTTGTGGGCTTGCGCCCACAGAAAGTATTTTGTGTTGCGGGCTTTGGCACATAGCAAACTCTAGCCCATAGTTGGGTTGTCTAAACCAAAGCACGTTGGTAAACAATTGACTTTGACCGTTGACTTCACAATTTTGTTTGTCAAATATTGGTGTATTGATATACATTTTGAAATGAATTAATGAAAACAACATGTCACTAAAGTTACCTCTCTTGTGGACATTAATTTTGTTTTGAACTATAAATGGTTGTGTGCATGAAATTTGTGTGAAAATGGACCGTCCCAAAAGAAGGTCAATATATTAAAGGAATTGTATATGCACCTATGGTAATCAACACATGATTATTTTTTTTACATGTGAATAATTAATCGGCCCAAATAAAGATTTTTTTTTTTTTTTGAAACAAGTTCAAATCTGTGGATTAAAAAAGGGGGGACTGTACATCGAAAAAAAAGAAGCCGAATGACTAAACCGGCCCCATCCCAGCGAGGAACAAGCTCCAAACTGGGCTTAAAAAGAAAAACCAAAATAAAACAAGGGGCCCAAAGGCCAAGGGAGGGAACAACCCTCAAAACGGAAAAAAAGAAAAGTCGCACCAGATCTTGCAACCCATCAGCCTTCCTAACACAACCCATCCAACTTGCAGCACAACCAGCGCCGAGGCCTAAGCCTTACGGGGGCCTGGAAAGGGGCGCGAAAGGAGCCCAAATCCAGACAGATCGAGGCTCGAAGGAGGATAGCCCCTTTTTGAAAAGGAGAGACGGAGGAGGTCCCAACCGCAGCCCAAGCCCAAAACTGAAGGCCAGATGGAGATAAGCTCTTCGCCAACGGCTTCCTCATCTTCGTCTTCTTCACTTGAAAGAAGCACCCTACTGGATATCCCAAGCCTGCAAAAGACTTGCCGGCAAGTCATCTCCCATGTCCAGAGTAGCTAGCTTTGTTCGAATGGAGAACATGATGGTTTCCCTTGTCCTTTCAACGCTGCTGAAGTGGTGATCATGGATCCTTTTGTTCCGTTCTTGCCATATGTGATAAATTGCAGCAGCTAAAACAAGCCCCACCAATCTTTGAGTAGCCACATTTGTAGAACTGCACCTCTCCACAACCCAACCCCAAGCTTGAACCCATGGGACACTAGGCCACGGAAGATGAGCCCTGCCAGCCAACTCCTGCCAAATTGTTGCCGAGAACGGGCAGGAGAAGAAAAGGTGATTGTGGTTCTCCATTTGATCGTTACACAGCACACACTGCTGGTGAGGCAAACCATGGAGCCTGTCCATAGTTCGTAATCTTCCTCTAGCAGCTAACCATAACACAAAAGAATGTCTAGGGACATGCCACTTGTGCCATATCAGCCTACTACCATCATCGGGGGGGAAGGCCTTCGGCTTTGCTCCCAAGCAGATTTAATCATGCACTTGCCAGACGCATGCTTAGTCCACACCCAACTATCTTGTTGCTCCACCTGAGGCTGAAAGGAGACCAGGTTCCACATTCGCTGAACATCCTCATCAGGGCTGAGAGGAAAATTCCATATGTTCCCCTCTATGATATCTGAGACTTTAGCATTCCAAGGATGACTTGTGGCTGTCAACTGTCTAAGGGAGAGAAGATCACACGGTCTCTTTCCCTCTGGTAACCAGTAGTCCATCCAAAGGTCGGAGTCCCTGTCGTTACCTATAGCCTTGACCATGCTGCCTCTGACTGTTTCCCTTGCATGAAGAATATTACGCCAAGACCAAGAAGGGTGGGACGGGACTGGGACTGACCAGAAAGAATGGCCCTTCAGCAAGCAAGTTTTAACCCAAGAACCCCATATGGAACTATCATTTGTAAGCAACGTCCATATATGCTTCACCAAAGCTGCCTTGTTCCATTCCTCAATTCTTTTAATACCCAAGCCTCCCTCCTTCAAAGGGCAGCAAACATCTCTCCACGCTACCTTAGCATCTCCCCGCACTAGAGAGACTCCACGCCACAGAAAATCCCTCATAATTTTCTCAATGCTGCGAATAACAGCCTTAGGAAGGCAGAAGTTGGTGGCCCAGTAGACTTGCAGAGAGAAAAGTACAGATTTTATCAGTTGTTCTTATTATCAATGTTTGATTACTACATTAAGATATCACTTACAAATTAGTATTTTATCCAAAAAACAAAATATTAATGGAGTGTCTGATATCTTAAGATGAGGTTTACCTTTATTTGAATTATTTTGCTCTTAAGATAAGCCTTATACATGAGCTTGTTCCAATTGTTGTTGTTCTCCTTTTAGCTATCAATCCTGCTAATATTGCTATTAGAATTAACTCTATTCCTATGCTTAATGGCTCCAACTTCAAGTCTTGAAAAAACAATCTTTTAATAGTTCTTGGAGCTATAAATCTTGACCTTGCGTTAAAGACTCATTCTCCTCCACTTTTTTACAAATGAAAGTACCTCTGATGAAAAGAGAGATATGGAAAGATGAGAGAAATAAAATTGTATGTGTATGATGATAATGAAGAGAGTCATTCTAGAAACATCCAGGGACACAATGTTTAAACAAATCACTACAACTAAGTAATTCGTTGTCAATATTGAAAAGAGATTTGTCAAGAGTACAAAGATTGAAATAGGTACACTCTTGACAGGTCTCATTTCAATGAAGTATAAGAGCAAAAGAAATTTAAGGGAGTAGATCTTGGATATGTCGTATCTTTCTTCCAAGCTAAAAGCGCTTCAACTTGAACTTTTTGAGAACTTGCTAGTGCATTTGGTTTTAATATCATTTTCGACACAATTTAAACTAGTTTAAGGTGAGCTACAACTATCAAAAAGAGACTTGGTCTTTTAATGAGTGATCTCACATTATGTTTGGGAGAGAAAAGGCTTAAACAAGATAAGATGAAGAGTGTTCACTTAGCCTCAACCTTGAAAGACAAGGGAAGGAAGATAAAGAAAAATAAGGAAGTTGCAGATATAGTACCTTAAAAAAAAACAGCTAAAGAAATCAAATGATTCAGTAGGTACTAGTTTCTTTTGTGGCGTTGAAGGACATAAAAAGAAACAATACACCAATCTCTCATGTTTGGCACACTAAGAAAGTTATGCTTCTTATTTTGGTTTATTTTAAAGTTAATTTAACTTCAATACCTAGACACAAATGGTGATTAAATTCTAGTGCAACAACTCACATCAATGTCTATATGCAAGTTGCTGAAAGCCAAATGATGTTGAAAGATACATCTGTGCAAGCAATGGAAAGACAATTCAAATTGAGTGGCAATTACAAAATTTAGATTATTGTTAAAGACTTGAACTTATTTGGATCTTGATGAAATTTAGTTTGTTTTATGGTTCAAAACTAGTTTGTTTTATGATTCAAACTTTTAAATAGAACTTGATTTCTATTTGATTGATATCATTGCTTCATTTAATGAATCTCTACAATTAAGTACATGAGGTACCAAGAGAAAATTAAATAGTAAGAATTCAGGTGCATTATGACATAAAAAATTAGATCATATCTCTAAAAGGAGAATCGAGAGACTTATGTTAGATGAGATTCTCGATCCCTTAGATTTTATAAATTTTGACGTTTATGTTAATTGTATTAAGGGTAAACAAACTCATAAAAGGAGATTTATAACTATCATGAGTTTGGACATTTTAGAACTAATACATATATATGTTTATGATTCATTCCATATGGTTGCTTGGAATGGTCAACAATACTATATAGAGTTAATAAATGATATTTCCATATATGACTACATATATCTCATAAGTGAAAAATCACAGTGGATGTTTTCAAAAGTTATAAATCTGAATTTGAAAACCAACTCAACAAAAAGAGTAAAATTGTCAAATATGACCATGGTGGTTAGTATTATGGTATATATGATGGTTTAGGTAAAATCATCCAAGACCGTTTGCTAAATTCTGAAATGAATTCGGTATCATCCCACAATACACTATGCCAAATTCACCTACTATGAATGGTGTTGCTGAAAGATCAAACAAAACACTTAAGGACATGGTAAGGACTATGATTAATCATTCTACCTTACCAGAATCAATCTAGGAGAAGCACTTAAGACTACAACATATATCCTTAATAAATTTCCAACTAAAGCCATTATGATTAATCATTTTACCTTATTAGAATCACTCTACGAGAAGCACTTAAGACTGCAACATATATCCTTAATAAAGTTCCAACTAGCGCCATTACTAAAACCCCTTTAACTTTGGACGGGTAAGAAGCCTAGTCTAAAACACTTGCATGTTTGAGGATGTCTAACCTTATAGGCCTAATGAAAAGAAGTTGGATTGTCGGAAGACAGTTGCTATTTTTTGGATACTCGGAAAGATCCTGGGGATACAAGTTTTTTGATCTCATAACTAAGTGGATTTTCGAGTTAGAAAATGCATGGCTGTTTAAGGATGTCGAGTTTTAGGGGAGAGATAACGATAAAGACTTTGTCTTTGAAGAGAAATATGTTGATATTCCCACATGTTATTAACATTGGTTAACATTCCATTTTTGACCTTGTTCAAGATATAACGAATCAAGACAATGTTAAAGAATCTTCTATTTAAAAAATTATTCTAGAAGAGCAACCTTAAGCACCTCAAGAATCTATACCATTAAGAAAATCCAATAGAAGAAAAGTGCAACGTCAAATGATCAAGTTGTATTTCTTGAAGAACATGAGGTAAACATTGGAGTAATGAAAGATTATCCTATCAACATACAACAAGCTGTTGGAAGTTCTAACTCTCAAAAGTGGATTGAAGTTATAAATGAGGAGATTAGGTCCATGAAAGACAATAAAACATGGGATTTTGTCCCATTGCCTGAATGAGCAAAACTCATTAGTTGCAAATGGATATTTAAGACTATGAGGGATTCTAAGAGGTGATGTTGAGAAGTATAAGACTCGTCTTGTTATAAAGGGGGCTTTACACAGAGAGAAGACATTGACTATAAAAAGTTATCTCCAGTATCTTCAAAAAACTCTTTTAGAATTATAATGACATTAGTGACACATTTCAAGCTTGAGTTACATTAGATGAATAAAAAGACAATGTTTCTCAATGGTAACATTGATGAGATAATCTACATGAGGCACCATAAAACTTTATGTCAAGAGACCCAAACAATATGGTTTGCAAACTTAAGAAATCTATCTAAGAACTCAAACAAGCATCTCGACAATGATATTTCAAGTTTCATCAGGTGATCATCTTCTTCACTTTTGAGATGAATTTGGTTGATGATTGTATATACCATAAGTTCTATGGGAGCAAATATATTATTCTGGTTTTATATGTTGATGACATCTTGCTTGCTAGCAACGATATATGCTTATTCTACAAAACCAAAAAATCTCTAGCTAAGAATTTTGAGATGAAAGATCTTGGTGATGCCTATTTTATATTAGTCATTCAAATACACCAAGATCGCTCTCGAGGTATTATTGGATTGTCATACAAGAGCTGTATCGAAAAGGTTCTCAAGAGATATGACATGCAAGATTGCAGACCAGGAGATACCCCTATGGCCAAGAGAGACAATTTTAGTCTTAATTAGTGCCCTAAGAATGATTTTGAGAAAAAAGAAATATAGAAAATTCCTTACGCTTTAGTAGCAAGGAGTCTAATGTATACTCAAGTTTGTACACATCCAGATATTGTTTATATTATTGGGATGTTAGGCAAGTATTTAACCAATCAAGGAATAAACCATTGGAAAACAGCTAAACGAGTCTTGTGATACTTACAGAGAACAAAATACTACATGCTCACAAATCGGAGGTTGGATAATTTTGAGATCATTGGGAATAGCGACTTTGATTTTGTTGGATGCCAAGATATTATGAGATCTATGTCGGTCTATATTTACATGCTAGTTGGAGGTATTGCCTCCTAGAAGAGTGATAAACAATCAATTATAACCTCTTTTACCAGACCATAGAGTTCATAACATGTTATGAGACATCCAATTATTGAGTATAATTGTGGAATTTTATCACAGGGTTGTGCATAATGGATGATATTGAAAGACAACTAAAGTTATTTTATTACAATAAGTCATTGATTTTATATTCCAATAATAATAGGAGCTTGTCGAAATCAAAACACATAGACATCATGTTCCTAGTTGTTAAAGGAAAAGTTTAGAGTGGACAATTGTCTATAGAGCACATCATTACAAACTTTAAGGATGCAGACCCGCTTACTAAGGGAATGCCACCCAAAATGTTTTATGAGCACACTGCTTGTATGAGTGTTTTGGCAATTGATGATATTCAGTTTTAAATGGAGTTTTATAATTTTAGATGCTTTTATAATATAAACATCTTTTTAGTTTATGAACATTTATGAGGTTATTTTCCGCACAAATGAAGTTTTTGGTTCATTTACACTATAAATTTAGTATGGTTTCATCTCACTAAGATTTAAGGATAAACCAGTTGGAAATATACATGTTAAGATCATATTGCATGAATTTTCCATGTTACACATCACAATCCTTGCCATTTAGGTGTATTAGATAGCATATGTGACCTTTGATAGGTTGAATTACGATAATTGCGACAAAGACCATTTTAATCTTATCCTAGTATGATCACTAGACCAAATTGGTTATAAATACATTTTGTTAATGGCATCAAAGATTGAGCTCATTTTGATTATTTTTGCAAAATATAATTATAACGTTATACATATAGCCCAAGTGGAAGAGTATTGAATATTTAATCCAACATTGAGCTTATATGAGAATAATTATGTGCTTGAAGATTATCAAATAAAATGAAACCTAATTAAAAGTGATTTGCTAAGTTCTTTTTAGGCAATTGGGTTTTTGGTGTATCTAATAGAGTGTAAACCTTTAATATATAGAGACTAAAGAGTTATTTATATTTTAATGATGGCCTAAAATAGAAATACCAAAGTGTAAGAATGTCAAAATGAATGAATACCAAAGGATATCATTCTAGTTATCTATATATATATTTATGGCCTTTAGATTACATGTCTTGCTTCATTTTCATTCTGACATCCCATCATTAAATAAAAAATAAGATTACAGTATAGAGAATTTCGAAAGGAGAACGTGTTAATTTGGAAAGTCATTCGAATGACTCTAGAGAGCGATTCTTGAATAAGGATTCTGGTACACCTCTGCTTAATTGTTTATATGTTCTTGATAATTCAACATGAATAATTTTTATATCATGAAATATTAGTCTTAACATGATGTACTTAAATATTATGAGAATTGATTTTGTTTAATCATGAATTTCATTTAAATTACAATAAATTAAAATGTTATGTTAATTATGATGGTGTTTAATTATGAAATGTGAAATGCGATTTTTTTTTAATTATAAATTGTGAAGTGTGTTGAGAGTTGAATTATAGATTGTTACGTTGGTTTTTTTCGTTTGGTAAGAAGTTGGGAGCTAGAGAAACAACTAAGCCTAAATTTCTTGGACTAGAGCCGCATATGTTACATGCAACTGATGAAACACACATTATTTACACTTTTACTAAACTGCGCTATTTTGAAATGTATCTCTCATAGGTCACTACCAGGCTACCAGCTAATTAATAATTAGATTAAACAGTAGTAGTTAGTTAGCAATGCAATCCACTATCCTTTTTCATGAGACAACTCACTCGCTGTCAATGATCAAGTATTGACGAGTAAAAATGATTGGTGATCAACGGAAGGGCATTAAATACAGTGTGCTTCATCACATGGCCTTGACTGCCTTTTTAATTTGGTTGTATGTTGCTGTGTTCTTTTATTTAATTTTTAATATATTTATCTTAAAAATATTAAATAATATTTTTTTATTAATTTTAACCAAGATGGTTTTTGCAAACCTCTACTCACATAAATGAGTTAAATAATAATAATAATAAAAGCTGTTACAATGTAAAATACAAAATGTTTGGCCTATAAATGGGAAAGACGACGACTATGAGCATCTTCAACTAAAAAAATATTTAGAGAAGCTAAATTAATAAGCTAAATTAATAAAATAGTTTATTGAATAGTAATTTTTATATTTATACTCCAATAAAAAAATATTTAAAGAAGTTAAATCTATTTATATATATATATATATATATATATATATATATATATATATATATATATATATATATATATATATATATATAATATTGATTATTTATTTATTAATAATAAATAACTAATACAAATACAATCAAAATCATTTTTTTGTATAAAAATATATTAAACAATTTTTGATTTTTTTGATCAAATATATAAGAATAACTTTTCAATTTTGAAATATTATTTTAGCTTTTTAATATAGCTC
The DNA here is from genome assembly GCA_029228465.1 of Salix viminalis. NCBI lineage: Eukaryota > Viridiplantae > Streptophyta > Magnoliopsida > Malpighiales > Salicaceae > Salix > Salix viminalis. Next base: position 6,183,008 of record CM055432.1, read on the forward strand.
ACTCTTAGAGTTATAAAAATTAAAAATTAAAAAAATAAAAGCTATTTTTTTATATATTTTCTCTTAATTGTTGTTTTAATTCTATCATTGGAATTGCTATAAGAGAAACAGCAAGTACAAGACATATATAGTAATTGCCTAGAAATGCAATCACTTCGTCAACCACATTTTGGTACCGGAAAAGAAATTTACTTCTTCGTATTCATTGCTTTTGCAGCCTTAAAAAACCTTTTCTCTTCTTTTTCTTTCTTGGCTACTTCTTAGCTGGTCTCTGCCTCAAAATTTCAAATCTTTATAACCGTAAAGCGTGCTGCTACCACATCCTGTTACAAGTTTTTCTGAAGATTTCGTAACTTTGAAGAGTTACTGAAAGGTCAACATGGGCAATTGCCTCAGATCTCACTTTTGTGATCCTAGCACTCGTAGCTCCGTAGCAAACAACGGTCCTTCCACCTCAGGTATCTTTCTTGCCTCTGCTACTTGTTTTGGATGTCTTAATAGCTTCACATGCTGTTTGTTGATTCTTCTTTTGCCCTTTTGTAATGATAATCTAATGATTTTTTCCCTTCCATTTTTGGATGTTATATATAGGGACATCTAAAATCAATTACAGCAACACCACCATAGATTTCTCAGCCACAAGTGGCAGTGCTGCTTCCAAGAGTCAATTCTCTGAGGCAGTGAGTCATGATGAAGGAAATGAAGCGACAAATAATCCAATTGGACAAATATTGGAATCACCAAACTTGAAAGAGTTCACTTTTGCAGATTTGAAGAGTACAACAAAGAATTTTAAATCAGATACTTTGTTGGGCGGGGGAGGTTTTGGTAAAGTCTATAAAGGTTGGATTGATGAGAGGACTTATGCACCCTCCAAGTCTGGCAGTGGCATGGTGGTTGCTATCAAGAAATTGAACCCAGAAAGTATGCAAGGGTTTCAAGAGTGGCAGGTATTTTCATTTTCAAATTTCGTTGTGTTGATATTTATGAAAGGTATTATTGAACATTTAGTAATAATTCAGCTATCAATTTTCGCCCTCTTTCTCTACTTTTCTGTTTTTGAGTTTGCAGCCAATCCATTAATGGAGGGGCAAGCAAGTATTTTCAATTCCAAATTTCAACTGTGTATTTTCAATTCCAAAGATCAACTCTGTTGGTATTCAAGAAAGGTATAACTGAACATTTAGTAATCTTTCGATTATCAATTTTCTTGTTTTTATTGAGTTTTTGACCAATCCATTAATGGAGGGGCAGCAAAGAATAATGGGAAAGAAACCATGGTTTTTGTTGTTGTTTTTTTTCTTTTTTCTTTCTATAATGGGTCCCACCTAGCATGACTTTGTGCATGCCATTGAATGGAATTTCAATGGTGTGGTTGGTAGAAGGTGCCCTTTTCATATGGTAACCATTGCAGTCCAACCTTCACAACTATGAGCAATCTTTTGAAGAAAATACCAGGAAAAACACCTCCTTGCTTATTTTGAGGCGGGGTTTAGGGCAAGAGCCTCGAGTTCTTTGCCACATACCAATGCTTCTTTGGCCACATATTGGCTTGGTGTTTAGAGAACTTTAAATTTATGCAATGTAGCCCTTATTTCTTGATGCTAAATATCTGTTTCATTTTTCGTTTGGTAATACAGTCAGAGGTGAACTTTCTAGGAAGGCTATCACATCCCAACTTGGTTAAGTTGTTGGGCTACTGTTGGGAGGATAAAGAGCTACTCCTTGTGTATGAATTTATGCAGAAGGGAAGCTTGGAGAACCATCTTTTTAGAAGTAAGAGTTGCAAGGAAAAAAGAGTGATATAGAGACGAAAAATGGGAAAGAATTAGCTAATTCAGAGATAAATTCTCTTTTGATTGTTGGATTGGTTGTTTGTGCAGAGAATCCCCATATTGAACCCCTCTCTTGGGATATACGGCTAAAGATAGCCATTGGAGCAGCTAGAGGTCTAACTTTCCTACATACTTCAGACAAGAAAGTCATTTATAGAGATTTCAAGGCCTCTAATATCCTGCTGGATGGGGTTAGTTTATTTATTATAATCCATATATTTTCTATTTGAGGCTTAATTTTCTTGTGACACTCTCTATTTGTTATTGAAAGAACAAATAAAGTGGAATCCAGTAAGAAATATGATATTGCACTTTGTGATTCTAAGTTTCGTTTGATTAATTCTGCACTGTCATTGCTAAAATGTGATTGACATGTGGTGGAAAGGAATGTCACTTTGTGAGCATAAACTTCTCTTCTTTTCATTTTCTTTCCTACCATTAATAATTTTCTACATCTAGTAGTGGAGCTTTGTGCTAAATTTGATTTGACTATAAAACTTTGAAGATGATACAAAATAGTTCAGAGTATGTGATAACAAAGTTATACCAAGAATTTGTTAAACAGATGTCGTTTACACGAGGAAGAGCTGGAGATCCAAATCTATTCCTCAGTTCAATTCCATCGTTTGAATTGTGGTACTTTAATAATAATCATTAGCAAAATTCTGGGTGGTTTCTCTAAGAAAGACAACTAGACTTTCTGAACAAGTTGAAAGGGAACAGTCAATTATCAATGAAGAAATGTTAATGTAGCATATATTGTAAGAAGGTATTAGCAGTCTTTAGGGTCATCTCATTGAAAACTTAAAAATAGACATGTGTGCAAGCAATAACATCATAGGTGACCTGATGTTTGGGGCCAAGGCCCTGCCTTTGTCCCTGGCTTCTTGACACACTAAGCAGAAAAAAACATCTCTTTTTTTGTGATGTAGGTTTCATGAACCATCAGTTATAATCACTAACAGCCAATCCTTTTTCATCTCAACTCTCTGTTACAGAACTACAATGCCAAAATATCAGATTTTGGCTTGGCAAAATTGGGGCCTTCGGGTGGAGAGTCACATGTGACAACCAGGGTCATGGGAACTTATGGCTATGCTGCTCCTGAGTACATTGCAACAGGTATGTGTGCCTTCCAGGACATCTGAAATTGTACTAAAAATGGCTGCTAAACTTACAGTTTAAACCATAAACATGTGTACAAAACTCTTTACATATAAAGAAATAATCTAATGTGATGATAAACAGGTCATTTATATGTAAAGAGTGATGTTTATGGTTTCGGCGTTGTGCTGCTCGAAATGCTGACAGGCCAAAGGGCACTTGATACAAAGCGGCCGTCTGGTCAGCAAAATTTGATCGAATGGTTAAGGCCATTGCTCTCACAAAAAAAGAAGCTCAAAACCACCATCATGGATGCAAGGATCGAGGGCCAATATTCATCCAAGGCAATGGTCCAAGCAGCACAGCTTACTTTAAGGTGCCTGGAAGCAGATCCCAGAAACAGGCCCTCCATGAAAGAAGTTTTAGAGGTGTTGGAACAGATAGAGGCAATGAAGCAAAAACCAAAGGCAACCAAAAGCACTTTTGGTTCCTCGCTCTATAAACCCCATGGCGGAGGCCAACAACCACACCAGCATCGTTCCCCGCTTCATTTCAGGTCGCAGGGCGCCTAAAAATGACCAGGAAACATTCGAAAACAACAAAAGAAGTATAGTAAGCAGAAGTGGACCCAACAAATTTTATACGTGCACACAAAATTATTTACTCCATTAGTTTAATTTCTGTAACTTTTGTTTTACAAACCATCATTTTTGAGTGCTTCCTTTTAGTGTAGAACAGAATCTGATGCAGTTGCCATTTGTACTCAATGAGATGATAATTCTGTAACTTGGAAAACAAGAAGTATGTTATTCTTTAATGTAATTGTGAAATAGAGTAATAAAAAAATGTTGTGTTTTTTCAGCTGTAGCCCTTTGGGAAAAATGTAACAAGTCTATTTTATTTGCAATAGGAAGAGCTAACTCCATGACTCTAGTTTTGCATTATTTTATTACCCTACCCTAACCACAACCAACGGAGCACTAATTAATTTTTTTGGGGGGTCTAACATATGCTGCAAACATTTAGATCAAGAAATTGTGTTAATTTCGTTGTCATATGTGACCCTGATTACGAAAGTGCTAGACTACTGATTAGCATGATGGAAAAATATAGTGGTCAATTTTGATTGAAGCATGCTTGGAAAGGGGACAGGCTAAGGTCAAGCAACTTGAATTAATGACCTAACGAAGAACGTGATACATAAGAGCGAATCCTCCAACTTTCATACAGCGAATAGCTTTGCTCTTAGTCCAATTTTCTCAAATTCCATCGACTTTTGACACTGCTATTATTTTTAATTAGAAGAGAAATTGGAAATGGTTCGTAGTGGAAAAAAAAGGACTGCATAAACTAAAGAAAAAAATTTACAAAATTATCAAAACTAATTGAGGTGGAGAAATCATTGTATTCCTACTCACAAATATTTTTTTTTTTTGAAAAAACTTTCATTATATTCAAAAAAGAGAAAAGTACATTGATCAAGGGGCATACCCCCAGGGACTCTTAGCTTTTGCCATATGCAAAGCTAAGACCAAAACTTACAAACAATTCTAAGTTCTAGTTCTTAAATCAAGGGAGGGATCACGATGGATGTTCCATCGCTCTCGAATCCTCTTAGTTACATTTTTGGCCATCTTGTTGAACATTAGGTGGCCTCTTATCAACTGAATTATTTCCTTGCTGAGTTCCTGGGGGGCACGGTGTATGTTGTTGAAGGTTCTGTTGTTCCTTTCATACCACAGATAATAGACTGCCACTAAGAGGGTTGTTTTAGCTATATGGCTCTTGATGTCTTTTTTTGCTGAAAGGGTCAATGTGGCCCATTGAAGAAGGCGGTCCCACTTCACAAATGGCCATTGAATCTGCCCATGATCTGAAACTCTATCCCAAACTTCCTTCGAATAATTGCATTGGAAGAACAAGTGGTTGTGGGTCTCTCCTTTTCTCTTGCAAAGCTGGCAAGTCATGTTCTCTGTGATGCCTGCACGAGATAGCCTATCAAGGGTTTTAAGGAAATTTTGGGAAGCTAACCAGAGAGTGAAAGACTGCCGAGGGAGGTGCCCTATGTACCATATCAACCCGTGGTTAGGGTTGCTAGCTTTCCTATTTCAAAGTTTCTCCCAAGCCGAGGCTATACTAAAAATCCCTTTAGCATGGTGCTTCCATATGACCAGGTCTTCTTTGGGAGTGTTGGGGGGAGGGGGAATAGTGTTCCAAATAGCTTGTAGCCTTTCACCACTTGAAGGGAATATCTAGTCACCGTTGTTGATGACCTCTGCAACCGTAGCTTGCCACCTGTGTGGGAGAGAAGCCGAGGAGAGACGAGATCACTTATTCTTTCCCCTCCCGGTAGCCATTAATCATGCCACAGGGAGGTGTGCCTACCATTTCCTACCTTAGCTAAGAAGTCCCCCCTACACCACTCCCTGCTTTGTAGGATTTTCCTCCATACCCAAGTAGGTTTTGTAGGAATCTTTATTTGCCAAAGCGACTGACCCTTTAGCAAATAAGTGTGAATCCACATGCCCCACACCGATTGCCTTCTAGTTAGCAGATTCCACAAATGCTTTAGCGTGGCAGCTTGATTCCACTCTTTAATGCGCTTAATTCCCAGCCCGCCCTCTTCACAAGAAAGCTACCATCATGCTCTCAATTTTCCTTATTGTTGCACATGGAAGGATGAAGATGGTGGACCAGAATACCTGGTAGGAGAAGAGAACTGACTTTATTAGCTATAACCTTCCAGCGTACGATAGGGTTGCACTTGTCCAGAGTTGAATCTTCCTCATGAGGTTGGCAACCAGCAGAGCACAGCCAAATGAGTCAGCCCAGTCATTATGAGGGGCACACCCAAATACTTGACTGGAAGTGTGCTGAGCTTCATTCCACAATCTCTCTCAATGTCCTCTTTCTCCCTGTCTTCGATTCCCGTGAGGTAAAGGGCTAACATGGAGTGGTTGATCGTGAGACCCGAGTGCTCAGTGAACTCGTCCAGGGCTTCCCTAACTACTCTGACTGTCTCCCTATTGGCATGGCAAAACACTAAGAGGTCGTCCGCAAAACACACATGTGTGATGCTATGTTTGGCACATCTCCAATGGTATTTGTACTGAGGGTGATGAACTGTCCTCTGCATGATGCCATGTAACCCCTCCATTGCAAGCACAAATAAGTACGGGCTAAGAGGGTCTCCTTGATGAAGGCCTCCGGAAGAATTGAAATACCCATGAAGCTCGCTGTTCATCTGAAATGTGCCTTCCTGGAATGAAAGCTGATTGCTCCTTACCAATGACCGAGGCTAAAGCTGGCTTGATCCTGGAGACTATTATCTTTGCAATACATTTATAAGTAATATTGCAATAGGAAATAGGTCTGAAATCGCTCATGCTCTCAGGGTTTTCAATTTTTGGAACAAGTGCTATGACAATTGAGTTTACAATTCTTGGGAGACAAAGAGTAGTGAAGAAGAACCTGATGGCTGCTATGAAGTCTGACTGGATGATATTCCAGCATGTTTTAAAGAACTTGGCCGTGAACCCATCTGGCCCTAGGGCCATGTCATCAGGAATGGAGAAAAGGGTTGTTTTTATCTCTTCATCCATAACTGCCTTGGTCATTTCTAGGTCCTTTGACTCGGTGGTTGCAAGAGGAAAGTGGTGCTGACTTGGCTTGTGGTTGTTGTGATGCTTGTTTAGGCGGTTTTTAAAATAGTCTGTTGCCATTGTTCCGAGCTTGTGGGCCTCTGTGATGGTGATACCTTCCTTCATTAATTAACCTGCGTATAGTATTCCTGCTCTTCCTGTGGAGAACTGAACGGTGGAAAATTTTGGTGTTTCGATCCCCTTGGCTTAACCATTGGATGCAGGACTTCTGTCTGAAATAGCTCTCCTCATCACTAATTAACTGGTTGTATTGGTGAGCTAGCCTTCTCTCCTGCATTCCGAGACCTACATTTGTAGGGTTAGCATCTAAATCAAGTTGGCACTTCCCCCATTCTTTTCTTGCTGCTTCAACTCTCCTTGTGATATTAGAGGAGTGGAGCAAATGAAACTCCTTAAGCTTCTTCTTAATCCTTTGAAGTTTGGTGGTGAGCTGGAGCATAGGGTGGCCATCAGCTTCTTCCATCCATGTAGCATTAGCCATAGGGAGGAATTCCTCTTTCTCTACCCAGAGATTGAGGAACTTGACGGGCAGTCGGGGCTTGATCTCTGCTTTGGTAAGCATTGTGATTGTTGCACTATGGTCAGAGATGCTCCTCAAAAGGAAGTTGGAGTTTGCCCTACTCCATTTGGTGAAGAAAGCTGCATTACCAAAGGACCAATCAAGTTTTATTTGGATCGTCCCTATTGATCGACTGTTGTGCCATGTATACCTAAGGCCAATGTAAGGTATTTCCATCTTTTTAGCATTATTCATGCATTAACTAAAATCGTCTTGGTGGTCGTGCCACGCTGTGCTACCTCCTGATCTATCATTTCTTCCCATTATCGCATTGAAATCTCCTTGAATCAACCACGGTTTGGAGGAGAAGGCAAAGTGGTGCTGAGTAATGTAGTTCCAGAGATCCACTCTTCTAGCTGGAGTGCTCTGGCCATAGATGAAGGTAATCCTGAAAAGGGAGGAATTGTTTAGGGTGCTCACTTCACAAGTGAGCCATTGAGGAGAGGAATGGATGCTAGTTAGGTTGCATGTTTCCTTATTCCAGCCGATAAGAATCCTGCTAGGGTTCCTTCCATCATCATTAGAGAGGTGACCCCAGTTATCTAGCGATAACCCTTCTATAATTGATGGCAAGTTAGAACTCGCAATCTTCACTTCTAAGAGCCCTATAATGTCTAATTTTTTTTTGGTCCACTCACGGACTGTTTTCTGCTTTTTGGGGTGATTTATACCCCTGATACTCCAACTTCCAATACTAAACATAAATTTATTAGCATGGCGCTGCACTGACCTACTGGTGGCTATCCACCTTCTTATTCTTCCCACCTTTTTTTTCCTTAGTGTCTTAAGGGGTGGGGATGGGTTCTCCTTTGCCTGACTAAGCTGGGGCATTCTTGGCTTCGTTGAAGTAGATGATGTCTCTCCCATGTCTTCATTCTGGCTACTATGGCTATGGACGGTGTCAGTTCTGTTGTCCATGTAAATGGCCTCCTTTGCTTTAGCTTTTGCCTTGGTTGAATCAATCTCCCTTTTTTGTGTTAAGGGGTCTGATATGTTAATGGCTTCCTCTGTTGGGTTTGTTGTTGCTTCAGAGATGTCAGGCCTGATACCGTGTATTAAGGGGACAGGTGGTTTTATTAGGACGTGTTCTGTGGTTGTATTAGAGAGGGTGATACGATGCGTTTTGGGGATTTGGCTTGACTCTGAGGGAAGGTCGATTCTGGGATGAGTGAGGATTTGGGGATGCGTGCAGATTTGAATGGGCGACAAGTTGTTTCCTTTGTTCACCAGTTGGGGGTCTGGCACCCGAGCTGTGTCTTCTCTTCCAATGCATGCATGCCCAAACACCTTGCAGGTGCTACACTGAGTAGGCTTCCATTCGTAGTCAACTTGGATGGGGATTGGGGATGTAGATAGGGGGGTAAGGACTTCAAACTGATGGACATACGGGAGTTTTGCATCTATCTCCACACAAATACGAGCATATTCCAACCTTGAGCAATTGTGAGTCGGTTCATCACAAGATAGGGGGTACCTACCATACTTGCAGCCATGCTCGGGCCCTTAGTACACAATGGGAGGGGCAAGCCTCTCAGGCGAATCCACACCGGTAGGGTGGAGATTTTGCTTGTGTGAAATTGGAACCTTGGGCTCCATTGCTGGAGAATTAGGTGTTTCCCTCCAAACAACCATGGCCCTTGCTCTAGAACCTCTGTCAGTGCATCCTAGGTTTTGAACCTGAAAAGGATGAAACCATTTGCTGTGGTAGTGATGGCTTCAGCCCACTGTCCTTCCAGACTCGCATTGCCATGGATTTGATGGCATGGTAAGGGAACTTGTAACTTGGAAAAAAACCCATGAGGCATCTCTCCCATTGGTTTGAGTTTTCCATTACCTCCTCTGGTATTACAAGTTGATGCCCTGTAGGTGGACGTGGCAGCGGTTCCAAGGTGAACGTAGTTGCTGCATTGGTTACCTTTACCTTCTCTGCCCACGATATAGGGGCTTTCCTACCAGCATTTTGATCCTGGGGGATGTTGGGATGCTTCCCTGTAGGTCTCTTCCCTACATTTACCGATGTATGGTTGTGAGTATGGGACATTTGGTCTGGTTGAAAGGTGGTAGAGAAAAAATAGAGGGGGAAGAATGGGAGAAAAAATGGAAAACGAAGCTAAAGTGGGGATGGGAGCAAAGGATGATGATGAAGAGAGTATGGAACGGCAGGGAGACGAAAGAGATGAGGGATGGTGGTTTACGGTTAGGCTGGTGTTTAGGAGACGGCGGCTGGTCAAATACAGGAGGCTAAGTGGTGAGGGAATTTGGGAGTCCCTCTCTCAAGAAAAAGCATCTCTCTTGTTTTAGCGACAGCCTTGCTGCTTCCTACTCACAAACATACTTGAACAATATATACATATATATACAAACATACTAGAACAATATATATATATATATATATATATATATATATATATATATATATATATATATATACTATACTACTTACCCAGTCAGTCATGGGCTGAAATCATGTTTTTTTCAATGTAAAAATATTAATTATATGAGTTTTTTTATAGTATAAATTTAGTCAAAATAATAAATTCATGAAGAATTTATATAGAGTGTAAGTTTCCTATAAAATATATTAATTTTAAATAGATTTAAATTTAACTATAAAGGGATTCAACAAAATCACCAACATAAAATTATCATCGTCATTAGAAAAGCAAGAAGATTCGGATACCTGAATTATCGAATTTACTACATTAGAATTAATTCATCTTATAATATAATTTAAATTAAACACGACAAACAAAATATAAATCATGAAAGCACTTATGATAACCAAATAAAAGAAATAAGTAGTTTATTTTCCATTTTAAAAAAGAAAAAAATGTCGTTAAAAATCAATTCTTACATTATCATTATTATCATGACTATAACAGTTAAAATTATTATCAACATTATTGCCCAAACAATTAAAATTATTAAATTGCACAAAAGAATAAAAAAAAAACACAACATTTTTACAAAAAAAAATAATCACTAAAATTATAATTATTATTGCACAATCAATGAAACTATAAAATCATTTGATATGAAAAACAAATAAAAATAATAGAAAACATTAAAAAAAGAAAAAATAGAGAAATAGAGAAATAGTAATTTTAAAATAATTACCAATATAAATTAAATTTTTAATACTGAATCAAATAAAAATAAAACTCAAATTAAATTAAAAATGTTATAAGTCAAATTTAAGAGCTCAAATCACAATTTTCTTTCCCTTTACTTTTCGGCCTAGTTAATTAATTTAAACAGTTCCATCTTTCTCTTCATTTCAATTTTCCCAATCTGACACTCGAAATCCATGCCCACAGACTTAATCCCAGCAAAATCAATTACTTATCTCCTCATTATTCATGTTGCAATTGAACACATTCTATGCTATGATCCGAAAACAACATTTTCCAACAGATCAAACAATAATCGAATTACTTATTAAACAAAAAGGTAGTCGTTATGATTCCAGCCTTGATTAAGGCCGATAACCCCAAAGCATTTCTCACAATGAGAATCATTAGGAAGATCCGGAACCAGGAGCAAGCAACCAAGGCAAAACAATTTAAAGAAAAGGCAGACAAACAAACCCTAACACCTAATCTCACTGTTAAGATAAAAAAAAGAAGAAAAGGTCCCTCTTTTTTAAGACACAAAATCAAATCTTCATAGCTTCATACATATGAGATTCTCGTAAACCACAAAATCTGACTTCAAGAAGCCCATAATTCCTTCCCTTTTCTGCAGTTATAACCCTTTTGTCGAAATCCCATTTCCCTTCAGTCATCAAGATTCAAAAATCACCAACATAAATTGCTTCATTTCCAACCATTTTGTCCAGCAACCAAACAACCACAAAATCATTAAGAAAAACACATACAAAAGAACAGACACGTTACTCGAAGAAGTATACTTGATCTTTTTATAATCACCTCTTCCCCATTTAACAAAAACAAAACAAACTAAAAAACTTTGACGGTGACTAATTGTATCTATACTCTTAAAAGGGTCTATGAATTTGTGGTGAGAAAAACGTTTGTGTGTGATGAAGCGAACCTACGGTCATCAAACAAATAGGAAGGGAAAGAGAAGTCGTTTTAAAGTGAAACGTGCGATATAGTTTGTTGTTATCTGGTTATACACATACAGTTTCAAAAGAGAATGAAAAACCAGAAACGCCCACAACCTTCAACAAATACAACCGGGGTTATCGAGGATAAAATTGTCTGTGCACTATTGAAATTCACAGTGTATTACCTCACAATCTACATTGCAACATACAGGAAAAGAGCCACATGTTTTATATTTTAGTTTATATATATATATATATATATATATATTATTTTTGTTTTAAATTTTAAATTTTAAAATTAGTTTTTATTTTATTTTATTATTTAACATTGAGTTTATTGGGGATTGAGATGCATAATTTATTTTCATTTTATTTATTTGAGATTATTCTAATTTCTTGATCTCGGTTGCTGGTTTTACGAGTTAACTCAATTGACTTGAGTTTTTTTAGATTTTTTTTGTAATTTATTTTTCAATTTCATCCTGCAATATTTGATTTGATTTGGGATTAACTTTCAAAATTTATTTTGATTTACTTTCTATGAGTTTATCTTAGTCTCATAAATTGGGTTGAGAGTTTTGTGGGTTAGCCTTGTTCACTTAGGTTTTCAATAACTCAACAAATTACAATATATTAACCTTAACATTCTCCACCTTAATATTTCCTAGTGGATTTCTTTTTTAAAAAACATTTATCATTTGATAATGCTTTTGTAAATATATCAACCACATACCTCCTCTTATTTGGAGAACTCCATATCTTCACAAATGAAATGATGTTTAAGTACAATGTGTTTGGTTATGTTGTGAAAAATTCAATCCCTTGCCATTGTTAAAGCTGATTTATTCTCACAAAACAATTTCATTGATAAAGCAATAACTTCTTCAAATTTTTTGAGAATGTTTTTATTAAACTTATAACAAATGAAAACACCTTCATCATCTTGATAAACCTCATTACCCAAAAAGTGATGTAGAAGCTCTATACCATTAATCTTATATCTTTTTATGATTTCTTTCTTAAACTCTTAAATTCATCTTCCATTACTATCTATAATCACTAAATCATCAACAGATAATGTAATAATAAGGACACAATCTTACTTTGTTCTTCCTATACAAAATAGGTTCACTTTCACTTCTTGCCTAATGATGTAACTATCAAATTGGTTATACCAAGTTCTTAGAGCTTGTTTTATCCCATATAATACTTTTTTTACAAGCATACCTTATCTTCTTTTCCACTAATAATAAAACCTTGTGGTTGCTCAACGTAGAGTTTTTCCTTCAACTCTCCATTTAACAAGGTTGACTTTATAATACTAATAACCAACTTTTTTGAGCTACAAGTGTGATGACTTATTCCATGTACTTGAGAATAACCCTCTATAGCTCTTCTCCAATATTTTTCCTTCATTACTTCTTCAAAATTATTTGGTTTAACAACATAAAAGTTGCAGCTTGCATACACACCTCACATAAAGTTCTCATTTTCTTTGAAGTTGAACTAAAATATGATGAAGCCCTTGCCATGCAAGGTTTGAATAATCTCATTCTTCTTTAAACGTTTTTCTTGAATTGATTTTTACTTTAAATTACAAGTTAAATCAGTGTAACCTTTGCTTTTAACTCTTTGTCAACTCCACTTTGCTTTTTCATCAAATAATACATTTATGCTAACAACAATTTTTCTATTTTTAGATAATATAGATTATAGCCTTTTGACATAGAGCTATAAATAAGAGATATATATTTAGCACTAGTTTCTTCTAACTCATGCATTTTCTCCTATAGAATGTAAGCATAGCACACACAACCAAACACTGCTACATGATTCACCGAAGGCTTACTTGTGCTCCAAGCTTTAGATGGTGTTTGATTGTTTAAAGCTTTTGTTCAACACTTGTTGGTTCAAGAAGTATTGTATTTATAACTTCAACCTAAATAATTCTTGGAAGACCCTAATCAAACAACATGTATTTTTTCATTTTCATAACAATTTGAATTTTCCTTTTGGATGCACTATTTTTGTTGTGAAGTATAACCAATTGTCAACTGTCTTTTTACACTTTTTTTTCTTCATAAAACTTTGATGCGACCATATTATTTGATGGTTTTATCCATATTTACCTAGTGTTTTGCATATGTTTTGTGTATAAAATGCCTTTATATTCTTTGTTTTATGTTTTGAAGGTACTTTTGGATGAAAGATGCAAAAAGGAGATAATTGGAGCTGATTGACAGATTTGACATTCAGTCGGTGTTTTGTGCAGAGCGGAAGCTCTAGAGATCGAAATGAAGTGATTCCAGTTACATTAAAAAGCTAACATCCATACATTTATGGAAAGCTAAGGAAAAAGAAATAAAATAAGGAAGATCATGGAAATCGCAGTCTTCAAAGTCAAATTTTGCAATCTACCGATATCGACCTTTGTCCATTCCAACTTCAATTTCTTGAGATACAGATGTCTGATTGATGTAAACTCAATTTTCATGGATTCAAGACTCAAACACCTATAAACGCTCCAAATGGAAGCTCAAAACGAGGTGATATGAAGGAGATATGAATTTTACAAGGGACAACTAAATTCTGCCAACTTAAGGAAGGACTATTTTGTAAAATAGACACTAGGGTTTCTAAGCATATATAAAGGAGGAGAGGAGCAAAGAAGTGGCAGTCAGCATAAAAGAAAACACAAATATTCCTCCTCCAAACCCTAAATCATGTTTTCTTCCATCTTTTTATTTAGTGTTTCAATAAACATGCAAGGCTAGACTCTTTTGCTTGGTTGCAAGGACACGAAAACCTTCAGATTTCAAGAACTGTGAGATCTATTTTTACCTCGATTTTTCAGTTTATATGATGAATATGTTTGTTCTGCTATGCTTATTTTCCTATGATTGTTTATTTAATTCCTAAGAGCGGACTCGAAGTTATTATTGTAGACAATGGACTACTACGTGTGATATCAAAACCGGAGTTGTGGTATATGAACTTATGAAGCAACTAAGTTAATAATTGTAGCGGATCTATGTTATTAATCTTAGGGAGAACATTCAATCGAACTAAACATATATTGCGAACAATTATGTTTCTTAATTGATCAATTTATCTAGATTTTAATGCTGCCATTAAATGAAATTACTAGTGCGGACGCTATGGTTATTTGATGGTTAGGGTAAGTTATATGGCAGATCCGTTATCGAACCAATTTTAAGAAGAGATAAATATTCAGAATATAAATTGATGTGTCATTTCCATGATCAGTTTTGATTTCTGTAGATGGATGTTGTTTTGTGACTAAGGTTTGCGTTATTGATAAATTTCAGTTTTATATAATTTTTGCTTAGTTTGCTTTAGCCTAGTCTAGACAATTTCCAACCCCCCCCATTTGCATAACATATAGCATGAAAATCTGAACTAAATCATCCTCGTGGGATTGACCCCTTGCTTTCTCTATACTATCTTGTTTGATTTGTTTTAAGCTAGGGTAATTAATTTGTGCGACCAGGACATCACAACAAATTTTGGCGTCGTTGTCGGGGATGTGATTTTAGTTGATTCTTGTGTTTTTGTGTTGTGTTGTGATTTATTCTACTTGCTTTGATTTTTATTTATTCTGAAAAAAAAGAAAAGAAAAAGAGAACATATTTGTGTTTGCGGCGGTACTGTTCCAAACAGATTTTTTGTGGAATTAGGTATTGGTCTTTTGTTTTCTAAAGGAAAACAACGTTCTGAGCAGACCTTGTGACCTGTGATCACTAGCCCCACATTATCGAGGCCAAAGTCCTTTGTTTTCTAAGGTTTCTGGACACTTTTATTCTAGCGTAGGATACTATTTCCTATTGCGTTGTTTTCAAACTTTTGTGTGTTTGGTTTCTTTTGAGTTTTCTTTGCAATTTATGCCTGTAACCCGTAATGCTAACCAAAGCAATCAAGTGCAGGTTAATCTCGAAATAGAAAACACTTTACGCAGGTTACGAAAGGAAACTCGCGTCAACATCATGGTTGTTGCACGACAGCAAACACTTAAGGAGCTTGCTGCTCCTAACGTGGAAAACAAACCACTATACATAAACATAGACGGTAATGTGAACTTTGAACTCAAATCTGGTTTTATACATTTGCTGCCAACATTCAATGGTCTTGCAGGAGAAGATCCTCACACTCATCTTAAGGAGTTCCACATGGTTTGTGTTGGCATGAAACCAAATGGAGTTGACGAGGAACAAGTTAAGTTAAGAGCTTTCCCTTTCTCTTTAAAAGGGGCAGCAAAGACATGGTTTTTTTCTATTCTCCTAGGTTCCATTGACACTTGGAATGACATGAAGAAGATTTTTCTCGAAAAATATTTCCCAGTATCTCGAGTTGCCAACATAAGGAAAGAAATATGTGGGATTCGACAATCTCATGGAGAGACACTCGCTGAGTATTGGGAAAGATTTGAGCTATTGAGCATTCAATGCTCTCATCATCAAATACCCGATCAACTACTCACAAAAATATTTCTACGAAGGATTGATGCCTACTGACCGTAGTATCATTGATGCTGCAAGTGGAGGGGCATTGGTAGATAAGACACCCGAGGCTACACACCAATTGATCTCTAACATGGCAACCAACTCCAAACAGTTTGGCACCTATGGATATTTGTCAAGCAAAAGAGTAAATGAGGTAAGTATTTCTAACCTTTAGAATAAAGTTAATGATATTACTTCTCTTATGTGTTCTTTGACTTGTGAAAATGTACAACAGGTGAAAGTTTGTAACATATGCTCAATACAAGGACATGCTTTGGATATGTGCCCAACAATGCAAGAAGATTACATGGAGCAAGCTAATGTGGTTGATGGAACATTCAATGGACAACCCCAATGCAATCAAGGCAGACAGTTCCATTCCCATGAATTTCAACCAGAGCCCCAGCAAAATTATCAAGCGAGACAGCCCCCTCCGTTCACCAACTCCAATGTTATGGGAACATCATCCAGTGATGATCTTTGTGAGATGATGAAAACTTTGGCTTCTAACACTGTGACCTTGCAGCAAAATGTCATGTCTTTTCAACAGGAAACAAGGTCAAGTATTTACAACTTGGAGAAGCAAATAGGGCAAATAGCTTCAAGTGTGGGCAAAATGGAAACACAAATGAATGGAAAATTACCCTCCCAAGCATTGAATCCAAAGAGAATGTTAATGCAATCATGCTGCGAAGTGGGAAAGAACTTGGATAAAACAAGTCAAAACAAGTTGAGATGGAGGAAGAAGAAGAGATAGAAACTAAATTGAGTAGCAAGAAGAAACCTACTCCTCCTTCACAAACTTAGACAACGATGACCACTCCAAAGGTAACTCCTTACTCATTGAATTCCAATTTTAAAACAATTCCACCCTTTCCCTTGAACTGTTCTAGGACTAAGAAAGAAGACAAAGAAAAAGAGATCTTGGAGGTTTTCAAGAAAATGGAACTCAACATTCTTTTGATTGATGCTATTAAGCAAATTCCCAAGTATGCTAAATTTTTGAAGGAGTTATGCACTACCAAAAGAGCTTTCAATCTGAAAGGTCATGAAATGGTAAGTATAGGAGAAGTCGTATCTATTGTTGCTCAAAAGAACATGCTTTTGAAGCAGAAAGACCCAGGTGCGTTTACTATCCCATGTGTTATTGGCAATGCTTGTTTTAAAAGAGCTTTATGCGATTTAGGTGCATCCATTAGTGTCATGCCTAAACATGTTTATGATTCTCTTAGTTTAGAGCCTTTAAATAAAACCAACTTAACATTCAGCAACTACGCTGAAAAGAGGGTAAACAAATCTGAAAAACAGATAGAAACAACAACTACGCTGGAAAGGAAAATATCGTACACATGCTGCTTTAGCATTCAGGAAAATCCAGGGAAAGCAGTCTTGCAAATGCCTACAAATACATGCATGCATCCCAGGAGTTACTTATGATCTGTGCTGGATGTGACTTGCTTTCTCTTTTATGATCCCACCAGTCTTACATAAGAAAGTACTCAAAGTGGATTATTTAACAAAAGAACTTTCTATATGTCAAGGCTCTTTACAACATGCGTGTAACTAACCTTAAAAAATAGAAGCATCTCTTTCAAAGATGCTAGCAACGCAGCATTAGCAGCAACAGCAGTGGTACACTACCCAGCAGCAAGCTTTTGGCGCTCCTCCATTTAGTTGGGTCAAGCCTAGTCCGAATTCTTTTATTTATAAAAAAATAATATAAAAATCACATTTAAAAAAACAATAAAGAAAGTGTTGTTTTGAATTCCAAGGTTTTTCCAAGCATTTTTTTTTGTAAAAACAAATATAGCATATTTCTCATGTTTTGAAAGGAAAATTAGATATCATAACCAATTTACGATTATCATTTGGAATTTGGCCAAAATATCAAAAAACAATTAACAATTATTTTGTGTTAGCTATCGGGTTGTAAAATTACATTGTAAAGTACACCCGCAAATAGTTAAAAAAAAATAGATTTTAAATGCAGTGTGAAAAAATTTCAAATTTTAGAATGGTCAGGTTTTTTACTCTTAATGAGGTAGAGACTTTCTCACGGAGAGAGATCTATCTGGAGCCTTAGGAGATACCAACAAATAAAAAACTAACTTAAAGAAAAAACAATCAAATAACGATGCAACTTATCTTAGATAGGATGTACTAGGGATGATGCGTCTTTTCTTTGCAGAACAAGTCCTTTTACCTAGACTCTTGCAGACAATAGGTTTCCTAGTGACCTTAATACTAGGTGGAAACTCCTAAGATATATAGTCATAATTTTATGACTATAAAACCCTCCTTTTATCGCGGGCCATCTCCCCCTTCGGGAATGGCATTGCGTGTAGCGTAAGAAAAAATGTTGTCGTGACAAACTTGTTGATATTTTTTGTCAAAATAATATTGTTTTTATTTTTTTTTGTATAAAACTAAAATTCCCAAGGTTGACCATCTCAATTTGTGATTGGATTTTGCATTGAGTCGGTCTATTGATGAATTTTAAAATAATGATTGATTAGGGTTTTAAAATTTTGTATACATATATTTTCTAATTTCCCCTACAAACTTTTATCTTCTCCATTTCATGTCTATTTATTTATTTCAAATCCTAGAGGAAAAATGAGATTAAAAATATATTATTCTTTTATTTTTTATTTTTTAGCAATGAAGAGAGTTAAGGGGAAAGATTTGTTTTAAAATGAGAATGATATTGTTATGACTATATTATTTTATTTTATTTTTGATAAGTTGATGGTCATATCAGATTCAAATTGATTAGGCCAACTCAAGTTTTGATTTGATTTATCAAGATTTTTATTTTTTTTCAACATAGACTAGGTTTGTTGGATCCTAGATTAACCCACACAACTCTTGTAACGTCCCTTCTCTGGGGGATAAACAAGTAAGCTTATTAATACATATTCGCCAAGAAAAAAAATTTAATTTCTTTTCACACTTATATATATGTATAAGGTTTCACTAAAATTTTGACAGATCTCAAGTTTTTACCCATTCATCCTAGGTCTACAAAACCATAAACATCATCCTCATCACAATCACAATTAATAAACCATACATTTAACAACAATCAACAATTTACACTAGAGTAAAATATAAATCCAGTCACATTTAATAAAATACAACAAAACGAGTTAATTTTCTTACATTCCATTTTTTTTCTAAAATAGTGATCATAGATATCAGTTTACCAACATTTAATTTATAAAAAATACTACTAGATACAGAAAAAACTAAGAAACGACAACTTTACTCTTGACGTGAAGATGGACCTAAAACTAAAATACAAGATAATTTCATAAAGAAAATTTTAAAAAATAAATATAAAGTTATTAAACCCACGGTATGCAATCATACATAGTTAAAATAATGAACATGGCTATTGAAACACAAACTAACTTCCCCACTTATGTATTGTCGATACTAAGCATTGTCGATACCCTTATCACCCTACTGACATCAGAAATCATAGAAGACCCCTTCCCGGGTCCATAATATACCTTATATATTATTATCATTATTATTTTTAGGATTTGCGTTGATTCCATTTTTTTTTTTTTGAAATTTCAACATACATGAATGTTTATTTAAACATTGCACCACAATTCCATTATTTGGGATTCTAAGATACACTCGATGTATATTAGCCTGTGCATAGTGATCCTCATCCCTGGGATCCTGACATACACTGAATGTATGATAGTCATTTATGATGATCCCTTATCCGGGATCCTAACATACAATAAAATGTATGTTAGCCATTTTTGGTGATCCTTTTATATGTATGCTAGCCACCGCCATGATTTGTTCATGACATTTTCAAACTTCCCTAGCGCACATGCTTTAAATATTCTTACTGATAAATCATATCTTCTCAAACTTCCACCCAAGTTTTAAGCATAATTAATTCATTTTCAGTATGAAAAATAAATCAGAAACTTCGACATGAATCATCTACCTGTTGTGGATGCTCTACTCATGGTCCCTTGTTGTTGTTGTTGCACCACACTTGTGGTCCCTCCTACAATTATAGGAAATTCTCACATATCATTTTCAACTACCGATACTATTCCTAATAACCACATTAAAACCATCCAATATGCCTTTAAATTAGTTATTCTTTCACTTTTATTTTTTATAACTTTTGTCAATCAAACTATCATTATAAACACCCATTTTCGAACATAACTTATTTATTTTCCTTAAATGTGTCTAACTTCATCGTTTTAGCACATATACATTTGGCCGAAACTAATTCTCTTGTTTTCCCACTCAGATTCTCTCCAAAAGTCAAGAGATGAATCTGTCCAGTTGTTAACTTCTACATCATATACATTTGGCTGAAACTTGGCCTTGGGAAAACAAGACTTCCCTCATTCTTTTCATGCTCAATCATTCATTACACAAACATTCACATCCAACACAACATTTACAATAATTATTTTCCAAAAAATATAATCTTTCTTTCCTAATTACTGCCCTCAATTGTCAGTCATGACCTTTCCTAGGGGCTCCCTTTTTCCTTTCCATTTGTGTTGCCAATTATCTCTCATTTCATCCTATTTCATGCCACATTCATCAATTCCACACAATTTCAAATTTCCCCCAAAAATTTACCAAGAACCCTAACCCAAATCTCATAAAGAAAAATCATGCAATTTAACCATAAAGTCAAGAATCTTTCATATGCATATAATAAAACTATACCAAGGAAGATTTAAGATCCTAATAGCTTGTGAAATCACAATCTCCCCTTTTTCTCTTCCTACTGTTGCTAGCCCAATATTCCTTTTCCTCCAATTTCTTCTTCCAATAATACTCTAAATCCTTGTGTTTTTTATGTTTGAATGTTTTCGTAACCCTTAATCTCACTTTCACTTTAAAATTCTTCTTCAATTGGGTAAGAAAAATATCAAAATCTTCCTCCCTTTCTTCCCCTCGTTTTGTTGGACATAAAAGAAAAGAGAGGGGTATTTATACCCCTCAATTTCTCTTATTGCACTTAGGCTCTCATTTCCTTTAAATATTTTCTTTTTACCCGACATCTTCTCTTCTTATAATTTAAATCATAATCTATACATTTATTTCAATTCCACCCCCTCAACCTATTTTATTTCTCTTTTAATTCATTCCTTTAATTTAAAACTAACTCCAATTAATTCCCAGTTGAAAAT
The DNA here is from genome assembly GCA_029228465.1 of Salix viminalis. Classification (NCBI taxonomy): domain Eukaryota; kingdom Viridiplantae; phylum Streptophyta; class Magnoliopsida; order Malpighiales; family Salicaceae; genus Salix; species Salix viminalis. The sequence continues at coordinate 6,203,946 of CM055432.1, forward strand.
TATGTTATCTCAACTATTTCGTCTGGATCTTATATCCAAAATTTCTAAATTTTTATTTTATTTAAATTTGTTCATGAATTCTTATTTATTTATTTTATTTAGTTTATAATTTACAGTTACATTTATAGGGTTTATAAATACATGATATATATAAATGACTACTAGTAGATTCTACCAATAAAAATGGGAAGCAAACTAGCAGGATGAATTGAAATAGAAGAAACTTCACGTAATCCAGTCTCTAGCTCCTTGATCAGCTTTTGCTTCTAGAAACTTAGGTTTTCATAGAAACTATCCCCGGAATTTCCCCAATAGCTTAGTCCCCTATCGGATGGCACTTACATAATGGGCTAAACTGAAGGTCCAACTTCAGGAGTTAATAGATAAGGGATTCATTCGGTCACGTAACTGACCTTGGGGAGCCCCAGTATTGTTTGTAAATAAGAAGGATGGTACCCTTCGACTATGCATTCATTATCGATAATTGAATAAGGCAACAATGAAGAACAAGTATCCACTTCCATGGATCGATGATTTGGTTGATTAGTTAAAGGGTGCTAAGGTATTCTCTAAGATAAATTTGAGGTCGGGGTATCACCAATAGAGAATTAAGGAACAAGATATTTAGAAGACAACATTCAGAACTTGTTATGAACATTACGAGTTCTTAGTGATGCCTTTTGGGTTGACTAATGCACCGCCCATGTTCATGGATCTAATGAATCGAGTATTCTGGCTCTACTTGGATCAATATGTAGTGGTATTTATTGATGACATCTTGGTGTATTCCAACCCATATTTGAAGTATGAACAGCATTTGCGGGTCATGTTGTAGACTCTGAGGGAGAATAAATTGTATGCGAAGCAGGATAAGTGTGAGTTTTGACTCAAGAAAGTAGTATTTTTGGGTCATGTAATTTTTGCAGAAGGAATGTTAGTGGATCCAAGGAAGGTAGAGAGTTTAGGTTGTTTGTATTTAATATTCATGGTGGGATTTGAAACTAATTAAAATCTAAATTCGTTACAACCGATGTAGGATCTTCATTCTTTATTTGAGTAGGGTAGTAATTGATACATTTGGTTTTTTTTTTTTAATTTCCCATATCAAATTAAATTTCCCATTTAATAATAAATAGCAATAACAAGTAGCAATCATAATCAATAACATCTACAATAACAATAAATGTGAAAACAAAATCATAAGTCTTTTCACATCTAATTTACTTTGGTGGATTCAAGCAAATACAGGTTGTATGAACATCAAAAGAAACCAAGACAACCACATTCAACTAAGAAAATCTGTAAGCAAATGGTTGGTTGATAATATATGATGTGATTGCTTTCAGTTACAGGCACCCATAGATAAACAAAAATTTGTAAGATCCAAAAACGTATGGAGATGACCATTATATTGAGATTGGATCCTGCGTTAACTCGAAAAATTAAAAAAAAATAGATTTTTATTATCTCACATGAAAAAAAAATTATCCATGTGAATATAGGTTATATATGTTATAAATAATGAGGTTTAAAAGAGTATTTCAAAATAGTTTTATTTTATATTAGAAAGATATAATTTTTTTTTTAAATGTAAGTATGTAAACTAGGGCTTACAATCTTACATTAACAAAAATGTAATGTTTATATAATATATTTTAATACCAGAATGTAGGCCTAGTGATACAAGTTTAGAATTAAAGGGTTTATTTGCCTATGATTTCAGGTTTGAGTCCTGTTATTACTAGTATGATAGTTATTCATATAATTTTTCACTTCAAAACTCATAAAATTAGTTGAGATACATACAAATTAACCTGTATAATCCCATTAATTAAAAATAAACGAGTAATGTTCAAGAAAGTCCCTGTCAGTGCACCATCCAATGTGTTTGTGGTTAGATGAATGTGGGCACAACTGGCATCACATTCCAAAATATTTTCTTTTTCCATTGTACTTCTTGGGCGATAAAAAGGCAGGTTGATTAATGACTGCTTCTTCAACATGGTATTTGTAACAATCCGATTTTATTCGTTTTCGACTAAATAGGATTTACAATTGAAATATATATTAACTAAAGACCATATTTTCTCCGACTCTAGTTTATTTTAAACTACATAGAAAAAAATATTATTTTTTAACAATAATCTATAAAAATCATCAGTTAAAAATCTTATAAATCTCTATTTGGTAGAGAAAAATTATTATATATGAAGAGTGTTATCTCTCTGTTCTATGACTTACATAAATTTTGTTTTATCTAACTCACAACCTCTTCAAAAATAAAAGATGTAATTTTATATTATAGGAAATATTAAAAATCCTATAAATAAAAAACTTATTTTACCTTTAATAATATTCATATATTATTTAGAGATAATTTTATAAATTTAATCAATAAACTAAATTTCTAAAATTATTTTCAATCAAAGTCACACTTGCTTAATTATTCTAGTTTAATTTTTTACTACCAATCCTTAATAAGTGTGACCTACAAGATTCCTAATATTTTTATCCAAATATAAATTACAATCCTAAATAAATATAATTAACTAAATCAAATATTATAATTTATTATCAATTCAATAATTAATTATTTTATATTTAAAGATTACATGCATCGTCTAGCAATGTATCATGATCCCCCAAATATTAGAAAATCATAAGTGATTTGATTTAATCTTTCAATGACAAATTTCTAGTATAATTATTATTCATTCATCAATAATATTTTGATTTAGATATTTTACCATAGAGTGGGTCTATCATGTCAAATTATATTTGTTCACAACATTATAGTTATTGATCTATTGAATAAGATTCCAAACTCTTTTTTAGTCTCATTCTCACTTTGCATAAGGATTTAACAATCAATATTATTTGAAACATGTAGAAAATTTTTACTAATTCATTTAGGGTAATGAATCATCTCTTGATCACTCAAATACCTTCATATTATTTATTTTATATCCAATGTCTATCTATTTGTTACCTTTACAAAAATAACATGTAATTGAATTAAAACATAACTCTCCTCATATAAGATAATTTAGTGATATTAGATCTAAAAATCATTTACATAATTGTCACGTGAGCCTTCCCACAAACACAAGTGATATCTTCATATAGAATTTTCATGCAAGTCAGTTCAGTGTTCATATCTTATGACAAACACTTATATATTAGTTCTAAGTATTTCTTATATCTTATTCTATGAGAACAACTGCTTCTTTTCATAAAAAAAAATAAATATAATATGTATTTGTCTCTAATACTTTAATAAATATTAAATATTTAAGATAGCAACGACCATAAATATTCTAGAACATTTTGTTCTTTCTAAGAACAACTGCCGTGGAGTAAATTGGTATCATAAAGAGCAAAAAATGCCATGCATATTTTTTTAGAATAAGGCACTAATAAGTGATGAACATACTACTTAAGGGATAAAAGACATACCAATCCTGTTATTATCTATACATCTGAATCAACTTGTGGATTTACTGTTCATTCAAGTACTGGTCATCCAGACTCATAAGCATTGTGGACTTGAATAGTGAGATTACTTAATAATATAAGTATTATTTCTATACTACAACAACATAACAAAGTCATTTAGCCAAGTGGTTAAGGCGTGCACCTAATGTTTCCCTGTAGCGAGAATTCAAATCTCTCGGGCAACAAAATGATTTTGGATTTTGCTTTTTAAAAAGTTAATAATATAAATATTATTTCTATACTACAATAGGACAACCAGGACCTTTGGCCGAGTAGTTAAGGCACACGTTGTTTCCCCGCAGGTGAGAGTTCGAATCTCTCAGGCCACAAATTGATTTTTGAACAGTAATGAACAATGTTTTCACTATTGTTCATTACTGTTCCAAAAAGTGCTTTTTTTTATAACCTTTGTGTCCAAGCCAGCTTACACTCACCATGATTAATCTCTACACCCACTTTTTTTAACAGTTTTTTCCTGTTTTTTTTCAACTTATACATTTTTTTTGGTTTTCTTATAACCTGAGTGTCTGGGTCAACTTACGCTCACCATGATATTTTCCCCGCGTATACATATTTTTTTTATCTTCGGACCCACTTTTGTTTACATTTTCTTTCCTGTTTTTTTCCCACTTATATAGTTTTTTTGGTTTCTTTATATAATCGAGGTGTTCGGGCCATCTTACGCGCATCTCAATTTTTTTTCCCACGTATACATTGTTTTGTTTTTGATAATAGGGGTATCCAGGGAAACTTACACATGCCACGAATAATCCCAAGACACACTTTTTTTAACATTTTTTCTGTTTCGTTTTCCCACTTATAATTTTTTTTATAACCGGGATATTCGGGCCAGCTTACGCGCACCACAACTATTATTTTATAGAATAGCTAAAGGAGATCGCAATTTCAAACATTAATATACAATGATTTCAATAGTGGTTTACGTTGTTCATTACTATTTTAAAAGGTGAATTCAACTGTGGTTTTGGTGGCAGATGGCAGGGGTGTTTGGGAATGCGTTTGGAAAATGTGTTTGAAAAAACAATTATTTAAAATTAAAATAATTTGCAGTTTCTAGTTAATTTTGATGTGTTGAGTAAAAAATGATTTTTAAAGAATTGAAAAAATATCATTTTGATGCATTTCTAAATGAAAAGCTAAAGGAATTATCTATAAAGCTGAAAGAGTTCACGGTTTTAAACAATGTTATACACTGTTCATCTACACTCAGAAGCACTGTGGACTTGAATAGTGAAATTTTATATTATTATTTTTATATCAGGACAAAACAACGAGGTTGTTTGGCCGAGTGGTTAAGGCATGCGGATGCTAACGAAGGTGAGAGTTCGAATCCACAATTGACAAAAATAATTTTGAATAGGTCACCCATTTAAACAGCAATGAACACTGATTTCACTGTTCATATCTGTTACAGAAGGGGCTTTTCATGTTTTTTTATATAACCAGGCTTTTTTTATTTGTTTTTTTATAACTGAAGTATCCGTGGCAGCTTACATGCACCACGACTAATCTTCAGATCCTTTTTCTTTTTAACATTTTTTTCCTGTTTCTTTTTCCAATTATATGTGTTGTTTTTATGACGGGGCGTCCGGGTCAGTTTACGCGCACCATGATTTTTCACAAGTAATCTCTAGACCCATTATTTTTTTACATTTTCTTTCCTGTTTTTTTTCCACTTATATGTTTTTTTTTGTTTTTTTTTATGACTAGCGTATCCTGATCAGTTTACGTGCACCATGATTTTTTTCTCATTACTGTTTGAAAAGGTGCTTTCCTGTTGCATTTTTTTAGCCATTTTTTTCTGTTTATTTTGTCACTTATACATTTCTTTTGGTTTTTTTATTACCAGGGTACCCGGTCAGCTTACGCGCACCATGATTTTTTTTCCAACGTATACATTTTTTTTAATAACCGGGGTGTCCAGGTCAATTTTCGCGCACCACAAATAATCCCAAGACCCCTTTTTCCTTACATTTGTTTCTGCTTTTTTTTCCACTTATAATCGGGGTGTTCGGGCCAGTTTACGCACACCACAACTATTATTATTAAGAAAAAAGCTAAAACCACTTGCTCAAACACTATGCACACACTCACAAAACACTGTGGATTACAGCAGTGTATTAACAATTTCACCCATCAGTGCATCTCAACCCATGCCTTCAGATCAGGGGTATTTTTAATTTTCAACGGGATCAGTTGGCATTACTAGATTGTTTGGGGGTAGTTTTGTTTTTTCCCCATATTTTTGCACAGTAAAACAGCCATGAGGACAAAAATTCACAGGAACCGCCGGGGGCATTAAGGTTATTGCACATATTTTTTTAAATAGCTAAATACAAATTTATCCCCATATATATATATATATATATATGACCTGTTTATTATTTTCAACAAATGATAATTTACTCTCATTATTTAAAATATATTTAATATAATAATACGAGGAATAAATCTTAACAAATAAAAAAAATTAAACAACAAAGACAGTGTCATCGATAGTATGACCAATAATAATTAGAATATTAATTATGTATAATAATATTTATAATGACAACTATAATAATTGTGATAAAAATTCATTTGTCAATGTTATTTTTGTGAAAAATAACTTTTTTTTTATGTATAATATTTCAGATCTCATATCATGAAAAAGCAATATACAAAACCACACGCGGACAAGACAAGTAGAAAAATTATGTTAAATTATCTATAATAATAAATTAAAAAATTGCCCTGCATTTCGCCACAGTCGGCACCAAAATTTTTAACATGTAAATGGTCCTAAATTTTTATATATATTATTTTCTAGACTTTTTCCTTAAAAAATAGGAGAAACTAATTATACATATAAAAATTTATCAAATATGATATTTTTTTATATTAACGTCTTCAAATATATATAAAAATTTGAACTGATTTTTCTTTAAAAATCTCACATTAATTTAAACTCAGTGTTCTAATTTTTTTTAATATAATAATAAATCAGAAAAAATCATCTTTGATAAATTTTAGCAGTTGCATCTTTGCTATCTGTCAAATAAATTATTTGTTAAATAGTTAAAACATGCCCAACAAACAATTAGTATGTTGCAAGCAACAAATAATATATTTTTAGTCAATTTGATCAATTGCGATTTTGCTATCTACCAATTAAATTATTACCAAAGTAGTTAAAACAAAATCATCAATCAAATTGTTTGCTCCATAAAACAAATCACTCATTTGTGCTACAATTCAACGATTGTAATTTTACTATTTGCTAATGAAATAATTCACGAAACAAATAAAACATACACAACAATCACAAATGTTTTTCGATTCTAATTGTAAAATCTACCGATTAAATAATTATCAAAACAATTTTAACAGTAGCAACATTCAATCACTTTTAGGCGAGAAAAAAACCCTGTTTCTAACAGATTCTATCAATTACAATTTTTTCCACTTAATTAAAATGTACATTTCATTCAGTTCAACTTCACTACAAAACCAAAGGTCATGGTGGGGGGAAAGACAAATCAAATATTAAAAAAAAGAAGAAGAAGAAGAGCATCACAAATCATACCTCAGTTATCAACTTGTATCATTCATCAGCTGTTACCAAAGAGGGTTTGAGGATTACGACTGCACGACTTTATTCTGCTTGACACCACTTGCAGGTGCTTTGAACTGCTGGCATTTCCACGTTGGTGTAGATTCAATGTGCATTAGAGTAGCAGTGGAAGGGACCAATGGAAACAAAGGCTTAACACGAGTAGTAATAGGATTACCCATGTTCTTATCAGTCAATGGGAGGCTTCTAGGAAGACTATCTTCCTTGGGGTTTGATTGATCCTTAGAATTACAAATGCTTAATGGCAACTTCTTCAGTTTCAGTCTTCCTCTCTTTTCATCTGGTATACTAGTGGGTGCCTCCTGGATAGAATCATCAGAATCCAACTCACCAGCTATGGCATGCCCATTGCAGAAAGGTGGGTTTTCTGCGAAAATTATACTTCCATTTGAAGCCCTACTTCTTTCCCAACTTGATGAGCTTTTAGGCTTCTTGTTTCTATGACTGGAAGAATTCTTCGAAATTCTTGGGGAGCTGTTCATAACGCGATGCAACTTACGAGCTAATTCTTCATCATCCCTATAATTCTCAACTGGTTGGTGTTTTTTGTACAAGAGCTGAACTTGGACATGCTTCTTCACCTTATTCCTTTTCAAGTATTTATCCTTGCTAGCAGCCTCTTCAGGAAATGATGCAACTAAAGCTACAGCACTCTTGGCAGCTGTCACAGCTTTTGCTGCACTAATCGCCTTCTCCTGAGCCGCTGCTCTTGCAGCCTCTGCAGCCTTAACACCAGCCTCAGCTGCTGATTTTGAGGCCTCCACAATCTGCTCAGGTGAAAGGTTATGACTATTATTAAAATGGGAACGCAACAGCTTGTTAAGACGTCCCTGAAATTCACTCGAAGAAGGAGAACAAGGTGTCGGGGACGGAGGAGGCCGGGTAGATGGAGAAGAACGAGATGCTGAAGATGAAGAGGAACCAACTACAGGAAGAAGACAAGCACCATCACCATCAGAACTCTGTTTCTTGAATCCAGCAAGCAGGCGCTTTCGAGGAGGCAAAAGGACATCAGCATCCGAGTGATTGATGTCACATATGTTAGCCTCCATTTTTTCCAATAAAAAAAAACTCAAATTCTCTATCTGATGACAACCAATCCAACTACATTCCTGCTTTGAAATAAAAACAGACAACAGATTCATTATCAAGCATCAACCCCATGAATCAGAACCCTAAATGAAACAAATCTAGCAAAATATAAGCTTACCCTTCTCAAAATCAATTCACAAACCCTTTTAAAAACAGATCATAATTCATCAATTAACCACTAGTTTCTAAACAGAATTGAAACTACAAAAAGAATACAACAAAACACTTTCCATTAATACAGGTTATCTATCAAAAACACACCCAAACAATAAAGGTCATCAACTTCAACTAAATTTTATGCAGCATACTTAAATGACAATTTTAGCTAATATTCAATCCATCCAATAAAAAAGCGCACAATATTTTCAAATTCTCATCTTTCTCAGAAACCAAACACAACCAACCAATATACCACTACAACCCAAAAAGGATTACAATTCAAAATTCACCCACCATAAACCAGACAGTAACAAGCTTTCAAGAATCCATTACTCTAAGCAATTGAATTCCCACATTTATATACTAATCATGATTAAAAACAGAGAATCAAAGCAAGATAAGAGGTAATTCATAGTGTTAGAAGCTTGATTCAATTGAATTATGCAAAATCTAATAGCGTTCCATTGTGCGTGCTTTGATTCAATGACAAACACACATAAAGTTTTTTATTTTTTTATCATTTTGGCTGTGCTTGATTTTGAATTGTTAAGTACCTGATCACTTCAGTTAATTGTAAGAGAAGAGATGAAACGGCGAGTTCAAAATTAAGGGGGATTATTTTTTGGTTTTGTTCTGTTTTCATTGCAGAGAGGGGGAGGGATCAGGAAGAAATCCAAGTGAAGAAGAAAATCAGAAGATCCTGTTATTTATATTTTTGTTTAGGTTAACGTAATAAAAGGATAATGTTATGTAAGAAAGAAGGGTTATTTTTGGTTCTGGTTTCTACAATTCAAAAATCCCCTTGCATGATGACGTAATAGGGTTATAGTTTTTTTTTTTCCACTTGTGAAAATGAAAGCTTATTTTTATGTTTGTATTGGATATTTACTATGTTTATTAAAAAAAAACAACCTATATGGACATTCACTGTAAAAATGGTGTCTGTATAATTGTTTTTGAACTAGTGATATATATTTTTTTGACAATTATTAAATTGTTTAGATAGCTAGAGCATTACTCTTGTGCTATATAATTAACTTTCATTGTGTACCTTAAACATTTATTTTTTTTTGTCGTTGTTTTTCTCTTGCATCTAAGGGTTTTATTATTTCATATTCGAATTATAAAAGTTTTTTCCATTTTTGTATTCTATATAATCATTCATTTTATTGCAAAACCTTAACTCACAAATATAACTACTCTTTTAAGAAAGTTTTTTTCATCTTTTCCTATTTATTTTATAATATTGTAGGTCTTTTTCTTTGCAATAAATTTGTTGGAAAAAAAATACATAATATGTTAGTTGATATGTTAATTAGTTTGTATGAAATTAATTTATGTGTAGGGTATACATGTATTGATTAAAACAAAGAGAGTCAAAAAGAGTGGCTTTATCTAACGATTCTCTATTTTTTATGCTACCATGTCTTCGTTTTTATAGCCTATTTAAGAGTGTGCTAGAAGTTACATGTCAGAAGGTTTTTGCTTATAAATATATGAAAATAATATTTAATTATTATTAATATTAACATATTAAAACAATCCAAAAATAACAAAAATATTAATTTGAAGCAAAAACCAAATTCCAAAAAACAACAGTTCAACCATAACACCAAATAAACCCTTAGTATCGAACTAGTTAAGTAACTTGCACTCTGGCTACTAGCGGATAAAAATATATTTCAACAAAAAAAATGATGTTTAGTTTATGCATGTGCATTTTAAAAAAAAAAATGATGTTGAATAAAAAACAATGTTTAATGATGAAACTGAAAAAAATAAGTTAAAAAATATTACAAATCTGAGGAGAGGTTGAGCTGTCACTATTGTTGGCAGATTCAGCCAAGTTGATAAAACGACAAAACTTAGCTATATTAAAGGTAGAATTTGTTTTCTTGCCCTGCATAAGTGTGTCTTGATCTTCAAAAAAATAAATCGTGATCAAAATTTAACTCATGAGGTTCACTTGGACTACCAATGAGCAGAAAAAATAAAGGATAATAACAAGGAATGTAACTGGAAAAAAAAGGGGATTGGTAAAAGAGAAATAGATATTATTGTCATTGTTGTTGTTGTTGTGTGTGATATGTGGACTAATACGAAATAATGATGGGTTTTTGTGGTTTCAGGAGGAACCGCAGGTGGAGTACAACAATAACAGGAGAACGCAAGTCGAGCGTTTACAGCAGGTAGGTACTTGGTACCTATATCTCCTCTACTTAATAATTATTTTAACTAACTATTGAATTATAAGAAAATAATTTGGTGCTTATTGATGAGGAAAAGAAAAGGGGAAAAGGAAAGGTTAAATGAAGAAGGAAAGAAAAAATAGAAATGATGGACTAGATTTAGTCTATGGGTTCTTTTGGAGGAAATGAATAGTAACTATGAATTTTGGTAATAACTGTTTCTCCAATTTGATTTTGTCTATCCCTGGTATGGGAGGTTAATGATATTAACCAAGCTGGCTAACATCGACATTACCAGTACGTGGGAGGAGAAATAAAAATCTTGATTAACTATTCAGGTTCAACATAGTTAATGATATCGGCAAGTAATGTCGATATCAACAAAATTTATAAACTTGATTAACTATTAAGGTTTAAAATAGTTAATGATATCGGCGGGTAACGTCGATATCGGTAAAATTTATAAACTTGATTAACTAGTCAGGGTCAGAATAGTTAATGATATTGGCGGGTGACGTCGATATCGGCAAAATTTATAACCTTGATTAACTATTCGGTTTCAAAATAATTAATGATATCGGTGGGTGACGTCGATATCGACAAAATTTATAGACTTGATTAGTTTTCTGAGGTGAAAGCTGATGATGTAAAAAACTTCTTGACATCGACATACTTGGGAACCTCCCAAGGTAATATGGAACAGTGATTAGCTATTTTAGTTTTAAAAATAGTTAATGACACTAACGGCTACGTTCGTGTCGGCATTTTCATGAAATTGATTAGTTGTTACCAGGACGGGCAACTAAAGACTCTATTGGAGATTATTAGTTTCGACAATCATCTTTTGATGTGGAGGAGGGGAGAAGTAGTCAAAAGAAACAATTTTTTTTATAACCCTTGAAAGGGAGTTTATGGTTGTGTTTAGAATCCCATATAATTTAAGTAGATAAACATGCTGTTTAATTTTTCTTCTATAAATTGCTTGTATTGACTTGTTTGTTTTTACTTATGTGGAAAATTTATATTTTGCAAGTTCTTCTCATTCACGTCAGGAATAGATTTTAGGTTTTTTGATCCCTTTTTGTATAAGTTAGGAACTTAGAGATTTATGGTGTAATTTAATCATGCAGTAAACATGTAACCTATATAGAATATTATATTCATAATATTTTGTTCTGAAATATTAAATGTATCAACCTATACTCGGGATATTAGAATGTACTAGATTATGTTAGAATATTAAACTGTGTTATGTATATATATGAAATCCTCGTGCTCCAATTGGATTTTTATTATTATTATCTTATGTGTGTGATGTAGGATGGAGTTTGGGAATGAATACGATCCTGAGCATAATCTGGAATGAATTATGCAATTGATTGTACTAAACATGAATGTGATTGTGGATGAGATGTGATTCTAAATGTGTGCAGGGTACATTGTGTTTTTAATATTCTAAAATTTGCTAGAAATTTTGGCGAGCAAAATAAAAAATTATTACATTCCATCTATCCTTTATAAGGGGAAAGATTCACGGTTAAACTAATAGAAAAAAATTAGGGGTTGTTACAATTGGTATCAGAGCATTTGGTTGCAATTTCAGGGATTGAAATACTAATGTGATTCTGGAAAAATGTTGCAGGATGGTTCGTACACGGCAAACCACAAGGGCTATTTTGTCCCCCGTTCAAGGAAGACAGTATGACTCATTTATTGGGAATGAAACCGATAGGGATCCATTAATGGACATTGCCTCCCATCAATCTGTGGCATCAACCCATTCAGAGAGGGGAGAGTCAAGGGGACATTAGGGTGACCCTTTTACTTCTCGGATAGAAGTGTCACCGGCTAAAACACCGGGTGGCCAAGGATCAAAAGACAGACCACTGCTAGTGACATCGATGCTCGCCCCGAATCCTTATTTGGACCCCACATCTCTCGAGCAATTTGTCAAGGCAGTAGCAGTAGGGATGGCCACAGGTGCATCCAATTCAACTCCTCGGGCAGAAAGAGTGATCACCTTGGTTCAATGGGTGAAAGGAATGCGAGAAATGAGTTGCACACCCTATTCAGGGGAAGAAGACGCTGAAGTGGCAGGGCATTGGCTGAGGAAGGTAGAAAGGGTTATAGATCAGAAGCAGGTGCCGGAGGAAACCCGAGTAGATTGTGTGACCCATCTGTTAACGGAGAGTGCCCATCTTGGTGGGAGACAATCAGAGAAAAAAGGGCATGTGAAGAATTAAGGTGGGGAAACTTTCAAGAAGAATTCGAGGAACAATTTTACTCCTGGCAGCACCGGAAAGAGAAAGAGCAGGAATTCCTAGATTTGAAATAGGGGAATATGACTACCTTGGAGTATGAAAGGAGGTTCCAGGATTTATATATGTTTTCCACCACCCATCTTCCCACTAAGCATCATTGAGTGGAACGGTTTCGAGATGGACTTGGGCAAGAGCTAAAATTATTTGGTGGCTATGCAATTTCAGTCAGTTCGAGAGTTAGTGTGAGTCGCTCAAGGTATAGAAAAGGGTAATGCATGACACACTAAGGCCAACAAATGAACAGAGTAAGGCCACGGGATTCAAAAGAAGGGATTTCACACCTACTATAGGGAGGAATCCTCCTCCTAAAAAAAGAAAGAGTGGGTCATCATTCGAGCCATTACCGAAAAAAGGGGGAGTTTTGTTCATGGTGGGAGTTTAGGAGGAGTTAGATGAGGGATCCGTGGGAGGTCAGACCTGTCAAGGGGCAAGTGTTATAAGGGGTCCATGGAGCAGAGAGGACTTGTCTACCCAAAATGCATGAGATGTAATCAGAAACACCCCGGGGATTGTTCAACCACACCAGGAAGATGCTATAATTGTAGAGGGGAAGGGCATCAATGGAGGGTCTACCAGTATTTGGGAAGAGGTTGTTTGCATTGTGGAGAAATGGGTCATAGAAACAAAGAATGTTCACATAGAGTCACTTAAGGAGTACAGGGACAGGGGATGGTTACCCAAAGCCACCAACAGTCAGTGACAATTGATTGGCCTGTACGACTCACTCAGTCAGGGACAAGTGCCAATAAGGGCCAACCCAGATTCCAGGAGGAAAGGACTTGGGGCAGGATATACCCAAGGAGATGTAGGGGCAATGCTAGATGTCGTAGTAGGCACACTACAATTGAGTTTAATACAAGTTTATGTTTTCATTGATCCTATGGCTAGTCATTCTTTTGTGGCCCACTTATTAGAAATTTAAATGTGCTCCCAAGTAGATTGAATGTGAGAATGGTAGTTAATACACTTTTGGGGAAAAATATAAACATTGATGAGGTATACAAGGTAGTGATACTAAACATTGAGGGAGTAGAGCTAAGGGCGGACCTCATGCCTTTAGCATTAGATGATTTTAACTTAATACTGGGAATAGATTGGTTGAGTAGACATAGAGCACAAGTAGATTGTTTCACAAAGACTGTAAACCCTTAAGATATGAGTAGAAAGAGGGTAGTATTCACGGGAGAGAGAAGGGTGATTCCAAACTCCATAATCTTGGTCATGACAATTGGGAAATTGAGGGATGCCCTGCCTAGTTGTTTCAAGTGAGAGAATTAAGGAAAGGGAGCATTGAATTCTCAAATGTGTTTCCAGCAGAATTACTAGGACTACCTCCAATTAAGGAAATTGAGGTTTTCATTGAGACTCTTCTAGGAGTCAACCCTATAGCACAATCCCCTTATAGAATGGCCCCTATAGAACTAGCCAAATTGAACATCCAGTTTCAGGAGTTGTTGGACAAAGGATTCATACAGTCGAGTAATTCACCTTAGGGAGCCCTGGTGTTATTTGTAAAGAAGAAGGATGGTACATTCAGGTTATGTATCGATTATCGTTGAGAACAAAGTGACGGTAAAGAACAAGTATCCGTTACCACGGATAGATGACTTGTTTGATCAGTTGAAAGGTGCGAGAGTATTCTCGAAGATAGATTTGAGATCGAAGTATTATCAATTAAGAATCAGAGAACATGACATATATAAGACTTCCTTTAGAAGTCGTTATGGCCATTATGAATTCTTAGTAATGCCATTTGGGTTAACTAATGCCCTTATAGTATTTATGGATCTCATAAATCGAGTGTTCCGATTTTATTTGGATAAATGTGTGGTGGTGTTTATTGATGATATACTAGTATATTCGAGCTCTTATCTGGAGCACGAGAAGCGCTTGAGGAAGGTGTTGAAATATTGAGAGAAAATAAATTATATGCAAAATTGGATAAATACGAGTTCCGGCTCAAAGAGATGATATTTTTGGGACATGTTATCTCAATTGGGGGAATATGTGTGGATCCAGGAAAAGTAGAGGCAGTTCTAAAATGGAAGAAGCCAACAAATGTGATCAAAATTCGAAGTTTCTTGTCGCAGGGTATTATATGAGGTTTATTGAAGAATTTTCTACAATAGCATCGCCTTTGACCAAGTTAACTCGTAAAGAAGTGAGGCTTATTTGGTCAAAGGAATGTGAGGAGAGTTTCTAGGAATTGAAAAGAAGGCATACATCAGCCCCCGTTTTGGCCCTTCTTGTGGAACATAAGGGTTCATTGTTTACAGTGATGCCTCAAGCATGGGTTTGGAATGTGTATTAATGCAGCACGGGAAGGTGATTGCATATGCTTTTAGATAGCTAAAGCCATATGAAGTGAATTATCTGATCCATGACTTGCAACTTGAACCCAGTAGTATTTTCCTTACAAGTATGGAGACATTACTTGTATGGAACACAAGTGCAAATTTTCACCGACCATAAAAGTTTGAAGTATTTAATGTCGCAAAAAGAATTAAACATGCGGCAGAGGAGGAGGGTGGAATTGATAAAGGACTACGATTGCATAATTGATTACAATCCTAGCAAAGCCAATGTAGTGGCGGATGCATTAAGTCGAAAAAGGAAAATAATGATGGGATACAGAAACTTTAGAACAAGCGAATGTGATGGAATTGAAAAGGATGGGAATACAATTAAATGTGGATCTTGAAGGTCACTACTAGCTTATATGAAGATCATATCAATGTTACGAGATAAAGTTCTAGAAAGCTCAGGTGGTAGATGAGGGTGTAGGGAAAATTAAGGAAAAGATAAAGCAAGGCAAAGAGTTATCCCTTCAAATGTTGCTGGGAGGGTTGGTGGTGATGGGAAAACGAGTTTACGTGCTTGAGAATAAGACCTTAAAGGGTGAGAAATGAAGGAAGCTCATGAATCTCGGTTTGCAACCCATCCTGGGAGCACCAAGATGTATAAGGATCTCAGGGAGTATTACTGGTGGCCAAATATGAAGAAGGAGATAGTGGGAATATCTGGCAAGATGTGGGATATGTCAACAGGTGAAGATAGAACATCAAAGGTCGGCAGGGGAATTACA
The DNA here is from genome assembly GCA_029228465.1 of Salix viminalis. Classification (NCBI taxonomy): domain Eukaryota; kingdom Viridiplantae; phylum Streptophyta; class Magnoliopsida; order Malpighiales; family Salicaceae; genus Salix; species Salix viminalis. Next base: position 6,219,921 of record CM055432.1, read on the forward strand.
ACCACTACCAATTCCAGAATGGAAATGGGAAAATATAGCTATGGACTTTATAACCAAATTGCCAAAGGGGATAAGGGCAATGATGCTATATGGGTAGTGGTAGATCGATTGACAAAGTCGATTTTGTTCTTACCCATTAAAATGACAGACCCCGTAGACAAGTTGGCCAAATTATACGTGAACGAAGTGATTAGACTATATGGAGTGCCCATATCAATGGTGTCAGATCGAGACCTGAGATTTACATCGAGGTTATGGCCATGCTTACAACGAGCTTTGGGAACCGAGATGAACTTAAGCATGACATTCTACCCCAGACATATGGCCAATCTGAAAGAACTATCCAAACAATTGAAGACCTTTTAAGGTCATGTGTGCTAGAGTTTGGGGGAAACTAGGAAGACTTGTTACCGTTGGTAGAGGTCATAATGATATATGCTCAATAGCGTATAACTAGACAATATAAAACTTTACATCAAAGTCTGAATTTGACTATGTCTGGATCGTATCATTCCCTCCCTCTTCAAGAAGATTTGCCCTCGAGTCTTGAATAGTATTATTAGCAACTTCATTAGCCTCTTGTTCAAGCCTTCAGAATTCCCTTATTGTTAACACCTTTCTCCAACAACACTGTATGGAAATAGTGGCTGATAAAATTTTCAAATAAGCACATTGTAATAACCACTTGCATTTATATTTTTGAATTATAAGCATATCGACTCCCTTTTTTTTTCATTCCTTTAGCATTGTACTTTCTTTTCATATGAATCTTGAAGTTCATAGAATATTCTTTTACACCCGTCAACTTCTTATTCTAAAACCCCCAAACCATGATTGAGATATTTTGAATCACATGGTCAAACAACCCCCACAGAAGATGATACTTTCCCAAAAAAGTCAAAAATCAAGTCTAAGAAGTGTGAGACAATGGAAACTTGTCCCAAGGTACCGACATTATTGAAATTAAATTGAATAATACCACAACGTCAGTTATACCTTGATAAGTCAAATTTGATCTTTGTCCCAACAAAGAAAACGTGTTGCATCATGCAAATCACAAGTTTATTTCATTAATTCATGGCTTAGTTTTTCGCATCCTTGAGCTACAATCCTCCTTTATCCCCTCTTAATTGTTGAATACATGACACAAATATAGAGAGAGAAGACACAAGAATAGACTCTACAACAAGAAGAACACATATTTAGACTTGAAATTGCAAATCTGACTTTTGGTAGGACCAAAACTGGTAGAAAACAAATAGATATGAAAGTGATGAAATTGACTCAAACAACAACCAAATATCTCAAATATGATTATAATATACTAGCAAGAACAAAATTAATAGAAACAAAACATGTTTTGAAAACTAACACAAAACAAACCTATTATTGGGACCCTAATGATCAGATTATAAATTTTGAATGGATTCCAAGTTGATTTGATATATAGACACAGAACTGACTTGAAACAACCCATTTAAAACCCAAATTTAGAACCTATAACAAACAATGTTAAAGTGACATGAAACTTTACATTTAGTGTGATTTAACATTAAATAACCAAAATATCAATGTAGGAGATAATTATGATAAGTTTTGATATGCTAACACGAAATAAATGTGTTATAGACTTGTCTTCATCTAAATAATATTTTCTGATTGCTACCTTTTTTTACTTTAAATAGAACACAATACATACAAGAAAGAAAACTAATAAGAACAAAAAAAACATAGATGAAGAGAAACTGACATGAATAAAATAAGATAATGAAAACAAGAAGGATATAACCTAATTTAGGAGCCTAACTCTAATATTAAAATGATGTGAACCTCCTAAACATGTGGTCAAATAACCCACATGCAAGGATAACAATTCCAAGAAAGCCAAGTAAACCAAGTTTGATTGGATTGTGAGACAAATATAACTTGTACGTATGCATCAATACTACACTTCAAATATGCTTTCTTGCCCAAAAGGAATTGAACAACAAAATCCATAGAGCCTGTTATGACCTATACCACAAGGGCTTTCTGACCTCTGATTGATATGAAATTCCACGTCCACACAAAACCATACCTCTAGAATATCTTGATGAAGTTTAAAATCAATCCAACGGTTAGATATGGAGATATGCTCAATAGCATATAATTGGATAATATAAAACTTTACGTCAATGTCCGAATTTGACTATGTCGGTATCGTGTCATATGCCTATTTTGCCTTTTGGAATGGATGAATTCAAATACACTCCAATTTCTTTCACACCCAGTTGCACTACAACATTAACTAAGAACTCGAATTGCAAACTTTTGAAGTTCTTGAATATCATTGCCGAATTGCTCCCACCATGCAACTAGGTAAGAAAAATTTCAACAAATCAAATATTATAGATCCATAAAAACTTATATTTTAAAAAACTAAAAGTTATTACCTGGATTTAACCTTTCTCTTTGATGAATAGCTAGGGGCATGCCAAAATCACTAGTTGTTTTCTTATACTCCTCAAGTTGGCCACTAATTATATCTTGAATGTCACAATCAGGAACCAATCTAGTAATTGCGCTTAGCAAACCTCAAGTAACCTCCTTTTGTTTTGAAAAAAGAAGGCCTACAATATATTTCAGGATTAAGAAAACAACTTGCTGCATATAATGGACTATGAAGTTGTTTATCCCATTTAGCATCAATTACCCGAATATATGGTCCATATTGAGATGCTCTATTTTTCAACCTTGTCTTGATGGCTTCTTTTGCTTTATCTATTGCCTCATATAAATAACTCATTGATGGTTTTTTTTCATTGTCTGCTAACCTAAGAACTCATACTAAAGGCTCGCTAACTTTGACTATATGTTGACATCTCGGCCAAAAGTCTTTATCTTGTAAAATTATAGCAGCAATTTCCTTTCCAACTCGATTTTTACCATGACTTGATTCGACCTATTTTGTGCAAGTAAACATTTGTCGAAGCTCATTCTTAAAACATTACATGCTTAAAAAAATGGGTAGGAAACCTTGTTATGCTAGGACGACATAAATCATTTCCATTAGAAAATTCTTTTCGCATCAAAGTTAAACCTCATGCATGATTATATATAAACTTGGTTATATTTCTTGCCTTTTTAATGGTTTCATCAATCATCAAAAAATATCTTGGGATCACAAATATTTTTTAACATTAAATCAATGCAATGGGCAGCATAAGGAGACCAAAAAAGGTGTCATACCTTTGCTACAAAGCTTTCTAGCAATCTTGAATGATGACTCATTATCACTAACAAATTGGACAATATTTTCTTGTCCAACTCCTTTGACAACTTCATCAAACATCTCAAGCAATGTCTCTTAATCTTTTCGAAGACCTGAAGTGTCAACAGACTTCAAGAATAGAGTACCTCTTGGAGAATAAACAAGAAAAATCATAATTGGTACATTCCTCCTATTTGACCACCCATCTACCATAATAGAGCATCCATAAAGTTTCCAATCAGCCTTATTCCTAAAACATATTCATGGATATCATGAACTACATCTTTCAAAAGTGGTCCTCTTAAATCATGAAATGATGGTCCCTTAAAACCAGGTATCATTGATGTTATGGCATTTATCATTGGCTGATGATAGTATGATTTAGCCCCATTAAATTGTACATTAACATTAAACCACCATGTTGATATGGCCTTTCTTGCATTATATTCCCTCTCTTTAGAAGTCATTGCACTTTTAATGCTAGGTTGTGAACTTGGGGTAGTTTGTGGAGCAAATAAAATCATCTTTTTTCTAGTTGCATTTATTGATGTGGACCAGCCCAGAAACACAAGCAAGGACCCATTATATGTTCCAATTCATCTAATAACCTGATATAAGACAAATACATTGAAAGATGCATTGAATGCATTGATTTTGAAGGTTTCAATCAAGTCAGAATTACAAGGATCATTGGAGTATCAAGAGGAGACCCTAGTACATCTTATCCATGTGTAGGAGGGGTCCAATACAATCTTATTTGGGTCAGGAAGTGAGGACAATAAAGGAAACAAAAGAATCCTAGGAAGGCTATAAATAAGCTGTATAGGCTTTATTTAATTTTGTTAGCTACAACCAAGACTTGTATGGGCTTAATTAATACTTTGTTTTCAGCTAGAATACAAGGCTTGTTTGGATTAAGTCATGGGCTTTCCAATTTAGGGGTTTGGGTCAGTTTTGAGTGGACCTCATTTAAGTCCACATAAGGGATCCATTAGGGTTACTTTTTCAAGAACTATTTAAACTCATCTAACCTAAATTTCACCAGCCATTGATGAATATTACTTCTGAATTTGCAATTTAATGTGTAAGAGTGATTCTTGCATTCTTTGCAGTTTAATATTACTTCTGAACCTACTACGAACTAAATCTGACTTATCGAAGATTAACTAGCTTCATGGCATCGTTCTACTCATTCTAATAGTGCTAGTGTCTTGGGGCAGGTTTCCATAATGTCATATTCCTATCACACCTATTTCAGCTTTCCAGAATCAAATCTCATTCTTGGTTGTGGATTGTGTGACCATGTGATCACAAGATTCGCACCACTTGTCATTGTCAATGTTTTATTTTTTTGTGAACTCATATCACTTAAATAAGGATTATCATTATCACCCTCTTCAACTTCATCATTGGAAAATGATTGAGAATTTCCAATATCAGCTCTAAGTCTCTTTCTTTCATATTTCTCCATTGTCAAGTCATCTATCAATTGTTTCATTTTCCATTTTGATGCGAACCGGTCCAAAAACACCAGTAATGACCCATTATGTGTTTAGGGGCTTGATTCATGGTTTCGAAGGTTTCACCCAAGTCATAATTGCAAGAACCATTGAAGTATTTATATGTAGGAGGGGTCCAGCCCGACTTTATTTGGGTCATAAAGTGAGGACAACAAAGGAGCTAAAAGAATCCTACTACACCTTGGAAACATGGGATTGATGGGCTGGATGGAAGAGAATAAATAAACCTTATAGGCTTTATTTAAGTTGGTTAGCTACAGCCCAAGGCTTGTTTGGGCTTAATTAAGACTTTGTTTTCAGCTAGGATCCAAGGCTTGCTTGGATTAAGTCATGGGTTTTTCAATTTAGGATTTTGGGTCAATTTTGAGTGGATCTCTTTTAAGTCCACATAAGAGGTCCATTAGGGCTAGTTTTTAAAAGACTATTTAAACTCATGTTACCTAAATTTCGGTATCCATTGATTAATTTTAATTCTGAACTTTTTAGTTTATGTGTGAGAGTGATTCTTGCATTCTTTAGTTCTTAAATGAACTGAATCTGACTTATCGAAGATTAATTGGCTTCGTAGTGTCATTCTACTCATTCCAATAGTGTTGGTGCCTTGAGGCAGGTTTTCATTGTGTCACACTCCTATCAGACCTATTTCGACTTTCCGGAATCAGATCTCATTCTTGGTTATGGGTTGCGTGTCCACGTGATCACGAGATTCGCATCAAGTGGTATCAGAGCTAGGCTCCGAAACAAGGTCATATCATTCTGTTATTTTCATGTTTTTTTTAGTGTTCCTTGAAGTTTTCCAGTGTTTGTGTTCATCTCCTTGTTCTTCATGTTAGTGTCATCTAATAAAAAAATGGTTATATTTCATCATTTTCTATCTCTTCATTTCAGTATATTAAAAAAGCAGAAAAAAAAGAAAGAGAGATAGAGGCATTAGTTGAAATTTGAAGAATCATTAAAATCTTGCCGCAGAAAACACTACTCTAGTGAAACATAAGCAAACCACATTTCCATCAATTGAAAATTCATATTCCATCTATTGGGGTTGAGATAGGATCATATGTCAAATTTGGGCTTATTCTAATATTGATTTCTTGAGAGGGGTTTTTCGATATTCATTTCTACCGCAGAAACACTACCTTAGTGAACCCAAATCAAAACACTCTAGAATCAATTGAAACTTTACATTCTGTGTCTTGGGGTTCATATCGCATGATATATTAAATTGGGGCTTATTTTGATATCATATACTAGTGTTTTCAATTGGAGGTTCATTTCTGCCGCAAATTGATCACACAAGGTTTTGAGTACCTAGAAGTACAAGAACGACCTATAATTTATCGCATGATATATTAAATTGGGGCTTATTTTGATATCATATACTAGTGTTTTCAATTGGAGGTTCATTTCTGCCGCAAATTGATCACACAAGGTTTTGAGTACCTAGAAGTACAAGAACGACCTATAATTTGAGTGTTGTTTTTAGTTTAGTATTAAAATACTAAATATTGATTTTGAGGTCATTTCAAATTCGTTTGGTCTGGGTTTCAATTCTGTTACGTAAAAATTGCATAAAAGGTTAGATTCTGCTCAAATCTCAAAACGTGATCCTTACTGTTTAGTTTTGTCCAATTCTCTATTTTTGTTCTATTTTCAGTTATCTAGGAGTCAAGTAATTGTTTTCGCTAGTATTTGCTTCTGTTTTATTTCGTGTCTTCGTATCATCCACAATTCGTACGAATTTGCATTGCTACTCGCGAAATCATAATCATAGTTTTGTTTTGCTTTGTTTTCAGTATTTTTATTGCTTCTTGAGTCTGAAAATTATAATTAGAGGGCGCTGCAAAGGCTACTAACTTTGATTGGTGATGATTGAGTTTACAGAGTATGCAATGATTTGGTGGGATCAGATTGTAATCAGTAGAAGGAGGAATGGGGAGCGATCCATTGAGACTTATGGGGAGATGAAAGTTTTAATGAGGAGATGATTTGTGCCTAATCACTATTATAGAGACTTATACTTGAAGCTCCAAGGTCTAAATCAAGGCTACAAGACAGTAGATGAATATCACAAAGAGATGGAGATAGCAATGATTCGGGTCAATGTTGTTGAGAATAGAGAAGCCACGATGTCTAGATTTCTTAATGGGTTGAATCAGGACATTGCCAATGTGGTAGAACTACAACACTCTGTGGATCTAGAGGACATGGTGCACATGGCTACGAAGGTGGAGAGATAAATTAGGATGGGACATGTTCGGCCAGGGTTTAATTCGGGTTCTTCACCATCTTTGAAGACGAATCTGAAGAGAGAGGGTATTGTTCAGCCACGATCCTTTGCTCCTTCTAAAACTGAACAATAAACGGCTAAAGTTGATCTCCCTATCGGTGCCAAAGGTAAATCTGAAACTCAGCCTAAACGTTCCTGTGATGTTAATGTTTCAGGTGTCAAGGGCACTGAAATTATGCTTCGGATTGTCTAAACAATAGAATAATGATGATTAGAGATAATGGTGATATGGAATAGGAAAGTGACAGATCTGATTGCGAAGGCATGCCACCATTAGAGGATAGTGATGGGGATGACTTAGCATTACCGGTTGCGGAGTCCTTGGTTATAAGACGCACACTTCAGGTTCAGGTCAAGAAAGATGAATCTAATCAGCAAAGAGAGAATATCTTCCACACACGTTGTTATGTGCAAAGCAAGGTGTGTGGTTTAATTATTGATAGTGGAAGTTGTGTTAATGTTTGTTGTACCACCCTTGTTAGTAAACTAAATTTGAGTACTATTAAGCATGCAAAACCATATAGATTGAAATGGTTGAATGATAGTGGTGAAGTGAAAGTGACTAAACAGGTTATGGTTCCATTTGCAATTGGGAAATATGTTGATGAAGTTATGTGCGACGTGGTACCGATGCAAGCAAGTCACATCTTGTTAGGGACACCTTGGCAATATGATAGGAAGGTAATTCATGATGGGGTTAAAAATAGGTATATCATTGTAAAAGATGGTAAAACCATCATTCTTGTACCTCTTACACCCAAACAGGTGTATGATGATAAAATAAAGCTAAAAAGTGAGCATGAGGTGATGGGGAGAGAAAATCAAGGTGAGGAACATAGGGAGAGAAAATCATCAGATTTGCCCAGAACCTAAACCTCCACAACTCATTCAGCCACTGCTCAAAAACACCAAAATTTGGCCGAGAGTGGAGGTAAGACAAGAGGAGAGAGAAAAGTCAGGAAGTGTGATGAGAAATATGTGGAAAAACTAAAGAAACAGCCTAATTAATATGCTAGAGAGGGTGAGGGAAGATCTGCATATTTCACTAACAAACCAATGATTTTACTTGTGTACAAGGAGGCTTACTTTAATACTAATGATCTTGATCATATTGTGCCTAGTGTTGCTATTTATTTGTTGCAGGAGTGTGATGATGTGTTCCCTGACAATACTCCAAGCGGGATACCACCATTGCGGGGGATTGAGCATCAGATTGATTTCGTACCCGCCTATAGAAGTAATCCAGAGGAAATGACAGAGCTTCAAAGGCAAGTTTATGAGCTAATAGATAACGGATATATTCATGAGAGTATAAGCTCGTGTGTTGTACTCGTGCTCCTCATGCCTAAGAAGGATGGAACATGGAGGGTGTGTGTTGAATGTTGAGCCATCAACAACATAACGATTTTGATTCGAGGTTGAAGCTTTTCGAGGAGAGAGGGGATGATGCAAACCGACCCAGAAACACCAGCAAGGACCCATTACATGTTTAGGGGCTTGATTCGTGGTTTCGAAGGTTTTACCCAAGTCATAATTGCAAGGACCATTGAAGTATTTATATGTATGAGGAGTCCAACCCGACTTTATTTGGGCCATGAAGTGAGGACAACAAAGGAGCCAAAAGAATCCTACTACAGCTTGGAAACATGGGATTGATGCGCTGGATGAAAGAGAATAAATAAACCTTATGGGCTTTATTTAAGTTAGTTAACTACAGCCCAAGGCTTGTTTGGGCTTAATTAAGACTTTGTTTTCAGCTAGGATCCAAGGCTTGCTTGGATTAAGTCATGGGTTTTTCAATTTAGGATTTTGGGTCAATTTTGAGTGGACCTCTTTTAAGTCCACATAAGAGATCCATTAGGGTTAGTTTTTAAAAGACTATTTAAACTCATGTTAGCTAAATTTCGGCAGCCATTGATTAATTTTAATTCTGAACTTTTCAGTTTATGTGTGAGAGTGATTCTTCCATTCTTTAGTTCTTGAACGAACTGAATCCGACTTATCGTAGATTAATTGCCTTCGTGGCGTCATTCTACTCATTCCAATAGTGCTGGTGCCTTGGGGCAGATTTTCATTATGTCACACTCCTATCAGACCTATTTCAGCTTTCCTAGATCAGATCTCATTCTTGGTTGTGGGTTGCGTGACCATGTGATCACGAGGTTCGCATCACATATAAGCGACATTTTTACAAGCTTCAACTTGGCCTTTAATACCAGCAAAGGGATACTTCAGACGAGTAATACCACCACTATTGATTCATTTGTTACAATAAAAACATATACATTAGTTCCTCGCACCAACAATCACTTGTCCTTGAACCCATGTTGGATCATCTGATCTTGCTGGAGCTGAAGCTATGGAAGTCCCACTACTAGATGAATTTTCAGCCATGTAATTTAATCTAAACAAAACAAATTCCATAATATTTAATATTAAATGAAAAGGGAAATACTGAAATCCAAAACAAAACAAACACACATCTGTCCTATATGAAAAATTACACATTTCTTATTTAATTATAATTCTAATGGATATAAATAGTTGACAAGTTTTGAATCTTCTTCATCAAATTAAACTACCTAGCTCTAGCAATATATAGCATATTCCAGTAGTGAAGTTTTGAACCAAATTAATTCAACTAATTAAGAACAAAATGGAATGCATAGAATGTTAAACCACAGACAATGTTGTGTACAACATCTCATGGTGTTTACTTCTTTCAAATTTCATCAAGCACATAACTGCAAGACATAGATGGGTTTACGTATATCATAAATCCTCCAAACACTGCAAGTGCATGATTTATGTATATCATATTATCATCACAAAAGTACTCCCGATCTGAACCTTGAAGAAATTAGAAGCATAGATACACTATAGAGAATCTAGAGATTGTAAATTCAGTTATGGGTGAGGATGCACAAATCAATTAAAGATGACAAAGTTGAATTAAATAACAGTCATCAAGCAAATGGAAGGATGCACAAATTCATGAACAGTCATCAAGCAAATTAAAGAACAGTCATCAAGCAAATTCGAGGCACAATTCGAATCTGTGTTTGAACTTTGAAGTTTTGGACCAAATTAATTCAACTAATTAATATGCTAGAAGCCCAAAACTAGTGTTGTCGGCAGACATCTCAAAATTCATGAAAAAAAAATCAAAACTTAAATCCATGCACAGTACACACACATAGTAGATCAGATTTGGTAAAGATGAAGAGCAAAATGAGCTACCATTTACCGAATGAACAAGAAATTACAGAAGAAGAAAGCCAATAAACTTACACGGTGAAAAGGACATTGCACACTTGATGCGACCATATTATTTGATAGTTTCATCCATATTTACCTCGTGTTTTGCATATATTTTGTGTATAAAATGCCTTGATATTCTTTGTTTTATGTTTTGAAGGCATTTTTGGATGAAAGATCCAAAAATGAGGTAATTGGAGCTGATTGACAGATTTGACCTTCAGTCGGTGTTTTGTGCAGAGTGGAAGCTCTAGAGATCGAGATGAAGTGATTCCAATGACATTCCAAATCTAACATCCATAAATTTATGGAAAGCTAAGGAAAAATAAATAAAATAAGGAAGATCATGGAAATCATAGCCTTCAAAGTCAAATCTTGCAATCTGCCGATATCGACCTTTGTCCATTCCAACTTCAATATCTCAAGCTACAAAAGTTCGATGCTACAAACTCAATTGTTGTGGATTCAGGACTCAAAGACCTATAAACTCTCCAAATTGAAGCTCAAAAAGATGTGATATGAAGGAGATATGAATTTTACAAGAGACAATTAAATTCTGCCAACTTAAGAAAGGACTATTTTGTAAAATAGACACTAGGGTTTCTAAGCATATATAAAGGAGGAGAGGAACAAGGAAGTGGCGGCCAGTACAAAAGAAAACACAAATCTTCCTCCTCCAAACCCTAAATCATGTTTTCTTCCATCTTTTTATTTAATTGTTCAATAAACATGCAAGGCTAGACTCTTTTGCTTGGTTGCAAGGACATGGAAACCTTCAAATTTCAAAAACTGTGAGATCTATTTTTACCTCAATTTTTCAGTTTATATGATGAATATGTTTGTTCTCCTATGCTTATTTTCCTATCATTGTTTATTTAATTGCTAAGAGCAGACTCAAAGTTATTATTGTAGACAATTGATTGCTAAGTTTGATATCAAAATCGAAGTTGTGGTATATGAACTTATGAAGCAACTAAGTTAATAATTGTAGCGGAACTATGTTATTAATCTTAGGGAGAACATTCAATCGAACTAAACATATATTACGGACAATTATGTTTCTTAATTGATCAATTTATCTAGATTTTAATGCTGCCATTGAATCAAATTACTAGTGCGGACACTGTGGTTGTTTGATGGTTAGGGTAAGTTATACGGCGGATCCGTTAACAAACCAATTTTAAGAAGAGATAAATATTCAGAATATAAATTAATGTGTCGTTTCCATGATCAGTTCTGATTTCTGTAGGTGGATGTTGATTTGCAACCAAGGTTTGCTTTATTGATAAATTTCAGTTTTATATAATTTTTGCTTAGGTTGCTTTAGTCTAGCCTAGACAACTTCCAACCCCCCCCCCCAATTGCATAACATATAGCATGAAAATTTGAACTAAATTGTCCTCGTGGGATCGACCCCTTGCTTGCTCTATACTATCTTGTTTGATTTGTTTTAAGCTAGGGTAATTAATTTGTGCGACCACGACATGGCAACAAATTTTGGCGCCGTTGCCGGGGACGTGATTTTAGTTGATTCTTGTGTTCTTTTGTTGTGCTGTGATTTATTCTACTTGTTGTTATTTTTATTTATTTTGAAAAAAAAGAAAAAAGAAAACAAAAAAAAACATATTTGTGTTTGCAGCGGTACTGTTCAAAACAGATTTTTTGGTGGAACTAGGTATTGATCTTTTGTTTTCTGAAGGAAAACGACGTTCTGAGAAGAACTAGTGACCTATCCAGGCCAAATTCTATTGTTTTCTAAGGTTTCTGGACACTTTTAGTTTTCTAGCATAGGATCCTATTGTCTATTGCGTTGTCTTCAATCTCTTGTGTGCTTGGTTTCTTTTTAGTTTTCTTTGCGATTTATGCTTGTAACCCGTTCTGCTAATCAAAGTCATCAAGTGCATGTTGATCTCAAAATAGAAAACACTTTACGCAGGTTACGAAAGGAAGCTCGCGTCAATATCATGGTTGTTGCACGACAACAAACACTTTACGCAGGTTACGAAAGGAAGCTCGCGTCAATATCATGGTTGTTGCACGACAACAAACACTTAAGGAGTTTGCTGCTCCTAACGTTAAAAACCAACCATTGTGCATAAACATAGACAATAATGTGAACTTTGAACTCAAATCTGGTTTTATACATTTGCTGCCAACATTCAACGATCTTGCAGGAGAAGATCCTCACACTCATCTCAAGGAGTTCCACATGGTTTGTGTTGGCATGAAACTGAATGGAGTTGAAAAGGAACAAGTTAAGTTGAAAGCTTTTCCTTTCTCTTTAAAAGGGGCAGCGAAAGCATTGCTTTTTTCTATTCTCCCAGGTTCCATTGACACTTGGAATGACATGAAGAAGATCTTCCTTGAAAAAAAATTCCCAGCATCTCGAGTTGCCAGCATAAGAAAAGAAATATGTGGGATTCGACAATCTCATGGAGAAACACTCACTTAGTATTGGGAAAGATTTGAGCTAATGTGCATTCAATGCCCTCATCATCAAATACCTGATCAGCTGCTCATTCAATACTTCTATGAAGGATTGATGCCTACTAATCGTAGTATCATTGGTGATGCAAGTGGAGGGGTATTGGTAGATAAGACACCTGGTGCTACACGCCAATTAATCTCAAACATGGCAGCCAACTCGAAACAGTTTGGCACCCGTGGAGACTTCTCAAACAAACGAGTGAATGAGGTAAGTATTTCTAACTTTGAGAATAAAGTTAATGATCTTACTTCTCTTGTGCGTTCTTTGGCTTGTGGAAATGTACAGCAGGTAAAAGTTTGTAGCATATGCTCACTACAAGGACATGCTATGGATATGTGCCCAACAATGCAAGAAGATTACATTGAGCAAGCAAATGCGGTTGATGGAACATTCAATGGACAACCCCAACGTAAGTATGATCCCTTTTCTAACACGTACAATCCTGGATGGAGAGATCATCCCAACTTCCGCTACGGGAACCCACCTCAACAAGGCAATCAAGGGAGACAGTTCCATTCCCATGGATTTCAACCACAGCCCCAGCAAAATTATCAAGTAAGACAGCCCCCTCTGTTCACCAACTTCAATGTTATGGGGACATCATCCAGTGATGATCTTCATGAGATGATGAAAACTTTGGCTTCTAACATTGTGACCTTGCAGCAAAATGTCATGTCTTTTCAATATGAAACAAGGTCGAGTATTCATAACTTGGAGAAGCAAATGGGGCAAATAGCTTCAAGTATGGGCAAACTGGAAACACAAATGAATGGAAAATTGCCCTCCCAAGCATTAAATCCAAAAGAGAATGTTAATACAATCATGCTGTGAAGTGGGAAAGAACTTGGAGAAAACAAGTCAAAACAAGTTGAGATGGAGGAAGAAGAAGAGATAGAAAATGAATTGAGTAGCAAGAAGAAACCAACTCCTCCTTCACAAACTAAGACAACGACGACCACTCCAAAGGTAACTCCTCACTCAATGAATTCCAATTTTAAAACAATTCCACCCTTTCCTGTGAGTTCTTCTAGGTCTAAGAAAGAAGACAAAGAAAAAGAGATCTTAGACGTTTTCAAGAAAGTGGAACTCAACATTCCTTTGATTGATGTCGTCAAGCAAATTCCCAAGTATGATAAATTTTTGAAGGAGTAGTGCACTACCAAAAGAGCTTTCAAACTGAAAGGTCATGAAATGGTAAGTATGGGAAAAGTCGTATCTGCTGTTGTTCAAAAGAATATGCCTTTGAAGCAGAAAGACCCAAGTGCGTTTACTATCCCAGGTGCGTTTACTATCCCATGTGTTATTGGCAATGCTAGTTTTAAAAGGGCTCTATGCGATTTAGGTGCATCCATTAGTGTTATGCCTAAACATGTTTATGATTCTCTTAGTTTAAAGCCTTTGAATAAAACCAACATTGTAATACAACTTGCAGATCGTAGTTTTGTTTACCCACTTGGTGTGATAGAAGATGTCCTAGTCAAGATTGATAACTTGCTAATTCCATGTGACTTTTATATTCTTGATATGGAGCATAATTCTTGTGATTCTAGTACTCCTATATTGTTTGGGAGACCGTTCTAAAAACTACCAATACAAATATTAATTGTGGTAAGGATACTTTGTCTATGGAGGTCGGAGATGAAAAGATTGAATTTAATTTTCACGATGCAATGAAATATCCTTATAGCAATGTTTATTCTATCACATGTTGTGACAAAGTGGATAAGTGTGTGCACCAAGTTTGTGATTTTGATTGTGTGGATGGATTAAGCGTAGCTTTGAGCTATGGCTATTATTTTACCTTGGAGGAGATGGAGAGGCACATATGTGTTCCCCAAAATGTGCACGAAGCAGCACTGGCTTTGCAAGCTTTGCAAACCATTCCCCATGGTAATGTCTTTGCTGATTTAGTACTTTCATATAAAAAGCTTTTGCCATCTATTTTACAGGCTCCCGAGTTAGAATTGAAACCTTTGCCTGATAATTTGAAGTACATATTCATTAGCTACAACAATACACTTCATGTTATCATAGCAAAAGGTTTGACCAGTGCGCAAGAGGAAAAACTTGTGAAGTTGTTATGTGATCACAAAACAGCCATTGGATGGACTTTAGCCGACATTAAGGGCATTAGTCCCTCAATGTGTATGCAACATATATTATTGGAGGATGATACGAAACCAACAAGGGAAATGCAAAGGAGGTTGAACCCACCCATGATGGAGGTCGTGAAAGCTAAAATTTTAAAACTATTAGATGCATTTACCCCATCACAGACAGTAAATGGGTGGCGCCAATTCATGTGGTGCCCAAAAAGACTGGAATTACATTGGTGAAAAACAGAGATGATGAATTCATTCCTACTCGCATCTTGAGTGGATGGAGAATGTGTGTTGATTCTTAATCTTTCTACGCGTAAAGATCATTTCCCGTTACCATTCATGGACCAAATGCTTTTGACGTCTGGCAGGTAAGTCTTTTTATTGCTTTCTTGATGGATATAGTGGATACAATCAAGTTGTTATTAATCTTAAGGATCAAGAAAAGACAACGTTTACATGTACATTTGGTACATATGCATATAGAAGAATGCCCTTTGGTCTCTGTAATGCACCTGCAACTTTTCAAAGATGCATGATGAGTATTTTTTCTGACTATGTTGAAAGAATAATTGAGGTTTTCATGGATGATTTCACGGTGTATGGTGATTCTTTTGATATATGTCTAGAAAACTTATCTTTGATCTTGAAAAAGTGCATTGAAACTAACCTTGTCTTGAATTATGAAAAGTGTTATTTTATGGTAGATCAAGGAATAGTTCTTGGGCATGTTGTGTCTTCACGTGGATTGGAAGTTGATAAAGCTAAAATAGATGTTATTTTATCATTACCTTACCCCTCATGCGTGAGGGAAGTTCATTTTTTTCTTGGTCATGCAGGTTTCTATCGACGCTTTATCAAAGACTTCTCGAAGATTACAGCACCCTTGTGCAAACTATTATCCAAAGAAGTGGATTTTGTGTTTGATCAAGCATGAAAGATGCCCATGATGAGCTTAAAAGGTGTGTCACATCTGCCCCTATCATCCAACCACCAAACTGGGATGAACCTTGTGAGATAATGTGTGATGCGAGTGACTATGCGATAGGGGTTGTTCTTGGGCAAAGAATTGGTAAGAATTTGCATGTTATAGCCTATGCTTCCCGCATGTTAGATGGAGCACAATGCAATTACCATACAACTGAAAAGGAACTTCTTGCAGTGGTGTTTGCTCTAAAAAAATTCAGGTCGTATTTACTTGGTACAAAAGTAGTCGTTTTCACTGACCATGCAGCTCTAATTGAAGAAAAAGGAGTCCAAACCAAGATTAATTAGGTGGATCTTGCTTTTACAAGAATTTGATATTGAAATCAAAGACAAAAAAGATGCTGAAAACCATGTGGCGATCACTTGAGCCGACTAAGGACCAAGGATATACAAGTTGAAACAATACGAGAGACATTTCCTGATGAGCAGTTGTATGTGTTAAATTCCTCCACAAGACCATGGTATGCTGATTTGGTGAACTATTTAGTCACCAAAGAATTCCCTCCAGGTTTGTCTACATCCAAAAAAAATAAGCTACGAGCTGATGCTAAATATTATTTCTGGGATACTCCTCATCTGTGGAAATTTTGTGTGGATCAAGTAGTTAGGAGATGTGTACCACAAGATGAATTTCATTCTATTTCTCACCTTTTGTCATTCTCATTCTTGTGGTGGACATTTTGGAGCAAAAAGAACGACCCATAAGGTACTTGAAAGTGGTTTTTATTGGCCTTCTATTTTTAAGGATGCATTTCATTTTTGCAAATCATGTGAAAAATGTCAAAAAAACGGGTAATATCACTCATAAGAATCAAATGCCTTTAACAATATTCTTGTAAGCGAGATTTTTGATGTTTGGGGTATTGATTTTATGGGTCCATTTCCTTCTTCTTTTGGCAATCTTTATATCCTTCTTGTAGTTAATTATGTGTCTAAATGGATTGAGGCAAAAGCCACACGAACTAATGATGCTAAAGTTGTTGTAGATTTTGTTAGGACTCACATATTTGACAAGTTTGGAATCCCTAAAGCTATCATTAGTGATCGTGGCACGCATTTTTGCAACCGTTCAATGGAAGCATTGTTACGCAAATATCATGTGACTCATTGGACTTCTACGGCATACCATCCTCAAACGAATGGCCAAGCTGAGATTTCAAATCGAGAAATCAAGTCCATTTTGGAGAAGACAGTGCAACCCAACCGACGAGACTGGAGTCTACGACTTGGTGATGCACTTTGGGCTTACCGAACTGCTTACAAATCACCAATAGGAATGTCACCTTTTAGGATGATTTATGGGAAAGCATGTCATCTACTAGTGGAACTTGAACATAAAGCTTTTGGGGCCATAAAAAAATGTAACATAGATGATGTTGCTGGGATTGCAAGAAAGTTGCAATTGCAAGAGTTGGAAGAGATTCGAAATGTGACACTTATAAGAATGCAAGGATTTACAAAGATAAGACTAAGAGTCTTCATGACCAAATGATTACAAGAAAAGAGTTTCATGTTGGAGACAAAGTCCTTCTCTATCATTCATGTTTGAAACTTTTTCCTGGTAAGTTGCGTTCTCGTTGGATTGGGCCCTTTGTTGTTTCTAATGTTTTTCCTTATGGTGCAGTTGAAATTACAAGTTTAGAAACAAATAATGTACTCAAGGTCAATGGGCATCGCTTGAAACCTTTCTATGAAAGTTGGATGGCAGAAATCACTACTTTTGTGGAGTTAGCTGAACCGATCAATGAAGAATGAGCATACCACATGTCGAGTCGATGACACAAAACAAAAGCGCTTCCTGGGAGGCAACCTAGCACAAAAAAAATCAGATTTGCTTTCCTTTTCCCTTATTTTTTTTATTGTATTTTATTTTTATTTTTGTTTTGCATTTTTTTTTGTCATTCTCTTATATCCCTTTTCTTTCATTTTCAACATTGAGGACAATGTTGTGTTTTAAGTGTGGGGGTATTGGAAAAATGCCAGTTTTCTTATTTTGTTTTTCTTTATTCTTCCAAAAAAAAATCTATGATTGATCTTTATGAACTCCCATTGGTTTATGAGAATATGAGTATTATGTGTGAGAATTAAGTGAGATAGATGAATATATAAATTGAATGAATGAGTGTGCATGCAAGTTTTAATGTTTAATTGGTTTAGGGATTGACTCTGAAAATATGTCATGTTGATTTTATAGTGTTATACCAATGTAAGCTTTTGAGCCTTCAACATTATATTCTTTGATTGTTCGTTCTTTCAATGATATGTATCTCTAGAACTTGCTTCATATCTTGTCGAGATTACATTCGCATTACATAGATGCATGAAGATGATAAAGGCATTAGGAATCTTAACCGCTTGAGCCAAAAAGCCAACCTAAAGCATATTATCTTTAGTGAGCCCCTTTTGAGCTTGTTTATCTTTTCTTTGCTTTATCTATGTATAAGCCTTAAACTTTTTATATGTTTTCCTCTTTTCCCCTAGCCAAGGATTAGTAGAGCATATACTTATGATAACTCATGGAATTATGGTTGCAAATGATGTGAAAAGAAAGAAGTAGTGATGTTTGATGAAAAGATGGGCAAAGTTGCCAAAGGTGAAGAACAAAAAGAAAAGAAAAAAGAAAAAACGAGCTTGAAATTGAAAGAAGCTAAGCATTGGTGCTTGAAGATTGAAAATTGATGTGTTTTGATGGAATATCTTGGTTGAAATATCATTTCTTTTCAGAATGCTCTACTTTCTTTGGTTTGAACCTTTTCTTCTACTCTCTTTTACATCACCTTAACCTTAGCCCCATTACAACCGGAAAATAAGACCTTTTGATTCATGCATTGTTTGTAATATTTTAGTAATGGAGATGAGATTGAAGAGCAAGCTTATGGTAGAACATATTCATTGATTGAATTTGAGAGCTTTAAACACATAAGCCCTAAACACATGAGTGTTGGAGTGTATATCAATGAGAGGACCTATCACTTTGCCATGGCATAGATTTCTTTTAAATCCCGAAGAGTAATTGAGTTTTGAAGTTTGCATGTAAACAAATTCATGAAGATTTATGTTCTTTATCCTTCTCGATTGTATTCTTATCTATAATGCTTGAATTCTTGGATATTGATGGGAGATTAAGAGATTGATCATGGTTATTTTTATTTTTAATTTAATTTTTTTACCTATCCTTTCTCGAGGACGAGCAAGAGCTAAGTGTGGGGGTATTTGATGCGACCATATTATTTGATAGTTTTATCCATATTTATCTCATGTTTTACATATGTTTTGTGTATATAATGCCTTGATATTCTTTGTTTTATGTTTTGAAGGCATTTTTGGATGAAAGATGCAAAAAGGAGGTAATTGGAGCTGATTGACAGATTTGACCTTCAGTCGGTGTTTTGTGAAGAGTGGAAGCTCTAGAGATTGAAATGAAGTGATTCTAGTGACATTCAAAATCTAACATCCATAAATTTATGGAAAGCTAAGGAAAAAGAAATAAAATAAGGAAGATCATGGAAATCGCAGCCTTCAAAGTCAAATCTTGCAATCTGCCAATATCAACCTTTGTCCATTCCAACTTCAATATATGGAGATACAAAAGTCTGATTGCTGCAAACTCAATTGTCATGGATTTAGGACTCAAAACCCTATAAACGCTCCAAATTGTAGCTCAAAACGATGTGATATGAAGGAGATATGAATTTTACAAGGGATAACTAAATTCTGCCAACTTAAGAAAGGACTATTTTGTAAAATAGACACTAGGGTTTCTAAGCATATATAAAGGAGGAGAGGAGCAAGGAAGTGGCAGCCAGCACAAAAGAAAACACAAATCTTCCTCCTCCAAACCCTAAATCATGTTTTCTTCCATCTTTTTATTTAATTGTTCAATAAACATGTAAGGCTAGACTCTTTTGCTTGGTTGCAAGGACACGGAAACCTTCAAATTTCAAGAACTGTGAGATCTATTTTTACCTCAATTTTTCAGTTTATATGATGAATATGTTTGTTCTCCTATGCTTATTTTCCTATGATTGTTTATTTAATTGCTAAGAGCGGACTCGAAGTTATTATTGTAGACAATCGATTGCTAAGTTTGATATCAAAACCGGAGTTGTGGTATATGAACTTATGAAGCAACTAAGTTAATAATTGTAGCGGATCTATATTATTAATCTTAGGGAGAACATTCAATCGAACTAAACATATATTGCGGAAAATTATATTTCTTAATTGATCATTTTATCTAGATTTTAATGCTGCCATTTAATCAAATTACTAGTGCGGACACTGTGATTGTTTGATGATTAGGGTAAGTTATACGGCGGATCCGTTAACGAACCAATTTTAAGAAGAGATAAATATTCAGAATATAAATTGATGTGTCGTTTCCATGATTAGTTCTAATTTTTGTAGGTGGATGTTGATTTGCAACCAAGGTTTGCTTTATTGATAAATTTCAGTTTTATATAATTTTAGCTTAGTTTGCTTTAGCCTAGCCTAGACAACTTCTAACCCCCCCAATTGCATAACATATAGCACAAAAATCTGAACTAAATCGTCATCGTGGGATCAACCCCTTGCTTGCTCTATACTATCTTGTTTGATTTGTTTTAAGCTAGTGTAATTAATTTGTGCGACCACGACATTTTAACAACACTTGCAAGAGTGAAGACACTGAGGTGAGGACTAAGGAGTTGAGGAGTCTGACTAAGGAGCTAAGGATTGAGGAAAAGGAGTCCGAGTCGGTGACCTGAGGACTGAGTTTTATCGAGGTGAGGAGAGGACTGAGGAAGAGGAGATTTTGAGGGAAGAAAATGTGAAATTGATTTGGGGAAAGGGGTGCGGCGTGCGGGGCGTTAACTCATTTTTTTTAATGGTAGAAATGGCACAACCTGTGTTATTCTGACGTGTTTCAGCTAAAATTTTTGTTATGAACCAAAATTTAAACTAACATAAAAACAATGTTTTCTTTTTATTGCTATGAAATATTTCGGTCGAAACAAACGAAATGATATTAATAACCCCAAGGCAAACTACTATTACTCTTTTTTCTCTCTCTTATTTTTCAACGACTCTTACTTCCCTCTCTCTCAATTAGAAACTAAAAACATGAATAAATAAAGTTTTAGATCAAAATATAAAATTATCAAGAAAAAATGATGAAATTAAAAAAAAATGTTCTTACGGTTTTAATTATTCTTAATCAATACAATTAAATTTAATTAATTAAACTAAGCATTAATTTAATATTTGAATGTTTTTTTAAGATTGAAAAAAAAACATATTACTTTAAATAGAATAAATATGAAGCTTAATTTTTCAAATCAAAATTATCAAATTAAGAGCAAAAAGCAATGCGAAGCTTTTTCTCGAGTGAAAGTTAAATCATTTCAGGTTTAATTTAATCATATTTGTTAAAATCGTGAGTTGACTCGTAAAATCGTCCGATTTTAGGAGCCAACTCATCAAACCTTGTTAACTCGGGTGGAAAAATTCAATTTTGGTCAAACTCGGTCAAACTCAACCAAAATCGGTCAAAATCGCAAAATCGAACCGGATCGGTCCAATTTTACGATCCGGCTAATTCATAATTTTAAAGCCAAATGATTCACTGATTCACCTCTTATATTTATACACAAAAAAAATTTACCTTCTCATTACTTATCCGATGTGGGATAATTGAAGGAAACATTTTAACTTTGCTGCCTCGTTTGAAGAGTGGAGACTGGAGAGTATTTAAGTGGAGAAGAATTGAGGAACAATGGTATTAGTCCGATGTGGGACAAATTGCATTGTCCCACATCGGACAAATTGAAGCTGGACAAATTTTTTTTATATATATATATATATATAATTTTTTAATATATATTAAAAAAATTATAAAAAATATATATTATAAAAAAATAAAATTGTTGTGTTGATTTTATATATATATAATTTTTTAATATATATTAAAAAAATTATAAAAAATATATATTATAAAAAAATAAAATTGTTGTGTTGATTTTATATATATATATATATATATATATAAAATCAACACAACAATTTTATTTTATTTTATATATATATATATATATATATATAATTTTTTAATATATATTAAAAAAATTATAAAAAATATATATTATAAAAAAATAAAATTGTTTGTGTTGATTTTATAAAATATATATATATATATATATATATATATCATGGAATCACTCTTGAAAATTAGTAATATTAACTTTAAAATTTATACTTAAATTTTTTTATTTTGTACTGCAAATTAAAAAAATTTGATGTTTTTAAATCATTTTCATATCCGATGTCGAAATAATTTGTTGGAGTTGGAGCTAGTACTAGTAATATCGATGTTGACTGTTGATACCAGTATTAGTACTGATAATCCTTTCAATAATAATACTTTTGATAAATGTATTAAAAATAACGAGGAAAATGACGGACATGAGACTGATTTTAATTTATATAGCATATCATCAAAATATTTATTTAAAAATTGTTAGCTGTTACCTAATGAAATTCTATGGACATAATTATTTTGTAATGTATTTTTAAATTATTATGAATTATATATGAACCTTAACTAATGAAGTTCTATAGCCATAATTATGTTGTATTGTATTTAGAAATATTTTACTTACGATTTTACGATTTTTCTACCTACACGATTTTAGTTGTGATTTTACGATTTTTGTACAGAAAAATTCAGGTACGATTTTACGATCCGATTTTCCGAACCCCTTTCCATGTCGTGTCAAAATCACGATTTTGACAACTATAAATTTAATTAATCATTATTTTTAATTTAAAAAGGGGACGTGAAAAGGGAAAATAGACAACTTTCAAATATATAATCGATGTAAAATCGGTCTTTTGTTAGCGGACTGAAATTCCACTACTATGAAAGCCCAACACTACAAAAATGTTCAAAGCCCTAACCTACCAAAAATGCAAGACCCTAGACAACCACAGAAAAACACATATAAATTCCTTAATGTGAGCCAACTGCAGCTCTGTCTTTTTACGTATTTCGCCGCCTCCTCTCTGTAAGCTCCTTCTTCTCTTCGCTCCTTCTTCTCTTCGCTCCTTCATCCTCGTCTTCTCTATCCAGATCTGCTAGTAAACACATATGTGAACTACTTTTGGGTGCTGCTAATGGCTATCAATATCAGCGTTAAACATTTATTGATCTCTTTTTATAATTTTAACAACTGGGTTTTTATGGATCCTTGGTTTTGTGTTACGTAGATCATAACTTGATTGATTTGACAATATTTTGATGGGTATGATAAAGCACTGCTTCTGTTTCTGTGTTTGTGCAGGTTTTATTATCCTAATTAAGTATTTTGGAGCTAGACAATATGGTGAAGTTTACAGCAGAGGAGCTTCGGCGTATTATGGACTTAAAGCATAACATCCGTAATATGTCCGTCATTGCTCATGTTGATCATGGTAGGCTTTCATTTGAATTTATGTGATTTATCTTCTTATCGAACTATTTGAATTCGATGCCCATACTTTATGGTTTTGACTGAAACTTTTGTGTTGTTGTTCCTTAATCAAATCTACATGCGCTTTCATGAGGGTTTTTCCTGGCAGTAGTTATCTTTTTATATTCTCCAATATATTAGGTTATGTTTTTGCAAGGTTAAATTTCATAGATTGTTATCCTTGTAGGGTATAACTTAAGTCCTTTTTACAGTAATTTGATTTTTTTTCTTCATTTGTGTTATTATTTATATGCTAATCTTCTATTTTAGAACGTGTGCGCCTTCAGCAGTTCTTGTTTAAAATAACCATCAAGTGGAAAATTCTTGTTGGTCTGGTTTAATTCTATTTTGTAAGAGTTTGTGCTTTAAGTATGTTGTTTAAAATACCTTTATTTGTGAAATTCTTTGTTGGGCTGGATTTGATCTATTTTCCTTTGCAGGAAAGTCAACTCTCACTGATTCTCTTGTTGCCGCTGCTGGTATCATTGCCCAAGAGGTTGCTGGTGATGTTCGAATGACTGATACCCGAGCAGATGAGGCAGAACGTGGTATCACAATCAAATCTACTGGCATCTCTCTATACTATGAGATGTCTGACGAAGCCCTCAAGAGCTACAAGGGGGAGAGACATGGAAATGAGTATCTTATCAACCTTATAGACTCTCCTGGACACGTTGACTTTTCATCTGAGGTCACAGCTGCTCTTCGTATCACTGATGGTGCTCTGGTTGTCGTGGACTGTATTGAGGGTGTGTGTGTCCAGACCGAAACTGTGCTTCGACAGGCTTTGGGTGAGAGGATAAGGCCTGTCCTGACAGTTAACAAGATGGACAGGTGTTTCCTGGAGCTTCAGGTTGATGGAGAGGAGGCATATCAGACATTTTCCAGGGTTATTGAGAATGCCAATGTCATCATGGCAACCTATGAAGATCCCCTCCTCGGTGACTGTCAAGTCTACCCTGAGAAGGGTACCGTTGCTTTCTCTGCTGGTTTGCATGGCTGGGCTTTCACTTTGACCAACTTTGCCAAGATGTATGCCTCAAAGTTTGGAGTGGATGAGACTAAGATGATGGAGAGGCTGTGGGGTGAAAACTTCTTTGATCCTGCTACCAAGAAGTGGACCAGCAAGAACACTGGCTCTGCTACCTGCAAGCGTGGTTTTGTGCAGTTTTGTTATGAACCAATAAAGCAGATTATTAAGACTTGCATGAATGATCAGAAGGATAAATTGTGGCCCATGCTGCAAAAGCTTGGTGTTGTAATGAAGTCTGACGAGAAGGACTTGATGGCAAAGCCTCTGATGAAGCGTGTGATGCAGACCTGGCTGCCAGCAAGCTCTGCTCTGCTTGAAATGATGATCTTTCACCTGCCTTCTCCTGCCACTGCTCAGAGATACCGCGTGGAGAACTTGTATGAGGGTCCCCTTGATGATGTTTATGCCAATGCTATCAGGAACTGTGACCCTGATGCCCCCCTCATGCTTTACGTGTCTAAGATGATTCCTGCATCTGACAAGGGCAGGTTCTTTGCTTTGGGCGTGTTTTCTCTGGAAAGGTAACAACTGGTCTGAAGGTCAGGATCATGGGACCAAACTATGTGCCTGGTGAGAAGAAGGACTTGTATGTGAAGAGTGTGCAGAGGACTGTCATCTGGATGGGGAAGAAGCAAGAAACCGTTGAGGATGTGCCTTGTGGTAACACCGTTGCCTTGGTTGGACTGGATCAGTTCATCACTAAGAATGCCACTTTAACTAATGAGAAGGAAGTCGATGCCCACCCTATTCAGGGCTATGAAGTTCTCTGTCTCGCCTGTTGTGCGTGTGGCTGTTCAGTGCAAGGTAGCATCTGACCTCCCCAAGCTAGTTGAAGGTCTGAAGCGATTGGCCAAGTCTGATCCCATGGTTGTCTGTAGCATCGAGGAATCTGGAGAGCATATCATTGCTGGAGCTGGAGAACTGCACCTTGAGATCTGTTTGAAGGATTTGCAGGATGATTTTATGGGTGGGGCAGAAATAATCAAGTCTGACCCTGTTGTGTCGTTCCGTGAGACTGTCCTAGAGAAGTCCTGCCGTGTGGTGATGAGCAAATCTCCTAACAAGCACAATCGTCTGTACATGGAGGCACGGCCCATGGAAGAAGGGCTTGCAGAGGCTATTGATGACGGTCGTGTTGGGCCAAGGGATGATCCAAAGAATCGTGCCAAGATCTTGTCTGAGGAGTTTGGTTGGGACAAGGATCTTGCAAAGAAAATCTGGTGCTTTGGTCCTGAGACGACGGGGCCAAACATGGTTGTGGATATGTGCAAGGGAGTGCAGTACCTTAATGAAATCAAGGATTCTGTTGTTGCTGGTTTCCAGTGGGCTTCAAAGGAAGGTGTGTTGGCTGAAGAAAACATGCGAGGAATCTGCTTTGAAGTGTGCGATGTGGTTCTTCATGCTGATGCCATTCACAGAGGGGGTGGTCAGGTCATTCCTACTGCCAGGAGGGTTATCTATGCCTCCCAGCTGACTGCCAAGCCCAGGCTTCTTGAGCCCGTGTACATGGTGGAGATCCAAGCCCCTGAGCAGGCTCTTGGTGGCATCTACAGTGTTCTTAACCAGAAACGTGGTCACGTGTTTGAAGAGATGCAGAGGCCTGGCACGCCCTTGTACAATATCAAGGCGTACCTTCCTGTTGTCGAGTCTTTTGGGTTTTCTGGAACTTTGAGGGCCGCAACATCAGGGCAGGCTTTCCCGCAGTGTGTTTTCGACCACTGGGACATGATGTCTTCTGATCCGCTCGAGGCCGGTACACAGGCTGCGCAGCTTGTTGCCGATATCAGGAAGCGCAAGGGTTTGAAGGAGCAGATGACCCCTCTCTCTGAGTTCGAGGACAAGCTCTGAGCATTCAGTTTTCTGTTGAAGCAAACTTTGATTAGTTTGAGCTCAGCTTGGTTGTACTATTTTTGTGATGTTTTTAAATTTTGTTACGGGTCAGTGGAGGAGTTGCCTGGCCTATTGGAACACTTAGTATGTTTTTCGTATTACTCATTTTTATTTACTCCTGTTAAAAAACTCCAGGAACGTTGGTACCCGTTTTAAGCTATGCTATATTTTAATGTCAAATGGTTCATTTTAATGAATCAGATAAGATATTGCAGGCATATATATATACATATATACACACTCACACACACACTGGCCAGTGACCTCGCACTCGTTCCCGTATCATATTTTTTTCAATGTTAAAAATTTAAATATATGAGATTTTTTTTATTATAATATAAATTTAAGTGAAATAATAAATTTGTTCAGAATTTCTATTAAAATAAAAAAAAATATGATATAATAATAATAATAATAATAACTAACATTATTATTATTATGGCGCATATAATAAATTAATAAAATCACCAGGTCTGAAAAATAGATAAAAATAATACAAAACCTAAAAAAAAAAAAAAAAAGGAAAAAGAGAGCAATATTAATTTGAAAACCATCACCAACATAAATTGAAATTTTATCACCAACATAAATTGAAATTTTAGGATTGAAACAAATAAAAATAAATCCCTTATAAAATATAAAATGATAAAAATTAAAAACAAAAACTAAAAATATAGATGCATAAATGTGGATAAAAAATAAATATTGTCGAAGAATGATGGAAAAAACCAAAGAAATTAATAGCAAATAAAAAATTCAAATAATAAGAACCGAAATGAAAAATAAAATATATAATTAATTACAATCGAACAACAATATTCAAATAAATAAAAATATTGGGATCGAAACAAATAAATATATATATATTTTTTAAAAATTACAGTGTAATCTTGTTAATTTTTTTTAAGAATTGAAATATGATAATTTCAATTGGAGGACACAACCAAAACAAACTATATAATTAATTCAATTGAAGGATAAAATTGAAATAAATAAAACCTTGGGACCGAAATAAATAAAGACATTTTAAAAATAGTATAATGTTTACACAAAATTAAAAGAATAAGTACCGAAATGAAAGATAAAATATATGAAAAAATTTCAATTGGAGGACCTAATCATAAGCAATTAAAACTTGCATATTGAAATAATTAAAATAACCAAAAGAAAACTGAAAATCAAAAAAATAAGAACTAAAGTGAAACCCAACCTATATAATCAGTTTCAATTGAAGGGCACAATTGAAACAAATCAAAAACTATATTAAAAAACAATAATAAAAGGGAAAATTAAAACACCAGGGACCAATATAAACGTGTCAACAACATCAAGGACCGATGTGCATATCCGGCCGGTAGGTGAGAGAAAAGGCAACGAAGACATAAAATCGGCCACCGGAGCTTCACCGGCCACCATAACCCGACACGTGCCTCACCGGGAGAAAGAGCACATGCCGACGCACAATGGGACATGGCGGAAGATGGTTTTTTAACAACGGGAATAGGCGCACTCGCCGCTCTAAGGGCGCGTGTGACGGAAACACTGCGGGCGCGTCCGTATGGCGCGCCTGTAGTATTTTCAAAAATAAATAATAAAATAATAGCCAATTACCAACACACCCCTGGACCCACCCGACCACAAAAAAACCACCGTGGAAAATGCATAACTACCCTTGGTCCGGTGCTTGTGTTTTGTCATTTAGGGGGGCTAAAACCGTCGTTTCACTGTGCATAAATTCAGAAATACCATCCATGTCCCTTGGAAATTTCTAAAGTACCCTCGTTCCGGTTTGCCTTATTTTGTCTTTGAGGGGGGCTATTTTTGCCGTTTCACTGTTCAACAAATCAAGAAATACTATCTGTGTCCCCCGGAAAATCCAAAAATGCCCCTAGGTCTGGGGGTTAAAAATTTTCAGTTCTAGGGGTAAAATGGTAATTACACTATAGCAATGAATAGTAAACTGAGTCTGTGTACACAGTAAAACAACGACAATGTTTATTATTTAGTGAATATAGTTGTGAATCAGATAAGATTGCTTCTTTCAGTGTTCATGAATGCATCCTTAAATTAGATTACAAAAAAGCAAAATAGTCCTTTATGGGTGGGCATTATAAGTGGTTTCTTTTGACAAATTTTGTACTTCAATGCGGTATGCTTTCTAGTTGCAATAAAAAACTTGCCAAAACTTTGTTTCACTGATAAAAATGTCAAGGTGGTTTTGTTTTAATATAAAGATGATTACATACACAGATCAACCATTCGTGGCGTGTATAATGTTGGATGTTGGGTACAACGTCATAGTGAGGGTGTTTTGAATATGTATGGATTAATTATAAAATTATAATTTTAAAAGGATTAATAGTTGTCGTATAGTATTATAGTTATTAGGATTATAATGATTTGTGAGAGTAAGAGAATTAATATATGAAAAAAATATCATTACTAGTGCATCTTACTTATGATAAACTGTATTGTTATTGATTTATTTATTTAAGTTGTATTACTTTTTGCTGGTATATTTAAAGTTTAAGAAAAGTCAAGGTTCATGAAAATTATTCAGAATGCTTTTTTATATGAAATATTCATAAAAAAGTACAATTTGTCACAAATAAAAATATATTTTTGTATTTTTTAAATAAAATATTTAAAAAAAAGGAGAAACATATATTAAAATACAAGGTTACTATTTTACAATGTAAATCTACAATATGATATTAAGAAAAAAATGGTTGGAAAACACGTAGGAACCCACATAAATTTAAGATGGTATATGATTTTTTTTATAGAAATTTTGGAAATTTTGTGGGCTATATTTGACCAAAATACAAATAAAAAATAAAATTGCTACAAAAGCAGTAGGGTGCATGCCAAACACGCCCTTAACTAAAAATCAGATGCTTAAAAAATGTTTTAAGGTCTTGTTTGACAAAAAACACTTTGAGGACACCATTTGTGTTTTTTCTTTTGAAAATGTCAAACCAACCAAACTCTACCTTATTGAACATGGTCTCGGTTTAACCACTTGGACAAGGCTTTCTAGCCTAAAGACCTAAACTCACAAATATGACATAAAATTAGAAAAGAAATAACAAAGATCAGAGGAGGGAAGAACATTTGAATTTACTCACTGATATGAGGAACGCTTTAAACCATATTCAAATTGAAAGCATAAACATTTAAGAAAACAACATTCAACAAGATTCCGAGCTAGATCATCACAATAGATACCAACTCATTATGATTAATCAATTTTATACAAAAGACAAAGCGAATGAACCAGAGATCAAGTTATTAAATCAATATTTTTAAGCCATAAAGACAAGATTAATGATCAAGTATGCACGTATATGTAAGAACCATCAACCGACCAAAAAGACAAATCAATTATCTAATGCAAAATTCAATGAATAAATGCCAACCTAGAAATGCTATAAAACCTAAAAGTGTTGCAAAACCTAAAAAAGAAGAAGCATAAGGAGCCCATGAAATAACCTAAACTTACAAAACAAAGCTTAAGCATGCTTAAAACAACTTGTTTGCATCATTATAACAAGAAGAAACAAAAATCAGTAGCAAAAATAGTAAGCAAGATCCATGATCACAACAACAAAAATAACATTCACTATTCATAAACATTGTTCTATAAATTAAACCTATTGTCCTGAAGCTCAAATAAATGTTTACAACTTCAACAAACGCAATAAGCTAACTTAAAAACAACCTAAAACACAACTTCAATACTTAAAATATTTTGCAATGACTTCAAAAATTGATTAAACAAAAATCAAAACATGCAAAAACATCATTGTATACTAATATTTTCCATTCCATTATCATATCCCAACACATACCAATAAGGCAATTAAACAAAACTTGAATATATACAAGCTATATTCAAGGCATGCTTAAACATCTCAAAAAAAATATTCAATGGATTTTAAACTAGCAAATGACTTCAATAAACTAGCAAATGACTTCAAAAGATGCTTTAAAAAACATTTTAAACAACAATTTAAAGACGATAAATGAGAGGAAATAAAACGTGGGGGCACATATCTCGAACAAGGGCTACACATCCTTGTAGAGGGGAAACTCCTTTGTCGAATGGTGGTGATTGGATCCCCTGAGGTGGTTAAATATAACATGTTTATTTGCATGAAGGTGACAACTATCATCTTTTTGACTAAAGAAGACAACTAAGAGACGACATGTTACTATTCTTTTTCATTAAAAAAAGAGTGATGATGTGAACCTCGTGATCACGTAACCCACATCCAGGAATGAGATCTGATAAGAGTGTGAAACAATGGAAACCTGACCCAAGACACTAGTACTATTGGAATTAGTAAAATGATGCCATGAGGCCAGCTAATCTTTGATAAGTCAGATTCAGTTCGTTCAAGAGCTAAAAATACAAGAATCACTCTCACACATTAAAATGAAAAGTTTAGAATTAATATTCATCAATGACTGCCAAAATTTAGGTTACATGAGTTTAAATAGTTCTTGAAAATGTAACCCTAATGGACCCCTTATGTGGACTTAAATGAGGTCCACTCAAAACTGACCCAAAACCCTAAACTAGAAAGCCCATAACTTAATCTAAACAAGCCTTGGATCCTAGCTGAAAAGAAAATCTTAATTAAGCACAAACAAGCATTGAGATGTAGCTAACAAAATTAAATAAAGCCCATAATATTAAATGCATTAACTACCATGAGAAGAAGAGAAGTATTATAGAGCTCATTCAAGGCTTATCTATAGCCTTCCATCTAGCCTCATAATCCTATATAAAAAAGTTATTCACCCATGTTGTTTCCAAGTTGTAGTATGATTATTTTGTCTCCTTTGTTGTCCTCACTTCATGGCCCTAATAAGGTTGTATTGGACCCCTTCTGCACATGGATAAGATGTACTAGAGTCTTCTCTTGACACTCCAATGGTCCTTGCAATTCAGACTAGGTTGAAACCTTCAAAAGTAATGCATTCAATGTCTTTGTCTTATGGGCTTTGTTTAATTTTGTTAGCTACAGTCTAAGGCATGTTTAGGCTTAATTAATTATTTGTTTTCAGTTAGGATCTAAGGCTTCTTTAGATTAAGTCATGGACTTTCTAATTTAAGATTTTAATTTAGTTTTGAGTAGACTTCATTTAAGTCCACATAAGGGGTGCATTAGGTTTATTTTTTCAAGAACTATTTAAACTCATGTAACCTAAATTTCAGCAGCCATTGATGAATATTAATTCTGAATCTTTCAGTTTTATGTGTGAGCATGATTCTTGTATTCTTTAGTTCTTGAACGAATTGAATCTGACTTATCGAAGATTATCTAGCTTTGTGGCGTTATTCTACTTATTCCAATAGTGGTGGTGTCTTGGAGCAAGTTTCTATCGTGTCACACTCCTAACAGACCTATTTCAACTTTCTGGGACCGGATCTCATTCTTGGTTGTGGGTTACGTAACCATGTGACCACGAGGTTCGCATCAAGGTACCCAATCCCTTGTGTAATCAGTTTGCGACATAATTGAACCTCCAATTAAAACCTCTAGTATGCGATATGAAAATAAGCCCAAATTGAATATATGGTGCGATCACAATGCCTATACACATAATTTTGAGTTTCAATTGATTTTAAGGTGTTTTGCTTAGGGTTCACTAAGATAGTGTTTCTTGGATAAAATTGAGTGATTCTTCAAATTTCAACTAATGCCTATAACTCTCTCTTTCTCTTTTTTTTTTAATATACTGAATCTCTTTCTTTTTTTTCTTTTTCTTTAATATACTGAAATGACGAGAAAAAAAAAGATAAAATATAACCTCTTTTTTATTAGATGATGCAGACACGAAGAACAATGATGTGAACCTCGTGATCATATGGTAACCCATAATCAAGAATGAGATCGATCCCGGAAAGCCGAAATAGGTCTGATAAGAGTGTGACATAATGAAAACCTGCCCCAAGGAACCAACACTATTGGAATGAGTAGAATGACGCCACGAAGCCAGCTAATCTTTGATAAGTTGGATTCAATTCATTCAAGAACTAAAAAAATGCAAGAATCACTCTTACAAAACTGAAAAATTCAGAATTAATATTTATCAATGGCTCCTGAAATTTAGGTTACATGAGTTTAAATAGTTCTTGAAAAAGTAAACCTAATGGACCCCTTATGTGGACTTAAATGAGGTTCACTCAAAACTGACCCAAACCCCCAAATTGGAAAGCCCGTGACTTAATCCAAAGAAGCCTTGGATCCTAGCTGAAAACAAAATATTAATTAAGCCCAAACAAGCCTTGAGTTGTAGCTAACAAAATTAAATAAAGCCCATAAGCCTAAAAAAGAATAAAAACAAAAAATTGGACAAAAATATACAGTAACAATCTCGTTTTGAGACTTGACAAGAATCTAACCTCTTACGCAATTTTTATGGAATAAAATTTAAACCAGGAGTAAACGAAGACGAAATGACCTCAAACGCAATATTTAGTATTATAATATTAAAAAAACAAAAAAAACTCAATTTATAGATCGTTCTCTTACTCATAGGTACCCAATCCCTTGTGTTATCAGTTTGTTGCCGAATTGAACCTCCAATTGGAACCTCTAGTATACAATATCAAATAAGCTCAAATTTAATATATGGTGTGATAGAAATGCCAATACACAGAACTTTGAGTTTGAATTGATTCTATGATGTTTTTCTTAGGGTTTACTAAGGTAGTGTTTTGCAGCAGAAATGAACCTCGAAGTAAAACCTCAAGTAAACAATATCATAATAGGCTCAAATTTGACATATGATGTTATCTCAACCACAATAGACAGAATATGAATTTTCAATTGATTCTGGCATGATTTTTTTATGTTTCCCTAAAGTTGTGTTTTCTATGCCAAAAATTCAATGATTCTTCAAATTTCAACTAATGCCTCTATCTCTCTTTTTTTTAATTTTTTTTAATATATTGGTTTTTTTTCTTCTTAATATACTGAAATGACGAGACAGAAAAAGATGAAATATAACCTCTTTTCTTTTTATTCAATGACATAGACACGAAAAACAAGGAGATGGACACAAACACTGAAAAACTTTAAGGAGCACTAAAAAAACAAAAATAACAAAATAATATGACCTTGTTTCGGAGCCTTGCTATTGGAATGAGTAGAATGACGCCACGAAACCAGTTAATCTTCGATAAGTCAGATTCAGTTCGTTCGAGAACTAAAAAAATACAAGAATCACTCTTACACATAAAACTAAAAAATTCAGAAATAATATTCATCAATGGATGTCGAAATTTAGCTTAGATGAGTTTAAATAGTTTTTGAAAAAATAACTCTAATTGACCCCTTATGTGGACTTAAATGAGATCCACTCAAAACTGACCTAAAACCCTAAATTGAAAAGTCCATGACATAAACCAAACAAATTTTGGATCCTAACTGAAAACAAAGTCTTAATTAAGTCTAAACAAGCCTGGAGCTATAAACAAAATTAAATAAAGTCCATAAGACTTATTTATACCTTCCATCCAACCCATTAATCTCATGTTTCCAACTTGTAGTAGGATTTTTTTGCCTCATTTGCTGTCCTCACTTTATGGTCCAAATAAAGTTGTATTGAACCTCTCCTACACATAGATAAAATATACTAGAATCTCTTCTTGATACTTAAATGATTCTTACAATTCTGAGCTGGTTGAAATCTTCAAAACCATAAATCACCCAACTTTTATGCCACCTAACAATAATAACAAGGGGATTGGGAAATTCCATATATTGAAACTCTTATATACCTATATTTTCTAGCCGATATGGGCGCTGCTAAGCTGGCTCCATTGAGAATTGCATATCCCTACTGAATATTCAGATTCATTTTGAATTCCCTAGACTATTATTTGCGCACACAAGAAGATATCGCTTCATTCGGGGCTACAGCATAATAAGATTAAATATAACACCATATAGCGTACCAACTTCATCACATCATGACTGGAGTTATTATAAGACAACAAAACACGACCGGAAAAAAATCCTTCCGTTCCCATGGGGGACAACTACTAATCCACAGTAACTAAATTTAAAATCGCAGAAAACTCCAGAAACCAGGCAGCACCAATGCCACTCTGTATCGTCATCTCTGGAAGCCAATCAAGTTGCTTCAACAGAAAACTGAATGCTCAGAGCTTGTCCTCGAACTCAGAGAGAGGGGTCATCTGCTCCTTCAAACCCTTGCGCTTCCTGATATCGGCAACAAGCTGCGCAGCCTGTGTACCGGCCTCGAGCGGATCAGAAGACATCATGTCCCAGTGGTCGAAAACACACTGCGGGAAAGCCTGCCCTGATGTTGCGGCCCTCAAAGTTCCAGAAAACCCAAAAGACTCGACAACAGGAAGGTACGCCTTGATATTGTACAAGGGCGTGCCAGGCCTCTGCATCTCTTCAAACACGTGACCACGTTTCTGGTTAAGAACACTGTAGATGCCACCAAGAGCCTGCTCAGGGGCTTGGATCTCCACCATGTACACGGGCTCAAGAAGCCTGGGCTTGGCAGTCAGCTGGGAGGCATAGATAACCCTCCTGGCAGTAGGAATGACCTGACCACCCCCTCTGTGAATGGCATCAGCATGAAGAACCACATCGCACACTTCAAAGCAGATTCCTCGCATGTTTTCTTCAGCCAACACACCTTCCTTTGAAGCCCACTGGAAACCAGCAACAACAGAATCCTTGATTTCATTAAGGTACTGCACTCCCTTGCACATATCCACAACCATGTTTGGCCCCGTCGTCTCAGGACCAAAGCACCAGATTTTCTTTGCAAGATCCTTGTCCCAACCAAACTCCTCAGACAAGATCTTGGCACGATTCTTTGGATCATCCCTTGGCCCAACACGACCGTCATCAATAGCCTCTGCAAGCCCTTCTTCCATGGGCCGTGCCTCCATGTACAGACGATTGTGCTTGTTAGGAGATTTGCTCATCACCACACGGCAGGACTTCTCTAGGACAGTCTCACGGAACGACACAACAGGGTCAGACTTGATTATTTCTGCCCCACCCATAAAATCATCCTGCAAATCCTTCAAACAGATCTCAAGGTGCAGTTCTCCAGCTCCAGCAATGATATGCTCTCCAGATTCCTCGATGCTACAGACAACCATGGGATCAGACTTGGCCAATCGCTTCAGACCTTCAACCAGCTTGGGGAGGTCAGATGCTACCTTGCACTGAACAGCCACACGCACAACAGGCGAGACAGAGAACTTCATAGCGCGAATAGGGTGGGCATCGACTTCCTTCTCATTAGTTAAAGTGGCATTCTTAGTGATGAACTGATCCAGTCCAACCAAGGCAACGGTGTTACCACAAGGCACATCCTCAACGGTTTCTTGCTTCTTCCCCATCCAGATGACAGTCCTCTGCACACTCTTCACATACAAGTCCTTCTTCTCACCAGGCACATAGTTTGGTCCCATGATCCTGACCTTCAGACCAGTTGTTACCTTTCCAGAGAAAACACGCCCAAAAGCAAAGAACCT
The DNA here is from genome assembly GCA_029228465.1 of Salix viminalis. Lineage (NCBI taxonomy): Eukaryota > Viridiplantae > Streptophyta > Magnoliopsida > Malpighiales > Salicaceae > Salix > Salix viminalis. The sequence goes on from CM055432.1 coordinate 6,255,761, forward strand.
GCCCTTGTCAGATGCAGGAATCATCTTAGACACGTAAAGCATGAGGGGGGCATCAGGGTCACAGTTCCTGATAGCATTGGCATAAACATCATCAAGGGGACCCTCATACAAGTTCTCCACGCGGTATCTCTGAGCAGTGGCAGGAGAAGGCAGGTGAAAGATCATCATTTCAAGCAGAGCAGAGCTTGCTGGCAGCCAGGTCTGCATCACACGCTTCATCAGAGGCTTTGCCATCAAGTCCTTCTCGTCAGACTTCATTACAACACCAAGCTTTTGCAGCATGGGCCACAATTTATCCTTCTGATCATTCATGCAAGTCTTAATAATCTGCTTTATTGGTTCATAACAAAACTGCACAAAACCACGCTTGCAGGTAGCAGAGCCAGTGTTCTTGCTGGTCCACTTCTTGGTAGCAGGATCAAAGAAGTTTTCACCCCACAGCCTCTCCATCATCTTAGTCTCATCCACTCCAAACTTTGAGGCATACATCTTGGCAAAGTTGGTCAAAGTGAAAGCCCAGCCGTGCAAACCAGCAGAGAAAGCAACGGTACCCTTCTCAGGGTAGACTTGACAGTCACCGAGGAGGGGATCTTCATAGGTTGCCATGATGACATTGGCATTCTCAATAACCCTGGAAAATGTCTGATATGCCTCCTCTCCATCAACCTGAAGCTCCAGGAAACACCTGTCCATCTTGTTAACTGTCAGGACAGGCCTTATCCTCTCACCCAAAGCCTGTCGAAGCACAGTTTCGGTCTGGACACACACACCCTCAATACAGTCCACGACAACCAGAGCACCATCAGTGATACGAAGAGCAGCTGTGACCTCAGATGAAAAGTCAACGTGTCCAGGAGAGTCTATAAGGTTGATAAGATACTCATTTCCATGTCTCTCCCCCTTGTAGCTCTTGAGGGCTTCGTCAGACATCTCATAGTATAGAGAGATGCCAGTAGATTTGATTGTGATACCACGTTCTGCCTCATCTGCTCGGGTATCAGTCATTCGAACATCACCAGCAACCTCTTGGGCAATGATACCAGCAGCGGCAACAAGAGAATCAGTGAGAGTTGACTTTCCTGCAAAGGAAAATAGATCAAATCCAGCCCAACAAAGAATTTCACACATAAAAGCACAGGCTTTCAATAACAAAAGTAAAATAAGCACAGAAATACATAAGAACAAGACCAACCAAAAACTACATGAGGTATTCAATATATAGTCCCAACTGTTGAAACACCATTAGTGGGTGATAACAGTTTAAATGAAGCAACCACATGTCATACAAAAAATATAAGTTATTTTTTAGCCGCCTGGTGCTAGAACAATTAACAGACATTATGATTAATCTCACGCAACCCATCCACATGGGGTATAAAAAGACAACTACTGCCAAGAAAAGAACTTATTGCTGCACATAAAGGGTCCGCTTAAGAAGAATCACAGCAATATTTCCAGTGAAAAAAATAAAGATGATGAGACATATTCACTTGGCAGATGGAGACTAAACTTTACCATGGTCAACATGAGCAATAACAGACATATTACGGATGTTATGCTTTAAGTCCATGATACGCCGAAGCTCTTCTGCTGTAAACTTCACCTGTAGATATCAAAATAACATTCAGTATAGATAATTAAGAATAAATTACAGCCATATAGTAAACCACCAAATAAAAGTACCAAAACAACAGTAAGGCTTACCATTTTGGCTAGTCTTTAAATTTCACCAAATTAATCAATCAAACACAAAAGAACACACCTGGCCACCAAAATATCAACAAAGTCAGCCTAAATAATTCACAGATCCATAACAATTCATTTCAATAAAATACTCTGATCAAAAAGCAACTAGAGATTTTCTAAATTGAAGCATCAATGATAAAAGTTCCTAAAAAATATCAAAGTTTTTCGAAAAAAATGCATTTTATTTATAAAAAAAAACAGACTAATTTTACAGATGTAATTGCAGAAAAATCATTCAGAATATTTAGTCAAATTATACTACTAACATAATCATTACGAAAATCAGTCAAACTCAAATAAAAAAGAAAATAGTAAAATTATGATCTAGAAATTAAAGGAGGATCTAAGCAAACCACAAGCAATTACAGAGATAAAAAGAAGTAAATAAAATTAAACAGGAAAAAATTTGAGAAAGATAGTGGAAATAATTACGATCTGTGTAGATCTAAGAAAATACAAACTAACATCGATAAGATAAGGAAAAGAAACGGTACCTGAAGATGAAAATGAGAGAGAGCAAAAAGCTGCAAGAGAGGAGAGGGAGAGGGAGAGAGAAACTACCAAAGGATCTCTCTTTAAGAGCGAGCAGTGTTAGTAGCTGAAAAAGAGACGCCCATTAATATATGGAGAAAGAACTGAGGGATATAATTGTAAATGGGAGAATATGCTGTTGTAAATATCTTCACGCTTCATATTCAACGAAGCTAGGGTTTTTTTCGTCTGTTTATTGGGCTTTAGTTTTGAAAATCACTGGGCTTAGGTTTCATTTATATCCAATTTTATTCTTTTATTTTTACAACAAGCTACTTGAGTTGTTATTTTTGAGGTTGACCCAATGCGCGTGTTGTGTCAATCAATAAAAACTGACTATATACTAATAAAATCAAGAATTGAAGGATCATTTTCGCGTAAGGTTTATCAAATTTGGTGAAGGGTAAAGACATTAAATATGTCTGCAAAGTTGGTACCCAAATAGTATATTTTTCGGGAAGAAAGCTATTTTTTCTCAATTTTGGCTTTTGATTACTCTCTCCTCATGCCAGAAATTTCTCTTATATTTATGTCTGGAAGAAGAGGGCTTAAAGTAGGTGTAATGAACTATCGAATTCGACAGCTACAGCAGATTGTCTGAGTGTCACTTTTGGGGCTGAACAAATACATGTGTGATGTCATTCAATCAAAACTGACAATACGCTAGTATAATCAAGAATCAGATGATCATTTTCATGTAAGATTTGTCAAATTTGATGAAGGATAAAGGCATTAAATATCCCTACAAAGTTGGTATCAAAATTGGATTTTTTTCGACAAACTTTTGGGGAAGAAAATGAATAATAACCATTCAACACGTCTTTTGACCCTTTTTTTCTCTATTAAAGTTTAATTTGGCCCTTTATCTTTTGATAACTCTCATTTCATCCCCAATTTCAACAAATTGACTTGCAAAAAAAATTAATTTTCATCTCTAAAAATTCTGATCTTCTCAATTTAACCCAAATCAGGCTCCCAAACTTAATTTCTCATAAATTAAGCCCTTAATATAATTAATTTGACTCATTTAAAGTATAATTAAGTCCTTTCACTTAATTAAATCATTCAATTGGATCTTAAATTAATTATCAAACATAATTATACTTTCACTTAATTAAATCCTTCAATTAGATCTTAAATTAATTATCAAACATAATTATACTTTAAATTTGCCCACGATTAAATCAAATTGGCATATAAAAATATATAATTATGCCTTTCAACTTAATTTTTACATAGATTATTCAATAGTAAATTATTTTAGCCTTGAATCTGTATATTCCTTCATTTTTGGGCATAATAAAGACACGATCGGACTCTCCAATCTGGCAAATTTTTCAACTTGATTTTTCCATCAATGTCAGCCCCTTTTTATTTTATTTTATTGTTATTTTTATTTTATTTCGAGTAGATTTTGGGGAATAACCCAGAAATGGGTTATGACAAAATCCTTGATTGAATCGACAAAACCCATTAAAAGTTTAATTAGTTCATTGAAAATAATTAATTCTTTAAGTTTTATCTAATTGACTTTCAAACTTAATTTTTTCTTCAATTAAGCCTATTAGAAGTTTAATTGAGTCCTTAGACTCAATTTTTTTTGTTTTGGTCAAATTTGGATTTCAATCTCGATCTTCTTTTTTTTTCTTCATCCAATTTTGTCAAACTCTCTCAATCTAGTTATTATTATGGTCTTTTGCAGCTTAAATGTCTTTTATGTCTTGAAATTTTTTTTGAATTTTAAATTCTCTTAAAAATACATTGAAAATACCATAAAGAATGAAAACACATTAAAAATCTATATATATATAGTTTTTTTATGTGTTTGTTTTGCTATTTTTTGGATTTTTTTAAAAAAGAAAGGGGGTAAAAAATTGGGTTATGTAAAAACAACACAAAAACAAGGTTGACCAAAACTAGTACAAAATCGTTAGATTTGATGCTGAAAAGTTATGGCCCGAATAAAGTTAGATTGAGGCCCTCTTGCATATTAATGAAATGTAATAAAGCCTCTTATTAATGTTCCAATGAATCTTTAATTTCTGTCTTGGCCAACACTTGCAAAACTAGTTTATTTAATGCTTCTTGCAATGCTTTCATATTGGACTTTGTAATTGGTTACTTAAAACATGTAACAAATTCTTGTTGGTGTTCGTGGGTTATCCATATAAATTCTTATTGGCCTTAGATGAAAGAAAATGTGCAAAACTAAGTCTAAAGCCTTATGTCATAGTTTATATACTCTTTTGTCAAAGCTTAAAAAACATTGCTTTGAAATTTTTTATGGTTTTTATGCTAGGTACCATATCAAAAGGATTAGAAATATTATTTTTCTAGCTACAAAGCTTTCATATATTGTTATAAAATTGATGATGTAACTAACATAACATATTTATTCTTTAGGGAGATAGTTCAACTCCAAAAGGCACATATGAGAATTATGTTTAATCGTGATATCTTATCTATTATGGGAAGATTTTGTTAGGAAAATTAGAAACAAAATTGTTATTTTTTACTCTATTTCATACATAAATAAATAATTAAATTGAAGTAGTTAATAAGATTTGAACTATGTTAAACTATCATTCAAAAGAATTTGAAAAATTATAAAGATTGACTGTCATTTAATAAATTTGTTTATTATAAGATTGTGCATTCTACTACTTATTTTGAAATTATTTATGACTTTGATTATTTGACTCTTTTGGATTTGTTTTGTTTACCTAATAATGAAAGGGTTAGTATTGATGAGAATAGAAAAATATAGCTTGTAAAGGATATATATCTATAAGAATATGACACAACAAATATAAAAATAAGCAATATGCATTTAAAGTTAATAAAGAACAAAAAAGGTTATTTTTGAACCAAGTGATTGATTTTAGGTGCATATATGGAAAAAAAAAGATTTCTTCAACAAGGAAAATCTAATTTAATGTTAAGAGGAGATGGATCATTCCAGATCAGTGAAATAATAATGATAATGCATAAAAGTGGATTTACTAGGTGGGTATGATGTTTATGCTATTTTCAATGTTTTTGAGGTTTTTTTATTGATGCATATGGTTATTTTGGATAAATCCTTTTCTTTTAAAGAAAAGGAGATGATACAATAAAAACTATATAAAAGATCCATTATAATTTCAAATGAACCAATTACAAAATCAAAGGCAAATAAGCTCAAATATGCATTCAATAAGTTTATTTAGAGTATTTAGGCCAAAATAAATCTCAATGAGACTACCTCTTCAACAAGTGATGATAAAACTTTAGTCAAATTAATATATGTACAAGAGAAACTTGATCCATCTATACTATGAGATAATTAATTTCGATAGTTAAAGATTTAATTTTCCTTATGCTTAATTTTACTCTAACAAGCATAACTTCTTATCCATTGATTAGATTAAGATAAAAATTTACCATAATTTTTAAGAGATATTTCTATATTAGGTTACTATTTCAAGGTAATTATGATATGGTTCAAAAGCTATTAAGCAAGAATTGTTGTGGTGTGCTATTTTATTTAAAACTCTTTTATTATTTTCTAACAATGTTTAAGATTTTTTTTTGCCAATTATAAATAAGTTATTTAGCTTGTATTTAACTTTTTTAGGATAAACTTTTATTTCACAATAATTTATTATGGGATTATGTGAGAATTCTCTTAATTTGATTCATTGAATTACTCTTACTTATCAAAGAATTAACCAAGATTCATTATATCTTTCATACTACACATTTGTGATTTTTTATAATTATTGGGTGGGTGTTCAATTGCTTATAGTTGTAACTAGTTAGATTGCACGCACTACGTTGCGGGCAATATATAATTTTTATAATGGTTGAATTTGAAGTAATTTATAGATTTTACTAATTTAAAAATATAATATAATATTTACACATGCAAAGTTTGATATGATACAACACATCAAAACACCCTACATCAATAATAATATTGAAGCTTTAACATCAAAGAGACAAAAATAAATAATTGCCTCGAAAGTTTTTCAACAAAAAAATAAGGGAAAACATAGTTTTTTTTCAACATTTACATCAACTTTTATGATGTTGTCAACTTGTACTATGTCGTAGGTCGAGTAAATAATTTTTATAACTGTTAAGATTAAAATAGAATATTTATACATGTAAAGTTTGATATAATGAAACAGATAAACATATTTTATTATAACAATAGTAACATCGAAGTTTTAACATTTAAAATTATCATCACTATCACAATCAAAATAATAAAACTAATCAATTACCCCGAGAAAAAAATACAAAAAAATTTAACGGAAAAACAAATAAGAACAAAAATTAAAATTATTATTATTAATAATATTATTATTGCGCTAATAATGAAAAAAAAGCAAAATTAAATCAAAGACTAAAAAAATCATAATAAAAGAGAAAAATAAAAATAAATAATAGATAATAAAACAAAAATAATAATTATTAGCTGAAAAAAATCATTTAACTTGAAAATTGAAAAAAATATCCGCTCTACGTTGCGAGCTGAGCAAACGATTTTTATAAGATTTGTTGTATCAAAATTAAAATATAATATTTATTTATGCAAACTTTAATATAATGAAATATATACACCATATTATAACAATAGCAACATCGGAGTCGTAACATCTAAAATTATTATTGCTATTACTATCAAAACAATAAAAATTATCAAATTATTCCGAGATTTTTTTTTAACAAAATAGTAAGCAAGAAAAACAATTAAATTATTATTATTATTATTATTATTATTATTATTAAAGAATAAATAAATAAATGAAAGACTAAGAAAATCCTAAAAACTTTAATAAAAGATCAAACAAAAAAATAAAATAAAAATAAAAATTATCATTGTTATTACTGTCAAAACAATAAAAATTATCAAATTATCCTGAGAAAAAAAAACCCCTAAGAAATATTAAGAAAAGAGTAAGCAAGAAAAACAATTAAATTATTATTATTATTATTATATTTGTGGTAATAATGAAAGAAGAAAAAAATAAAAGACTAAAAAAATCCTAAAAACTTTAACAAGAGACCAAACAAAAAAACTAAAATAAAAATAAAATTATCATTATTATTAGTGTCACAGCAATAAAAATTATCAAATTATCCCAAGAGAAAACAACCTAGTAAACATTAACAAAAGAGAAAGAAAAAAACAATTAAATTATTATTATTATTATTATTATCATTATTATTATTGTGTTAATAATGAAAAAAATAAAATAAATGAAAGACTAAAAAAATCTTAAAAACTTTAACAAAAGATCAAACAAAAAAATAAAAAAAAATCATTTGACTTGAAAATAAAAATAAAAAAACTAAAAGAAAGAACAAAGGGAGAAAAAAAATAGAAATATCAATTTTCAAATCATAAATACAAAATAAAATTTAAGAGCTCATATTTTTGAAAAAAATATCAACTCAACAAATAAGAAAATAACAAAAATTAAAAATCAAAGCTAAGATCTAACTTATATATACATGGACAAAAGTAAGGATTATTATAGAAATGTAAAGAAATAAATGGATTGAAATAAAAAATTAAAAGTATAAGAGCTGAAATAAAAATGAAATATAAAGGGATTAAAATAAAAAATTAAAAGTATAAGGGCTGAAATGAAAATTAAATATATTATCAATTTCAATCAAAGGACTAAATTGAAAAAATAGAAACAACTCTACCGAATTTAATTAATCTTTTTAAACTCAATCCAGAAAGTTAAAGAAGGAGGACCGAATTGAAACATTGAAACTGAATTAATTTCAATCGAAGGACCCAATCGAACTAAATCAAAACTTATATAACAAAAATCAGGACCATAAACACAATTAAAAGTACAGGGACCGAAGTGAAACATTATCTAACATGGGGGACTCGCCTGCACTTTGATGTGCAGGAGAGAGAGAAACGGCTGCAATGACTTTAAACGCCACCGCCCTCGTCCACGTGTGTTGGAGGACAAAACGTGCCGCACCGGGAGGAAGACCACTCGGCGTCGCACCAAAAGAGACGCCGGTAGCCCTTCTCCGGCCACCAGACCAACCTGCACGCGCCTCCTAAACAGGACGTGAGGTAAATATTGTCGGTCGCATGTGACACACGCGCCGATAGTATAAAGAAAAAAAATGATGGTCAATTACCGATACACCTCTGTGCCTAAGTCAGCAATTTTGTCTTATTAGGAGATATATGTGTAATATGCCATTTAAAAAAAATATAAAATAATAAAAAGGTAGGCGGACCGGTCCGATCCGAAATTGTGCAATTACCGCGGAGCCCCTCCATCTATAACCGGTTTTTTGTCTTTTTCGAGGGCTAAAAACGCTATTTTACTGTGCAAACAATGATAAAAAAAATCAGAAAACCGGCGAACCGACCGAACCGAGAACCAAACCAACCGAAAATATACTATTGAAATCCACAGTGAAAACACTCACAATCTACAGTGTTTTCCTGATCTCTTTTAGTATATTTTATAATGTCTCAATATTTTTATACTTTGATTCCCCTCCATCTATAGTTATTTTTACACTTAATAGGTGTAAGTGTGATGTTTATTACTAGTCAATTGGCTGCACGACATTGTGGGTCGGACAAAAAAAATTTATAACTATTAAGATTAAAATATAATATTTAAATATGTAAAGTTTAATATAATGAAACAAATCAACATACCCTATTATAATAATAGTAACATTAAAGTCTTAACAACTAAGATTATAACCGCTATTACTGCCAAACAATAAAAATTATTAAATTACCCCGAGAAAAAACACAAGAAAAATTTAACAAAAAAGTTAGTAGGAACAAAAACTAAAATTATTAATATTATTATTGTTTTAATAATGAAAAAACAAAATTAAATCAAAGACTAAAAAAAGCCTAAAAACTTTAACAAAAAAGCAAACAAAAAAAATAAAATAAATGATAAAACAAAAATAAAAATTATCAATTGAAAAAAATCATTTCACTTGAAAATAAAAGAAAAACTAATTAAAAACAAAAAGAAATAACAAAGAGGTAAAAAAAAAAGAAATATCAATTTTTAAATGATCATAAACACAAACTAAAATTTAAGAACTAAATTTTTCAAAAACAAATACTACCTCAACAAAAGAGAAAGTAATAAAAATTATTTGATTATCCCAAGAAAAAATACTCAACAACATTAACAAAAGAGTAAGCACGAAAAAAAAACTAACAAATTAATAGCTGGAAAAAAAACATTTGACTTGAAATTTAAAAAATTGTTCGCGCTACGTTGGCTAAGCAAATAATTTTTATAATTATTAGGATTTAAGAAATTAATAAGATTTGTTGGTTCAAAATTAAAATATAATATCTATATATGCAAAGTTTATTATAATAAAACAGATCAACACGCCCTATTATAACAACAACAACAACATTGAAGTTTTAACATCTAAAATTGTCATTACTATTACTCCCAAAACAATAAAAAAATTCAAAAAAAAAAACTCAACAACATCAAACAAAGAGTAAGTAAGAAAAAAACTAAAATTATTATTATTATTATTGTGTTATAACGAAAAAAATGAAAGACTAAAAAAATCCTAAGAACTTTAACAAAAGATCAAACAAAAATATAAGGGCCAGAATAAAAATCAAATATATTATCAATTTCAATCAAGGGACAAAATTAAAATTAAAACTTTGTACTGAATATATTAATGTATTTAAACTCAATCTGGAAATTAAAAGAAGAAGGACCCAAGTGAAACCTCAATATATAGTTAATTTCAATCGAATAACTAAATTGAAATAAATCAGAACTTATGTAACAGAAATCAGGAACATACAAAAAATTAAAAGTACAGGGACAAAAGTGAACAAATCATAAAATTAGGGGCCTCTCCTATACTTTAGCGTGCAGGAGAGAGAAAATGGAAAAAAAATTTAACTGGCCACCGTCACGACGACGACCACCTTTTGCCAAAACGCGTCATACCATGAGGAAAATCACATGGTGACACATCATTGTAGACGCTAGAAGCTCGTTTTCCATGTTAGAGGACATCGCACATGCTGCCGGAAGTAGGCGTTAAGCCGAACACCGTCGGTCGCGCGCGGCACACATGCGAACAATTTTTGGCAGATAATAAAAAAAAAATGGTCAATTACCAGAACACCCCTACAACTTATTCTTCAATTTAGTCTTATTGGGGGGCATATTATTATTTAGCCATTTTCAAAAAATAAGAAATCCCCGTGGTACCCCTCCCCTGCCAGATATGTTTTTTTTTGTCTTATATGGGGCAGATTAGTATTTAGCCATTTTCAAAAATTGTTAAATCCACGTGAAGCCTCTCCTGAAAACAACGGTTTTTTTTGTTTTTGTTTTTTAGGACCAAAACAATTATTTTACTACGCAAATAATGATAAATAATCAATAAACTGATAGACCGACCAAAAAATATACTTACAATTCATGTTTTTTTGTGTCACAATCTATAGTGAATTCCTGATCTCTTTTAGTTTATTTTATAATAATTTGAAAATGTGGTTAAAATTATTTTTAAAAGTTTTTTTTATTTAAAAATATGTTGTAATAATATTTTTTAATTTTTTTTTAAATTATTTTTAATATCAAAAAATAAAAATATCTAAAAAATTGTGTGAGAATGATTATTGCATTCTTTAGTTCTTGAACTAATTGAATCTGACTTATCGAAGATTAATTGACTTCGTGACATCATTCTACTCATTCCAATAGTATTGGTGTCTTGGGGCAGGTTTCCATTGTATCACACTCTTATCAGACCTATTTCGGCTTTTTGGGATTAGATCTTATTCTTGGTTGTGGGTTACGTGACCACATGATCACGAAGTTCACATCATTATTCCTATTATATATATATATATATATATATATATATATATATATATATATATATATATATATATATATTGATTTTGTTTTTTTAAAAAGACAATGTCAATGTCATTTTGATGAGAAAACTTAATCAAGGATTTTGAAATAAGCACATTAAAAGCTGTAATGTAAAAAATATATTTTAGTTTTTAAAAACCACATTGAAAATCATGAAAATAAAACAAGATTATATTTCTTAATATATCATATAAAATCTTAATTGTAAACTAAAAAATAACATGAGATCATCTATCTTAATTTCCCAACTCAATCTTTGAGTTTAAATTAATAAATTTAATATTATTTTTAGTATGTATAAATCTTAATTTATTTTATAATTTACATCAATGTCACCTTTTAAGTTACAATTAATCTTTATGTACTAGTCATTGCACCCACGCCTCGTTGTGGTCGGAACCATATTTTTTTTTAACATAAAAAATATTAATCGTGTGATATTTTTTTATTATAATATAAATTTGGGCAAAATAATAAATCTGTGCAGAAATCCTATGAAATGAAAGTTTTTTTTTTTTATAAAATATATGAATTTTAAATGGATATAAATATATCTATGCTAGTAGGTTTCAACAAAATAGCTAATATAAAATTATTATTATCATTAAAAAATCAAGAAGATTTAGATATCTGAATTATTGAATTCACTGTATTAAGATTAGTTCATTTTATAATTCAGTTTAAATTAAACACAATAAACAAAATATAAATTGCTAAAACACCTGCAATGATCTAATAACGAAAATAAGTAGTTAATTTTCTATCTCCAAAAAGAAGAAAACATATTTTGAAAATTCATGTTTACGTTACCGTCATTATCATTACTATAATAGTTAAAATTATTATCAACATTACTGCTCAAACAGTTAAAATCATTAAATTGCCCCGAAGATTTTAAAATAAAACAAAATATTTTTACAAAAAACAATAAAAAAATAATCACTAAAATTATCATTATTAGTGCGCAAACAATAAAATCATAAAATCATCTGATTAGAGAAAAAATAAAAATAATAGAAAACACAAAAAAAAGAACAAAGGGAGAAAGGGACCAATATTAATTTTAAAACGATAAAAATTAACAACAAACACTAAAAGGATAAATGAATAAATATAGACAAAAAATAAACAATGTTTAAGAAGGAAAGAAAAAACAAAAAAAAATCAATACTAAATAAAAAAAAATTTTTAAAAGAATAAGTGTCAAAATAAAAATTAATATATATAATTAATTCCAATTGAATGACAAAACTGCAACAAATAAAAAATATGAGACTAAAAACTAATAAAGGGAATAAAAAAACAATACAGTGTAATTTTGGAAAAAAAATAAAAGAATAAGGACCAAAATGAAAAGTAGCATATATGACCAATTTCAATTGGAGGACAAAATTAGAACAGATTAAACCTTCCATACCAAAATTATTAAAGGAACCAAAAACAAACTAAAAATGAAAATATTAAAATTGAAATGAGACATTTCATATATAGTCAATTTCAATTGAAAGACATAATTGAAAATAATCGAAATTTCCATTGAAAAAATTAGTAAGAAAAACAAAATCAAAAGACTAGGGACCAAAATGAAACTACCAAAAATATGAAGGACCACACTGTAGTTTCCGACTGCAGGAGAGAAAAAAAGGGGGAAAGAAAAACCATCCACAGGTGTTTACACGATCAAATGCAAAGGACACGCGTCGCGGGTGGAGGCAGAGGACATGACAGCGAACTAGGTGACACGGTGAAAGCTAGTTTTTGCCGCCTGAAAACTCCGCACGCGTCTTCAGGGCGACGCTTGCTGGTGGAACACTGCTGACGCATCAATACGACACGCTTGAAGTGTTTCGGAAAAAGAAATAAAAAAATTGATCAATTACCCATACACCCCTGACCAGCTATATCTACGAAAAAATCAGGGGTGAAAATCTTGAAATACCCATGGTTTCAGGTGTTATTTTTTGTTGTTTTCGGGGTTATTTTCGTAGTTTTACTGTGCAAAAAATTCAGAAATACCATCCATGTTCCTTGAAAATTTTGAAAATACCTCCGGTCCCGGGGTTAAAAGTTTTCGACTATGGAGGTAGAATTGTGATTTTACTATAGCAATCCTCAATAAAACCATATCTAAGTGAATAGTGGAGAATTGCACAGAGAAAATAGCTCAAGGTTTATATTTTAGTTAATGGTAAAAAACACTAATATTGTTTTTTTTTTCTTTTTAAAATTGCTTCGTGACGCAACAGCGGAGCAAGGGCAAGTTACTAGTTTGGATCCAATGAGGTATCTAGAAGTATCGTACTTGCTAATGGATTTTGGACCGGGCCCGATAAGAAATAATCCGACCTCCATTCCTCGCTCATATAAAAAATCATTATTCTTCGAAGTCGAAACAGAAACGTTTTGCAGAAACTAGCCAAGCTAGGGTTTCCAGCCTCCATCTAAAAAAATGGAGGCAGACGCAGCAGAAATCACAGATGTTTTAACAACAAAGAAACCAAAACACAAAGGAAAACATGATAAACCAAAACCATGGGATGATGACCCTCATATTGACCGTTGGAATATTGAAAAATTTGACCCGTCTTGGAATCAAGGTGGAATGCTCGATGTCAGCTCTTTCTCTACTCTTTTCCCAAAATATCGTGGTAAGTTATGTTCCTCTACTTCAACCCCAACTAAATTCAATTTACGCTAAATTGATTTCATAATTTAATTGGCAGAGAAATATTTGACGGACGCATGGCCGATGGTGAAATCCGCGTTGAAAGAGTTTGGCATTGATTGCGAACTTAATAAGGTTAGGTTTTTTTCTCTCTATTTTTTTGCGTTATGGTTTTGTTGAGATTTATTTAGTTCTTTAATGATTTTACGTTTTATTGTTTGTTTGCGGATAGAATGAGGGGTCAATGACGGTTAAAACTACGATAAAGACTAGGGATCCTTATATTATTGTTAAAGCTAGAGATCTTATTAAACTTTTGTCGAGAAGTGTTCCTGCTCCTCAGGTAAGATGAGCTACTTTTTGTTTAGTTTTGCAGTATGGTTATCAATAGTTGTGATTGTGATGTCCTTTTTTGTTTTGAGGGCTTTTCTTAGTGCAAATGGTGGATTTAAATGGCTTGACTATCTGCGTTGGAATGTTTGTATCAAAACTAAGCAATATAATCAGATGTGTTTTGCTCTATGAAGATATATGAACAATTTTTGATTTTTTGAACTGTGTATAGACTTTGAAATCTCAAATTACTGTTGCCCATCGGGATAAGCTAGGCATATAAGCTCAAAGCACCAAAAAAAGTTTTTTTCTTTGAATTTGGGTATTGTCCTCATTGATTTTATTTTTATGTTTATTTCTGTTTAGTTTAGTTAGCATAAAAGAACAGAAAGGTTTAATGTTTTTGGTTCACATCCAACCAAATTTTTTTCTTACAGGATAGTATTTGTGCTCCTGCTGATGTGTCTCCTATACTGACTATATAGTACATGTGGGCTGGGTTACTAAAAACACATAGACTAGACTAGTGTTTAGGGGGTTAGGATGAATCTATATGATGCATATTTCTCATTGGGGATAGTTTTATATTGGTTTTGTAACAGTGATTGTTTTAATTTTTTATTTTACAGGCAGTCAAAATCTTGAATGATGATATGAGCTGTGACATCATCAAGATAGGCAACATGATTCATAATAAGGTAGGTGCTTAAATTATTTCATATAATTGATAACATGTAATTATCATATGTGCTGTATGGTACATGTTAAGTGGCTTAAGCTGTGTATCATGTTATGGTAACTATATCTTTTTATAAAATCTTAAAGAAGAAAGAATATGGAAAAACGAATTCAGCTTCTATTATTATTCGCAGGAACGATTTGTTAAAAGAAGACAAAACCTTGTGGGACCAAATTCATCAACCTTAAAGGTGTGTTGTTTATTTGTTTTAGAAATATTTTACAAGTTCCCAACCCTCTTCCCCTGAAAATAAAAAAACAGTAATAGGTGGATCTTGTATTCACTGACTTGTCATCATTTTACATTGGTGCAGGCACTAGAACTATTGACAGGCTGCTATATTCTAGTTCAGGTGATCATTATTGCCTGTAATTTGATTGCCAAATAATTTTTTTTCCTGTTATCAAAGAAGTGTTAGCACCATGAATGGAATTATTTATGCTGTTCTTCTGATTGATTAGGGAAACACTGTTGCTGCTATGGGCTCATTTAAAGGTTTAAAACAAGTCAGGAGAATTGTTGAAGACTGCATACAAAATAAAATGCATCCTGTATACCATATAAAGGTAAAGGCAACTTGCATTGCATGCTATATAATATTGTTGTTCTTTGCATTATTTCTTTGTAGCATAGATGTTTTCTCTTGTATACTTGTTTCCATGGGGTTTTTCACCTGAAAAATCTATCAACGTGCCCTCCATTGATAACCTTTATTCATCTCTTGTTGTGTCCTGATGATGTGTAGATTCTTATGATGAAGAAAGAACTTGAAAAAGATCCAGCTCTTAAAAATGAGAACTGGGACAGATTCCTTCCTAAATATAAGAAGTATGCACCTTCATAATGATATTTTCCATTCCCACTTATTTAATCACTCATACCTTCTACTTCTTCTGTATCATCTTTATTTTTGTTGCTGAATTACATGGATAATTTCAGGAAGACTGTGAAACAAAAGAAGGTTAAGAGTAAAAAGAAGAAACAAGACACACCATTCCCTCCTCCTCAACAACCTAGCATGGTGAGACCACTGCTTTGTCTTCCAATATATTTTTGCACTGCTTTGTCTTCCAATATGTTTTTGCATGCGTGGTTTATTTATTTTCAAGGAAACGAATAGATTTTACTGAATAGAAAACATAAACAGGCAAAGATACCAACAAACTTCTCATTTTCCTTTTCCTTTCCCATTTTATTTTCTAAGGCTTTCCTTTCAAAAAATTCCTTTTTATTTTTGGTTTTATGTTGTAAGGTGCTATCTCGCCCAAGGACCACTGGACATCTTTTCTTTTGTGCTGACTCAGTAATGGCATCGCCTCAATACTTATCTTATATTAGTAATTGTAACCATGCAAGGAATGCTGTCATTTGCCTTGTTACTGCAATGTTATGGAGTCAATTTCCTTGTAAATGCTTCTCTCACTCTATCAAATTAGCCTTTTGTTTTCTTCTCCTTTTCAACTATTTTTTTTCCTCAATTGTATTTTGGGGGAGATTAAATAAAATTTCTTGCCACTAGGTTGCTTAATTCTTTGTTGGGGAATATAGTTTGGTGAGTCAAACCACCAGTTCTGTTACTAATCTAGTGGTCGAGTTTGACAATTAAAATTGCTGGAAGGTGTCATGTTTGGAATATGGTTGCATTAATGCATGTTGTTAATACCTTAAGCTTAGTCTCTCTGACTTTTAGTTAGTCCTTATCAGAATAACTAATACCTATTTGGTATGCTATGTAATGGGGTACCTGCAGGAAGATGTACAACTGGAGACTGGAGAATACTTTTTAAGTGACAAGAAGAAACAAGCAAAGAAGTGGCATGAAAAACAAGAGAAGCAATTAGAAAAAACAGCTGAAAACAAAAGAAAAAGAGAGGCTGCCTTTGTTCCTCCCAAGGTTCGTTTCTGAAGCTCTTTCTGCTTGTTATACCCATCTGATAAGCATCTTATCTCTTTCCCTTTTCTTCTCTCTATACCTTATATAACCTTCATGGAATGTGTTTGACAATCACAGGAGCTCATAAAGCAGGATTCTAGCACATATGCAGATGATAACAAAGATGTGGCTGCCATGGCCATTTCACTAAAGGTAATTTGTCATCATAAAATGTCAATTTCATCATAATGCCATATGCTCTGCGTACAGAAATACAGGAGGATTTGTATTGTAATCATCATGCTCTGATTTTTAGTGCCTCAGGCATATTTCAGTTACATTATGATGTTATTTCACAATTCCAGAAAATGCAATGACATGGTGATGATTTTTGATGAAGTATTGAATTTGGCTGTTCTGCAGAGAAAGGCAAAGGAGTTTGGGAAGCAGAAGTCTTTTGATAATGTCAATCCAGAAGATTATATTGCTATATCGGGAGAACAACCCCATAAAAAGAAATCCAATCGTAATTAGTCAAGAAGTTAACTGTATGGCATGACACTGCTGTTTTTTGATATCTTGAAGCTGCATGCCATGTTTCTCTTATGTTATGAACAGTGGTACGTCATGGAACAATGCATGTGTAGGGAACAAATGTACTCTTCATCCTGAAAGGGGTAACTTTGGTTGAAATAGAAGTCCGATGATTTGTTGTGAACAGGAAGTCTGACTAACATGTCTCACCCATGCTCTGTCATTGAAGAAATCGTTGACCTCCTTGGTGATATTAGTTTTTTTTTTTTTTTTGCATAATAATTAAGCTTCACCTTTTCAATTCATGTGTTTTATGACTGTATTTTTATCGGTGTGTGTTTCTTGCGCTGTGTTCTAGGGTGATTCTTTGAAATTGTGTAATGTTTTTTCACTACTTGTTTAAATGGATAAATGGAAAGGGAATTGACTATTTTTCTTAGTTCTGGTTTTTGATGGGGATTTTAGGAATCTGTTCAAATAATTTGGAGAACTCAAATATATAGAAATGACTTTGCATGTCAAGAAAAGCCATCTTGGCTACCCCGCAACAAGTTCAAAACTATACTTCTTATCATCATAAAGTAGCAGATGAAATAATTGTTCTTTTGAAAATGAAATTGAAGACCAAAGAATTAGAGGAAGAAAAATGTTTATCACTGAAAAGATACAAAAGATCATGATTAATGGGTATAAAGCAAGAAATCTGCTTTTAGAATGATCCATGTGTGCGACTTGCTCATGCCATATTTTAGAGCATCTCCAACGCTAAGAGCTAAAGCTATATTTATGTAACTCTTGCCTCTCTTTTTTCATTGCATTGTCTCCAACGCAGCATGCATCAAGCCAAATATAGCTGTCCCGCTCCCGAATGCTAAATATTTTTTAAAATATTTTTGCACTAAAAAATAAATGGTGTTAAACAAACAGTTGACTGCAAAATTGAAAACAAGTGTCACCGTCAATAACATAGAGATTGCTATCATGGGGGACATGGCAATTCGGTACACTATGCCACTGATCGGGGTTTACAGAAAACATTTGATCCCGAGTCGACCAAATTATATTAATCAAAGGATTTTGTGTTCATAAACGAGGACTCCATTTTTGTTTGGGCCCATGAGGACTAGGTATGTTTATATATTTTAGGTCAGACAAATGAATTTTCAAATAAAGAATATACCTCCAGGAGCATCTTTCCGGCATACAATGAATGTCATCCGGAAGGAAAAAGCAAGGGGCTCAATCCTCTTAATACATCTTGGAGGAGGCCACCTCCATTTCTTACAAACAATAAGACAACGCAACACCGCATCCTTCCCCGAGCTAGAGTTAAAAACAATCCATCATCCCAAGGGGTGCCAATCATCAAACTCCATAAGCAATTTCCTAGGCAAGGAACCTCCTAAATACTCCTACCCCTCTCCTCCTTAGGCAAACAAATTGTATCCCGAATAACTTTATCATTACTAGAATCAAAATCACCATCCATCAATAAAAAAGACCTCGACAAAGAGGTGATCTTCAGAATAAAAGTCTTAGGAAAAATAAAGAGAGAAGACTAACCCGCCTGAACAGAGAAGAGGATGAATTTGAGGACCTTAAGTCTACCCGCATATAAAAGAGTGCGATTCATCCAGCTCTCGCATTAGCCATGATTCGAACAATCACGAGAAGAGAGCTTTGTAGTGAAAGGGGAACACCAAGACACCTTACTGACAACCTACCTTTCCTATATCTAACAACATCAAGAAGTTGCACTTTAGTATTTGGCTCAACACTACATCAAAACATACTGCTTTTATCAAGATTAGGTGACGAAGATAACTGGAATTTGATCAAGGCATGATCTAACCAAGGAAACCGAGTCCACCTCAGCTCTACAAAATACCATCAAACCATTATTGAAACACAAATGAGTAATGTCCTTCATCTCACAAAGCCAATGGCACCGAAAGGAAACACTCCTAGACAACAAGCCCCACAACACTTTCATCACAAAAACAAACAGATATAGTGATATAGGATCTAATGTGAACCTCGTGGTCACGCAACCCACAATCAAGATTGAGATTTGATCCTAGAGAGTCGAAATAGGTCTAATAGGAGTGTGACACAATAGAAACCTACCCCAAGACACCAACACTATTAGAAATAGTAGAATGATACCACGAAGCAAACTAATTTTCGATAGGTTAGATTTCGTTCAAGAACTAAAGAATGCAACAATCACTTTCACACTGTAAAACTGAAAAAATTCAGCAGTAATATTCATCAATGGCTGGCGAAATTTAGATTACATGAGTTTATATAGTTCTTGAAAAATTAACCATAATATGGACTTAAATGAGGTCCACTCAAAACTGACCCAAACCCTAAATTGGAAAGCCCATGAATGATGCAAACCTCGTGATCACGTAGTCATGCAACCTACAACACAGAATGAGATCTGATCCCGGAAAGCCAAAATAGATCTGATAGGAGTGTGACACAATGAAAACTTTCCTCAAGTCACCAACACAATTGGAAATAGTAGAATGACGCCACGAAGCCAGATAAACTTTGATAAGTCAGATTCAGTTCGTTCAAGAACTAAAGAATGCAAGAATCTCTTACACATAAAACTGAGAAATTCAGAAGTAATATTCATCAATGGTTGCCAAAATTTAGGTTACATAAGTTTAAATAGTTCTTAAAAAAATAACCCTAATGGACCTCTTATGTGGATTTAAAAGAGATCCACTCAAAACTAACCCAAAACCCTAAGTTGAAAAACCCATGACTTAATCCAAAGAACTCTTTGATCCTAGCTGAAAACAAAGTATTAATTAAGCCCAAATAAGCCTTCGGCTGTAGCTAACATAATTAAATAAAGCCCAGAAGTCTTTTTTATAGCATTCCATCCAGCCCCTTAATCCTAGAACAAAAAGACAAGGTAGCCACCCTTGTTTGTTCCAAGTTATAGTAGGATTCATTTGTCTCCTTTGCTGTCCTCACTTCATTGCCCAAATAAGGTTCCCTCTTGTACATGGATAAAATGTACGAGGGTCTCCTCTTGATACTCCAATGGTCCTTGTAATTCTGACTTGGTTGAAACCTTCAAAACCAATACATTCAATGCCTCTTTCAATGTTTTTATCTTAGACCGGGTCATTGGACCATTTGGAACATGTAATGGGTTCTTACTGGTGTTTTTGAGCTGGTCTGCATCAAACACACAATTTTAATTTTATTTCCTCCCCTATCTACAAATCCGTTTCTTCCTTTTCACTTTCTCTTGTTGGTTTTTCTTACTACTAGTGGTTGATTGGTTTGTTGTTGTCGCCGTGAAAGTTTATTTGTGACTAGTGGAGACTAGTGTTGATCGTGAGCTAAAATAGGAGGAAAAAGGTGTGTTTGCTCGTCAGTCAGCTTAAAGAAGATAGGCGTTAGTAATGGATTCTGACCTTTTTTGTGTTTTAGGCTGTGAGTGAGAGAGAGAGAGAGAGAGAGAGAGAGTTCACATTTTATGTACTAAAGGTGTGTATTTTTTGTGATGTCATATTTTAGTGGTTGTTCTCTTTTTTTCCCCAATAAATAATTAGTTTTATTGTAATTTAGTTTTTTATTTTATTATTATTAATAATAACCACCACCACGACCACATAAATTCACCAACAATTTTCTCTCAACTTTCAACTTTCATATTTTTCATTGATCATTAACTTGAAATTAAATCTCTTTTTCTAAAATTAAATTTAAGTTATTACATGAACAATCTGCTCAATAACCTTCTAATAGGGTTAGTCGCTTAACCTCGCTTGAAAAGGGTGGGTTAACTTAACTATTTGCAATAGATTTTTCCTATTTCTTTTTTTTTTCTTTTAAATGAATTAATAATGCGTCATAATGCAAAGGTTTATACTGATTATCGTTTAAATGTACGGTGTCAAGATGCATGTGGGATTTAGATAAAATATATTGGAATTTTGATATGTTATATTATTTCCTTTTCTATTTAAAAAATTCATTATCGTAGGTTTCAAAAATAAGATATTGTTGATTTGTTTTTTTAAAAAGAAGAAGAAGAATGTTTGGGCTTCTCTTCAACAATAATGTATTTTGATGTGCTTATGTTATAGGTTTTTTTAAGTCTATTGACTAAAATAGATGACATGCTAAATTAATTACCAAAAACACTAAATTTTCTCAAGCAAATTTAATATATCAAGACTCAATTAATTAAGAGTTTCACCAACTTTTTTTTTTTATTAATTTTATCTTTTTATATTGTGTTATTTTTTTTTGAAAACAATCCTAATATATTATTATATTATTTTTTTATTGTATTTAATTTGTAAATAAATTAAAAATAAGTTGAGCTTTCCATCATGATAAATAGTTTTTACATGCTTACTAAACACTTGTAATCCTTATTTAAGAACTGCATTTTATAAGTTAAATAAGTAGTTATCGTTATGGTGTGAGTTGCCATGAACAAGAGTTCTTGTGTGATAGAATCTCTCATTTAATTAACTGCACTTATCAACAAGGAATTAACCTATTGGTACTGCATTCTATGATGTTTTGTTAAAATTTAATTATTATTTTTTGTTTAAAATTTACTTCTTTTTTATTTAAAATTAATTTTTTATTATATATTTTTAGATTGTTTTGATATGCTAAAATAAAGAATAATTGAAAACATATATATTATTTTAATACATTTACGAGTAAAAAATAATCACTACTATACTTTCAAAACTTTGCAATCATGTAAATTTTTTATTTGAATACATTTTTGATTTTATTTCTCCCTAACTACAAAGCCATTTTTGTTTTTTTTTGGATGATTGTTGTACTTTCATGGTGTTCATGGCAATTATGTACTATTATTTCTTTAATATTTTTTTTTTTATCAATTTTGAAAAATTAAAAACATCCTTCCTTGGTCATTTTTTTTTTTTCAATTTGAACGCCTCTCCCCTTAACACTAAACTTTTAACCCTCAACTTTTAACATCAAACCAAACTCATCATAATTCCTATGTTCTGCTTCTTTCATGTCAACAAATAGGACTGACAAATAGCTTACCTTAAAAAAGAATATTGGATGACAGCCCAGAAAACAAGGGAAAGGGTTTATTGGAGGGGGGGAACCCCATCATCCCAAGAGTGTCATGCAATTTGAATGAACACGTTAGTGTAAGCGCAATTCAATTGATAGGAAACCTTAATGAAACAAATTCAAATCTGCAATCTGCCGTTCTGCACATATGCTGGCAAAACGGTAAAACTCCTACGAGAACCCTCATATTGAATTGCACACAGATCTGCTATAACCTCAAATACCAAGTCAACACAATGCCAAAAAATATATAAATGATTCCTAAGTCTCATAGCTCTTCAAAATCTTTATGCAACTATGATTGCATACAGTGTCTACGTCAGTGGAAAAGGTAAACCATATTCAAGATCGATTTCCCTGGAATGAAGTCTTGACTTCCACCAAACTCAGATACAAATTGGGCTTCATGACGAAGCAAACAGGGAATATGACCATTTTACAGGTATATAACTCAAATAGAAACATCATATATCATATGGGATCGAGATTATTTAAACCCAACCAGCAAAAAAAAATGACCATAAAATCTAGAGTGAATTGGGCAAAAAAGGGTGAGATAAACAATATTTCAAGGTAAGACTTTCATGATCGTCGGAAAATGTTTTAGCAGGACTGACAGCTAAATGAGTGTTTAATTAGTCAGTCTAAAGCACCTATGACGGCATCAACAACCTCTTGAGTAGTGCTGGTTCCGCCTAGATCTTTTGTCCGGTAGTGACTCTCTGAAATTACCCATTTGACTGCGGTTTCTAATCGATCAGCGAAAGAAGGGAACTGGAGATGTCTTAGCATCATAGCAGAAGAGAGAAGCAGTGCCACTGGGTTTGCTGTCTTCTGTTCCAATAGTTTATCATTACCTACATTTCCTGCTGAAGCACCTTGCTCAAAAATAGCATGATCAGCCCCAACATTGCCTGCAATAACCATTTGCTTTCTTAGCATTCCTAGTGATTCTGAATGAAAAAGACAAATTTGGGCAAGTCGACAATTTGTTGGAGTGTATTCGTCCTTCAAAATGCATCCCAACGGAATTGATATTTTTACAGTGCATCTGCAACCATTTTTGTCTTATGGACCCCGCTTACCAAACTACTGCCAGTTGTCTCTTAACCATAACCATATATTCAATCAACAATGAGTTGTGCACCAGATTATTATTACAACGTGAAAGGGACTGCTGATGTGTGGACATTTAATTCTATGTCAAAGACAAGATTTCCAAGGACTGGGAAACAACAAACTTATTCAACCAGGAGATCTAGGCATATTAGCAGACCAGGTAGCAAATCATCTTAACATTGGAAACATCAGCTATCAGACACTTTTCATTTTGAGATCAGATTCTCTGGCATTAACTATCTCCAAGATGGGCCACGAATTGCAGTCCTGAATTCCCAATAGACTAAATCTCTCGGTGCCATTAGATGAATCATTGATTTTATAATCAGAAGAATAGAAGTGTTATGTAGACTAATTGATGGGTGTGTAGGAAATGGAATGAAAATTAGGGAATCCAAAAGACATTTTAATTTCTATAAGGAATCAAAATGGATTTTAAGTTATTTAATGTCTGGTTTAAAAAGAATAATTGTTAAATAAATAATTCCGTTAAAGGTAATGATATTAAAAATGATACAAGTGATAGTTGTGGTGGTGGACCAACGATGAGGTGGTGTAAAATCCTAGAAAAATAATATTAATAATGAATAAAATGACAATGGGTGATAAATAGACAGACAACGTAAATCCTAAGCAAGACGACCTGATAAGTGCAAACCTTAAAAATTAAATTTTAACACATATTTTTATGCAAAGACTAAATAAATTAAAAGAAATTAGAGAAAATTTAATATAGAGAGGGGTGAAATTAAGAAATGAAAGAGTAAGACGCAAGTAATGAAAAGAAAAGGGGGTAAAAGGGGACAAAAGGAGAAGAACTAACCCTTCTAGGCCAAAGTATGAATTATGAAAAACAATTGCACTATAAAACCCCCCTTTTCTTCTCCTCCATAGGGACAACAGCAACAAAGGAATAAGAAATGGGGATCTCTTCATCTTTTCTATGGAAAATTGAGAGAAAAATCACCAAAATTAAAAGGAGATTTCTTAGGGTCTAGACCAAAGATCAAGAGAAACATAAGAGGGCAAAGGAATAGAGGATAAACTAAGAGAAGAAATCTGTAATTCTCTTGGGGAGGCTCACGGAAGCTAAGGAAGGAAGGAAGAAGGTTGAGAAATTTGATTTCTTGATTAACTCTTAAGGGCTTAGTTGACATTGGATAAGATATTCTAACCTCTCCAAGCGAGTATTTTGAAACTTATTGTTGATGAGAAAATTAATTGTAATGAGTTAGGGTTCTTGAGTTGAATTTACAGGTTTTGAAAAGTTGTCATAAAATGGGTTAGTGTAGGTTAGAATAACTTCAAATCATGAAAAATTGAGAGAAAGGCAATAAGATTTTTCTTTATGAATTATGCTGAATCTGTTGTAAATGATGAGAGTGATGATGTTATCATCTATATAACATGGAAAATAGGTGTGGAGTAGGGTGGGAGGTGAAATGAAGTTGTTTAAATCGTTTACAATCTCATAAGCCAAACTGAACAGTTTCATTCCCAGAATTCCAGAGGGGTTTTGAGGAAGAAAATAATAAAATTTGGCATAGAGTCCTTCATAGAAGTTGTAGGCAAGGATGCCATCTTTCCAACTGGACCAACCTTGCTTGATTTGGATTCCTAAAACTTCAGATATGATGTAAGAACCGAGAGGAGGTCGGAGGAGTACTCTACTGGAAAGTTTTCATATGTTGCAGTAACATGAGGTTCGGAGAAACTTAAGGCTAGAACTGGATTTTCTGCCCTCCAACAAAATCATGGCATGGTATCTTAACTTTCAAAAGCGATAAGCCTCACATAAATCTGAATTACAAAACTTATGTTGTGAATGAAAACGCAAACAGTGCTCATGAAAGGAATAACTAAATTGATTAGTATGACTAACTCCCGGATTAGTTAAGGAATATGTCGAATGCAAGTATTTGAATAATAAGAAATTATAAAGATGGACTTGAATGTACCAATCAAAAAGAAATAATGTTTTGATAAGAATTTGAAACGAAACGATGATTTTGAGTTGAATCGAGAATGTTAACAATAAATCTTTGTGTGATATAGGGAATATTGCAGAGGAAGGATCTCAGAAGAGGGATACTTCTCGTGCACAGTCTTAAGTAGGTGGTACTCCATACCTTAAGATGAGTTTATTTACAATATGTAATTTTATTGTATTGATTTTAAATTGTGGATGTAAAAAAGGGATGCCTATGTGTTGATAAAGAAAGAAGGAAAGACTATAAATTGTACTTTAGGTGATATTATTGACAACCATGGTGGGTTGACCGATGCAAATGGTATCCGAGAAGGATAACGGAATGTTGGCTTTTGTATAAGAATGCCGGATTGAATTAGCAACCATGTTGGGTTGACGAAGTTAATGGTATCCAAATGGGAAGACTACAATAATGGTTATCATGCTGAAATGTTAGATGGATTTGGCAACCCAAAAGGGTTAGCCGAAGTGAATGATATTCGTGAGAGAATGCCAAATTGTGATTCATGGATAAAGAATATTAAAAACAATTATTTGTTTAATGAATGTTGTGAATTAATTATATTGTTAATCTTATTAAATGAATTTGATTTTTATTACAAGTCATTCTTAGACACATCGGGAGTAGCCCTAGTTATCATGTTATATTTTGTGTATCTGGGGACGGAGTTATACACTTAATCATGTAATCTTTTGAGAATTGATTTATGTAATTTAATATTTTGTGATGTATGTTAAATGTACAAAGACTTAAATAATTATTTGAAAATTGTAATCATGTTATAGTATATGTCGTTAACTATATCTATTTAAGGTTAATGACTAATTGTATGTTAAGAACCCATGCTTAACTAGTAATCAAAATACTTGATTAATTATTGAAAGTATTTCTTTTTAGAATGTGGTATATAGATTTTCAATAAGTCTTTTGTTTGATTAATGAATACCTTGTGATTGATATGAGATGGATGAATGGTAATGAAAGAATGAATGTTGGGAGGGGGTTGAGATTCATGATGATTGGATCGAATGTGACATGGAAGAGAGTATGAGCCTTTGTGAATTGAATTATAAGAAGTGATAATTGTTGCATTGACATGATAACAACTCTTGGGATGCCTAATATATAAAAGAGACTCTGTTGAAATTTCAGCAGTCATATAAAAAAAATATTTCCCTTAATTTCATATCATGAATATTGTTGAGAATCAAAAAAAGGATTAAAAATCCAGGACATTACAAGTGGTGGTGATAATAGTATAGTAATTGCAGTAAAATATGTTGAAAAATTAATACCACCACAATAAGAGGTGGTGTATAAGAGAATGGTGATGGTAGTGGTTGTTAAAAATAATAGTGGTGGAATAATAATCACAGTAACAATAATTTTTTTTGCAAAAAAAAATAATCATCACAACTGGTTGAGATGGTTATGGTTAGCGGTGGCAATAGTGAAGGTGGCAGAAGCAATTGAAATACAATAAAATGAAATAATATATTTTTTTTTTCAGAAAGAAATTTCAATTCTTATTCTTTGTTTTTATTCCCACTCGTCCAAGGAACCACAACTATGTTTATTTTTCTCTCACTCTTCATTCTCATTCCTTTCAACCAAACACCTACAAAGTAGGAATAAGACTTTCATTTCACTTCTCATCATTCCATTCTTTGAACAACACCCAAGTGATTTAAAAATATAGAAATAAACTAAACTTCACCAACAAGGAACTCTTTACAAAACAAAGAGCACCTAAAATCATGATTGTCAAATATGTTGTCCTAGTTAAGTTCCTCTATCAACTAATTTTGCATAGCATGTAATGTTAAGGTAGCTTAAAGTATTCTATATGAATGAGCTCATTACCTTAAAGTAGACCAGGAAAAAACTATGATAACCAATTCTTTCCTGATTACCTACTTCTTGTGTTTTTTCTATCATTAGTATTCCAACAGCACAGAAGAATACAGTAAACCAAGAAATTGTGAAGCAAACTATATCCATAAATTACCTCCTGGCATGACTCCAGTGCCACCAGCAATACCTGCAGCGGTATTTGCAATGAGATTGCCATAAAGATTAGGTGTCACCTGCAAATGGTAAAACCAATGATATTAGCCAAAGAAGGTATAGTCATCTCCACATTATTAATTCAGAAAGGGAAAGGGAAGCTGAAAAATATTGAGATTTGAAATAAGAGCCAACAGAGCTTCACAAACCACTATTGATTATAGTCAAAATTTAAAATCTTAAGTCAACAAAGAACAATTTCTAAGAGAATTATTAATTCAAAGCAAAACAGCTTACTATTAACTCTAAGATTTAATAAAAGAAAATGAAGATAGATTAATTAGAACAGAGTCAACCAGATCTCAGATAACAAGTCAACAGAGGCCATGCAGCTAATGCAATAGTATCAACAGCAATTGCTTCAATTTTGCAGAAATAGCTGCACAAGTCAAATAATTTATAGAATTTTCTGCTGCTTATTCCGTACCATGACGTCAAATTGCTCAGGCTTTGAGACAAGTTGCATGCAGCAATTGTCCACAATAATTTCATTGTATTTGATCCCGGGATATTTTGTAGCAACCTCCCTACAAGATTCCAGGAACAAACCATCTGCAAGCTTCATAATGTTTGCTTTGTGCACAGCAGTCACTTTCTTCCGGTTATTCAGGTAAGCATACTCAAAAGCATATTTTGCAATGCGCTCTGAGCAGAACTTTGTTATCACCTATTAAATTAGTTAGTATGAGATACAAAAATAATTCCCAAAAATAGAAAATCATACAAGGTAATGGAAAAACTAGTTCTGTCAATACTCGCACAATCCATTTTTTTTTAAAAAAAAAACAATAGGAAAGCAGAAAATTAATGGATAACAAAGTATCTTTTTTCACTTATTTATTTCAAACCTACTTCCAAGTTTCTGACC
Source organism: Salix viminalis (assembly GCA_029228465.1). NCBI lineage: Eukaryota > Viridiplantae > Streptophyta > Magnoliopsida > Malpighiales > Salicaceae > Salix > Salix viminalis. Next base: position 6,284,263 of record CM055432.1, read on the forward strand.
ACAAAGCACAACGCTACAAAACATACAGACATGAATTTGTCCAATGATAATTAGGTGGGATTTTTTATAGTTCTTCCCTTCGCATTCATGAATGTGGAAAAAAGAATGTTACACTAGCTGCATCAATACTTCCACAGTGAATCATAGTGCAGAGAAATATGATTTTCAATTTTGAAAGTCTTAAATATTACAAAAGCAAATTCCCAATTCGAAAACACAAACCAACAGAACCTTTACCTATACTCAGTGAACATTAAAATTAAAATATTCACTAATTAAATACGAAGACTCAACAGCTAAATCTTTATTACACCCACTTTACTGTGCATCTAGGATTCATATTTCAACATTAATACCAAAGATATTTCTGAATTTAACCATGGTCACTTAACTATAATAAATTCAAACAAAATATCACCAGTTTCATTTCCAAAACAAATTAAACAAAATAAAATCTGAGCAAAAGACATAACAGAGACTAAAATCTGAGCAAAAGACATAACAGAGACTTTCAAGGTTTTTAAAGATAATCTCCTAAACTCTTCATGATTCAGTCATAATAATCACATTAACAGTAACGCATATTCAATCATAATTAACTACCAATTTCATTCATCTTTCAAAACTCACCCAAATTCCGTATTTCCCAGAATTTAACCATAACCGGGTTAACAAACAACATATTCAATAACAATTAACACCTATTTCATCAGAGTTTCAATTTTCAACAACCCTATCATTTCAAAAGTTATGTGGGACCCACAAACACACTAAAATCAATCAAGACAATACCAAACAGCAATAAGAATTCCATATTTCTGAAATTCTAAGGTTTAAACACAATCACATTAACAGCAACAGCAATATATTTAATCATAACCAGGACAAAATCATCAAAATGTCTCAATCCCATCATTTCACACTCTAAGTGAGACCCCGCTAACACACTAAAGTGCAAGCAAATACACATCAAACAACAAATCAATAATAATAATAATAATACCTTTCTAAAATTCTAAAGTTTTAACCATAGTCACAAATATATTTATATCCAAATACCTTAAGACTCTCAACAACACCAGGAACCACTTCATGCTCCAGACCCGCATACTCCCCCTCCGTATTCTCCCTAATAACAACAATGTCAACGTTCTCATGTCGCGTAGGCAATCCTTGCAGATTAAAACAATTCACAAGCGACGCATACAGATCCAACTCCTTCCTCAATTGCACATTCAATGAGCTAACTCCTCCTCCCATAGGCGTCGCCAACCCTCCTTTCAAGCATACTTTGTTTTTCTTTATCGATTCTATCACTTCTGACGGTACTCTCATCATGTCCCCATGGATATCGTATTTCTCGAAATACACTGGTGCGTGCATTGCTTCCATGACTTGTTCGACGGCGTTGGTTACTAGAGGGCCGATTCCGTCGCCGGGAATCAAGGTTACAGGTCGCGGTGCGCCGTCACCGGGCCGTGGCATGTAGGTTACGGATCGGCGGAGGGTCGGGGTGGAGGAGGAGGTTAGCAGGTGTTTTAGGACGGGCATGGAGCGCCTAGCCATCGGGTCGGGTCGGGTCGGGAGAACAGAGGTTTTTGGTTTTGATTGATTTATGAGGAGTGAGTTGATCGAGGGAATCGAATTAAAGAGGAAGGAGGACGGAGCTTTGAGTGACTTCCTAATTGGAATTTTGTTTTTAATTATGGGTATAAATTAAATTAACGGTTGACCAGGATTTTTTATTTTTTATTTCTAGGACTAAAATAAATGGTGAAACTTGAAAGGTGTTATAAAAAGAATAAATAAATCACATATAAGAGCATAGATATTCAAAACATAATCAAAAGAGACAAGAGAGAAATACCTTGCTTAATATGAATTCTTCTATTATTCCAAAGGTGTGTAGAATACAAGACACAAGTGGTCTATTTATAGGAGAAGGAAATGAACTCAAGTGTTATGGAAATCCAAGAGTTACTCAAGAGTAATGGGCATTCAATACATATAAATATAATTTAATATGTATTTATAACACTTCCCTTGAATGACCATGTACTTTAAAATTTAAAGGAGGACTTTATATAGATACTTCAAGATCCATATATGAATACTTTAGGATTCATTAAAACAATGTCAAATTGCTTCATTAAAACGTTGCAAAGGAAAACCCAGTGGGAAAAAACCTAAGCGAAGGAAAAAGAGTACAATTTGCATTGACTTCCACTCAAAAGTACATGTCTTATGACAAATTTTTAAGATGTCGCATTCCAATATTATAGACAAGTTTCTTGAAAGTTGAGGCCAGTAAAGACTTTGTAAATAAGTCTGCTAAATTATCACTTGACCTGATTTGTTTGATATTAATTTCTCCCTTTTGTTGGAGCTCGTGAGTATAAAAGAACTTTGGTGAGATATGCTTTGTTTTGTCTCCTTTAATATAGCCTCCTCTAAGTTTAGTGATACAGGCAACATTATCTTCAAACAATATTGTGGGACTATTTTCAATGGTTGACAAACCACATTTTCTCTTAATGTGCTGGATAATTGATCTTAGCCAAATACATTCTCGACTTGCTTCATGTATCGCGATAATCTCTGAATGATTTGATGAGGTAGCCACTAATGATTGTTTGACAGATCTCCAAGAAATTGCAGTACCGCTATAGGTAAATAGATAACATGTTTGTGATCTCCCTTTGTGGGGATCGGAGAGATAACCTGCATCTGCATATCCAATCAATTGTGAATTTGATCCACAATAAAATAACCCCATTTTGGTTGTTCCGCGGAGATAGCGAAATTTGACTCCATTCCAATGTTTTTTGTGGGAGTAGAACTATATCTTGCCAATAAATTTACTGCAAAAGATATATCTGGTTTTGTACAATTTGCAAGATACATAAGTGCTCCAATAGCACTAAAATATGGCACTTTAGGACCAAGAATTTCTTCATCCTCTTCTGGAGGTCGAAAAGGGTCATATTTCACATCAAGTGACCGAACAACCATAGGTGTACTCAAAGGATGAGCATTGTCCATATAAAAATGCTTTAGGACTTTTTCTGTATACATCGATTAATGTACAAATATTCCATTTGAAAAATGTTCAATCTGTATACCAAGACAAAATTTTGTCTTTCCGAGATCTTTCATCTCAAATTCATTTTTCAAATAGGTTGCAGTTTCTGTGAGCTCTTCAGGAGTACCGATAATATTTAAATCATCAACATATACTGCAATAATAGCAAATCCGGATATTGTTTTCTTAATAAAAATGCTTGGACAAATCTCGTCATTCTCAAACCCTCTTTTTAAGAGGTATTCATTAAGACGATTATACCACATTCGACCAGATTGCTTTAACCCATATAAAGATTTTTGTAATTTAATAGAATAAACACTTCTGGGTTCATTACAAAAAGCTTTAGGCATTGTAAATCCTTCAGGGATTTTCATATGGATGTCTTTATCTAATGATCCATATAGATATGTTGCAACTACATCCATTAAACACATATCTAACGTTTCTAAGACCACTAAACCAATTAAAAATCTAAAAGTGATTGCTTCCATCATTGGAGAATAAGTTTCCTCATAATCAATATCAGGTCTCTGCGAGAAACCTTGTGCAACAAGTCGTGCCTTATATCGCATAATTTCATTGTTCTCATTGTGTTTTCAAAAAAAAACCCACTTATATCCAACGGGTATAACACCTATAGGTGTATGGACTACATGTCCAAATACTTCACGTTTTGCAAGTGAGTTTAACTCTTTTTGGATTGCTTCTTTCCACATTGGCCAATCATTTCTATGTCGACATTCTTCGACAGTTTGTGGTTCAAATTCATCATCACTTCCGGTGATGCCAAAAGCAACCTTAAATGCAAATACATCATCTATGATAATTTTATCTCGTTCCAAAATCTCTCCTGTATGAACATAGTTTATGGAGATCTCATTATTTCTAGGTACCTGGTTCTCTTTAAGAGGTCCCTCTTCAGGAGGATCAGTATTAGGAGATGATTTGGACACAAGATTTGATGTTTGTTTTGTGGATGAGGACTCTCCAAGAGTACCATCATCTATTCGTTGGAGTTTTTGTTTTCTAGGATTTTTGTTTTTGGCTCCAATAGGTCTTCTGCACTTCAGGCGTGGTATAGATTCATTTGCTGCTATGTTGACCTTTTTCTCTTCAGGAATTTCAATTCTAAATGGAGCATTTGCAGCAGGAATATGAGATTTAACTACCTTTTCACTCATCGGGTGAAAACATCCCGATAATTGATTTGCAATATTTTGTAAATGAATTATCATTTGAACTTCAAGTTCACATTGATTTGTCCTTGGATCAAAATGAGATAACTTCGGGTTATTCCAAGTAATTTCTTCTCGTGCTTCAGGCACTGAATTTACTTTCCCTAATGATGGGAAAATGTTCTCATCAAAATGACAGTATTCAAAACGTGCCTTAAAAACATCACCAGTCAAAGGTTCAAGATATCTAATAATAGATGGAGAATCAAAACCAATATAAATTCCTATTCTTCTTTGTGGACCTATTTTAGTCCTTTATGGGGGTGCTACTGAGCACATATACCGCACAACCAAAAAAATTCAGTAGATGAAATATATTTGGTGGTATACCATAAACAAGTTGTAAAGGAGAATAATTATGGTAAGCACTTGGTCTAATTCTAACTAGTGATGCAGCATGTAATATAGCATGTCCCCAGACAGATGTAGGTAGTTTTGATTTCATAAGTAATGGTCTTGCAATTAATTGAAGTCGCTTTATAAATGATTCTGCTAGACCATTTTGAGTATGTACATGAGCAACAAGATGTTCAACATCAATACCAATAGAAGTGCAAAAACTATCAAATGCTTGGGAAGTAAACTCACCAGCATTGTCTAGTCGAATTTTCTTGATAGGATAATCAGGAATTGTGCTCGTAGTCTGATAATCTGTGCTATTGATCTAGCAAATGCAATATTTCGACTCGAAAGCAAACAAACATGTGACCATTTACTTGATGCATCAATCAATACCATAAAATATCTAAAAGGTCCACATGGTGGATGGATAGGCCCACATATATCTCCTTGAATTCTTTCAAGAAAAGATGGTGATTCTATAAGAACCTTTGATGGAGATGGTTTGGTAATTAATTTACCTTGAGAACATGCAGCACATGGATTTTCACTTGGTAAAAGAATCTTCAGGTTCTTTAAAGGATGCCCATGCGTATTCTCAATAATTCGTCTCATCATTATTGATCCTGGATGTCCAAGTCGATCATGCCAAAGCACAAATTGTTTTGGGTCAGAACACTTCTGGTGTATCACAACGTTTGATTCAATAGATTTCATGATCGTATAATAAATTCTGGAAGAGAAAGCAAGTAGTTTCTCAAGTACAAGCTTCTGGCCTGAAATTCGTGCAGTAATATAAAGATATTCTTTTCTATCTTCATCTGTTGTTTCAATATGATAACCATTAGCACGTATATCCTTAAAACTGAGTAAATTTCTTCTGGACTCAGGTGAATATAATGCATCTTTGATGCTCAATCTCGTGTTATTTGGTAACACAATATTAGCTTTTCCAGAGCCTTTAATCATGTCTGCTGGACCTGATATTGTAGTGACATTAGCTTTGGTTAATGTCAAATACTCAAAGTATTTATTTTCCTTAAGAATTGTGTGCGTTGTTGCACTGTCTGCCAGACATAAATCTCCATCATGAAAAGCCATGTCACTATTCAAAAGATAATCAAAGTTTATTATTTAACTGGAGCCAAACTAAAAAATGTTTATTGTAAACATAATAACACAAAATAAGAGTTATTAATCATCTTTAATTATTCTACCACTAAGCATGTTTTCTATCTTATTCGAGTTTTCAAAGAAATCAGAAACATCAATATAAGCATTATGATTTTCAGAAACATCTTTATGAATAAAATTAGTCTCATCTTTATATTGTTTTAGAGAGACTTGATATAAATCTGTAAGATATTTTGGTGTACGACAGGTACGACCAATGACCATGCATACCACGCTTATGACACTTATCTTCTGGATTTATGCAAATTCTTCTGGTTCTTTCTTGTCTTCTGGATAAAAGTTCCATTCACTTCAGGGAATAACTTAAAACCTTTTGAAATTATGCACTCTAGATTGTTGCTGCAGAACAATGTTTGAGGCATGAAAAATAGAGAATTTTTTCTCTAACATTTTATCATATATGATATCTTTATCACACAATTTCAGCTGTGAGATAATGTTAAAAGGAGCATAATTATATTCACTAATTGATTTAAAATCTTGCAACTTCAGGTGCAACCAATCATAACAACCTTGAGGAAGTATGATAAACTTTGGTGGTCATATCTTTTATTTAGATTTTGCCACATATTATGTCCTTCTTTGATGGTCTCTTAAAGATTCATAGCTTCCAGATGAATCTCGACATCAATATTTCATGACAAATAATTATTTCAAAAATATCAAAAGCGATAAATTCAAGCTTTGTCAGATTTGATATTATATTTATCTATAAAAACAAGAAATAACTTATTAAATAAAATCATGAAGATAAACAAAAAATCAGTCCTTCAAGACTATTATTTATTTAGCTTTAGAAATACTAGTTCTTCAGGAATTGCATTTAATTTATTTAATCTTTCAGGAAAAATATTAGTTCTTCAAGAACTATTTTTAAATTGTTTAATTCTTCAGGAACATCAAACCTTTAAGATTATTATTTATTTAGCTTTAAAATACTAGTTCGTCAGGAACTATATTTAATTCTTCAGGAAAATTGTGTTACTAGTTCTTCAAGAACTATTTTTAATTTATGCAATTCCTCAGGAACTTGTGATACTGGTTCTTCAAGAACTGTTTATAATTTATTAATTCTTCAGGAACTTGTGATACTAGTTCTTCAGGAACTTGTGAACTCATTCTTCAAGAACTATTTTTAATTTATTTAATTCTTCAGGAAATTGTAATACTCGTTCTTCAGGAACTGTTTTTAATTTATGCAATTCTTCAAGAACTTGTAATACTAGTTCTTCAGGAACTATTTTTAATTTATTTAGTTCTTCAGGAACTTATAATATTCGTTCTCCGGGAACTTAAATCTCTTTCTATGAATAATAGTAAAAGAAAATTTGCCAAAAATAAATTACAATAATGAAAAGAAAATATATTAAAATTGATATAAGCTGGTTAGAGCATCGTGCTGATAACGTGTTATAAAAAGAATAAATAATTCACATATAAGAGCATGGATATTCAAAACATAATCAAAAAAGACAAGAGAGAAATACCTTGCTCAATATGAATTCTTCTATTATTCCAAAGGTGTGTAGAATACAAGACACAAGTGGTCTATTTATAGGAGAAGGAAATAAACTCAAGTGTTATGGAAATCCAAGAGTTACTCAAGAGTAATGGGCATTCAATACATATAAATATAATTTAATATATATTTATAACAAAAGGGTAATGTTTTAGGGCTTTTTTGAATTTTTATCATGGTTTTTTGTTATTATTAAATTGATAAAAGGGTAATTTGATATTTTAAGAAGTATAAAATATAATTTAAAAATCTGATATGGTTTGTCGCATATCATCAAAGAAAATAAGAGCTAAATAATTTTATTTCTCTAGTTTATAAATTGTTATAGCTGAATAAACTCTTTTTTTTTCATGCATAGGAATTGTTGTTATTATAAGTCCCTTGTAGATTAGGAAAAATATAATCTGAATTGGAATCCTTATTGTCGCCTTTTTAGTTCCTTGATCATCTAGGATTTTTCTTGTGTAACTTAGACAAATAATAAAGCAAATTTCCTCTTTTGTTGTTGTTTAATTAGTTTCCTTTCCAAGTTACGAGAATCATTAAATATTCCTCCCTAACAAAGAAAAAAAATGTGGTCTAACTTTCTTGTTCATTTAGAAGAATAATTTGTTGACTTTTATTCCTTGTAAGACATGGAATAATAAACCTAACAAGATTGTCATGGGCCCAGACAAATCAACCTCCATTAGGACTTAGATTGGGCTCTTGTTAGACTTGGATTAAATGAATTAGATGTTGTCCTTCATACTTTATAGGCATTTCAATCTCCTATAGTTCCATCTTGCTCCATGTAATTGGCCATTCTGAACAAACTCATTTAATGTCTCTTTAAGCCTCTTTTGTCATACCCTTGTAATTGACCATCTTGGCACCTTCAATGAGTCCCTTGTAATTTCGCAATTTTGCATCTTCAATATGTCAATGATGTGTCTAGTAGTGGTGTTGAACTAATCCTCATCATTTTCCAAGATAATGATATTTTTTTAATGACATACCTTGAAGACTTTTGAATTGAGCTCATTACAATCCTTGATTCAACAATCTTGGGATCATCATCTACAACCTTTTACTTTTCATCTAGAGTTCCTTATAGTGCTTTTACACTCTTGAGATTGTGCTGTCATTCAAGGTGAAAATAGTATGATTATATACATCTATAATCACTACAACAGTCATTGTTATTTTCTTATAATTGTTTTTGGATAAAGTATATTAAATAAAAAACCAACATAAAATAACAAAGAGCCAAAACCCTAACAAGAAAGGGAAGACATACAGTCCGCTTACCCAAAACACAAATGAAAACTAAAAGAACATACCATCTCTAACTAGCATTATAGAACATTACAAATAAAAAAATATAGTCTAAAAAACCCCATACAATATTAAGCCTTCTATTAGCAACTAAAGGATCCATATTACAAAGATAATTAACTTTTGAAACAATACAATTAAAAATATCCATATAAACCATCAAACTATTACGGGGAGTGTTACCATAAAATCAAGTATTCCTTTTAATAAATGACAATAGCTATCATCAATCTAATAATCACAAATTTAAGATAGCAACTCTCATTTAAATCTAAGAGTCAATAAATAGTGTGAACCAAGAGCAATGTCAAAACAAAATGAAAGATCTGAAGCATAAATAATACTAAATATGATGAGAGAAAGGGCGATCAAATAAAAGGTGATCAATATCTTCCCCATCACCTCCACAGAAAAGGCACTGGTAACCTATATAACACCATAAGACATGAGTTTATCTTCAATAGAGAGGGCTCCACGAATAGCAATCTATAAAATAAAGGAGAACCACATAATGATATGTTTATTCCAATCAAGTTTCCACCACTCTACTTTGTTCCAAATTGGATGAATAAAGTTCCAAACACTACGAATAAATAATATACTATTAGGAGCATCTTTCCAACATACAATGTCATGTCTACCATAATCTGGAAGGCAAGGGATAAGAGTGCATCAAATAAGTTCAATCAATTCAGTAGATCTAGGAGGAGGTCATATCCACCCCTTACTAGTTATAAGACTGCTCAACTTCGCATCCCTCCCTAGTCACGAGTCACAAGCAATTCTTTCCACAAAACGCTCCACCAAGGGGCCCAAATGGTTCAACTTATTGGGCATCATTGTCAAGTTTTCTCCAACTCCAGGAATAAATTATTAGGCAAAAAAACTCATAAAAACTCTATTCTCGAACTTTATTTTTTTATTTTTATGATTTTGATGCTTTTTAGTCTTAACTTTACCAAGTTCAAGATGGTAAGATATAATTAACATCTTTTATTTATCACATCTTAAAGTTTAATCAATTAAACTTTTCAAGTTTCTCAACATGCAACACAAAAGATGATGGTGAGATCCTCACAACCATATATGTTAAAGTAATATTGGTTAATACAATCAAATCTTGAGTTAAAAGAGTAAAAACATAATATAATCTATAAATAAACAACCACTTATTCTAAGAGTGAAATAAGGAAAAAACTATAAAATATAAATAAAGGAATAATTGAAAGAAAAACCTATATTAACTATTAATATGGTTATTATATAATGTATCATTGAATGAAGATACTTTAAGAGATATGTTTGTGATTATAGGAGTGACCATAAGCGTGGTGTGGCATGAAAAATAGGGAAACACATATAAAGTTTCTACTACATGTAGGTGAGTCTACACCTACACTTTCTAGTTAAATTCTATGATTTAATATGTTATGGATGTGAAATGTGAATGAATTAATATTAGATATTATATGAAGAATGAAAGTTTGCTTAATGGTGCTATTTCATATAGTATCCTGAATGTAAATTTATTCATGGTGAATGATCTTTCATGTGAATTGTCAAGTGATAGAAGTATCATTGACATGAAAAATATGAGAAGTGTGATATGTGGCATTGATTAACATATATTTATTGTATGTTAGGATCCTGGGTAAAGGGATCACAATGCATTGACTAACATACATTTAATGTATGTTAGGATCCCAGGTGAGGGGTCGTCATGTATTGATGCCTACGGGATGGTGATGATACTAGTGAATTGGTATCGACAATGTGTTTGGCGGAAATTAGTTATGGTTGATTTTATGGAATTTTGATTGGAAGTTGAAAATAGAATATGAATAAATGTTTTCCCTTTTAAATGTTTTGGATATTTGTATTACTAAACTTAAAGTGATATTCATGTTTCAATAATATGTGTTTTGTTGTGGGACCATCGCATACATGCTAGGAGTTGATCTTAGATTTTGTTCACTTATTGTTATCTAGTTATAGGGAGTAATTCTTGTATTTTGTAATATTAAAACATGTGGATTACTTAATTTGTATAATTATTATTTAAACTTTAATAAATTAACTTAACTATTTAATTCATATAATCATGTTCCATGTATGGGTGTTTATCTCGCTTGTTAATCTAGAATGATATTGTTGATCAATGTATGTTATAAATACTATAGTTGTGATGATTATTAATGTTTATGGGATTGGGACCGAGGATGATTGGTGAGATCCCCTCGAGGGTTGCATTGTCGACCGACCTTGATCTTCTAAGAAGGGTTCGAGTAAGAGCATGATGTTGGGACCCAAAAGATAGTGAACTATGTCTGAGCGGGATGAAGCCATAAGAAACTCTAGTGGAGGCTCACCATGATACTGATGTGCAAATTGTACATCTGACTTAGGTATAGGGGTGAAAGACTAATCAAACCATCTAGTAGTTGGTCCTTTTGAAGTTTTCCTCAGGATAGTCAAAGCTCGGGGCGAGTTCTATAAGGTAAAGTAAATGATTAGAGTTATCAGGCGTAGCGCAATCAACCTAATCTCAAACTTTAAATAGGTACGATAGTGCAGTTGCTTCGTTGAGCCGCGCCATGAAAATGAGAGCTCTAAGTGGGAAGCAGAACTGGCGATGTGGGATGAACCAGAAGTCAGCTTATGGTGCCCCACTATGCACTAACGTAGAACTCACAAAGTGTGTTGGTCGATTAAGATATTAGGACAGTGGCCATGGAAGTCGAAATCCACTAAGAAGTGAGTAACAACTCACATGTCGAATCAACTAGCTCCGAACATGGGATAGCGCTGAAGCACGGACCTATACCGGGTTGTCGGGGCAACCGCCAGGCCCCGATGAGTAGGAGGGTGCGACAGTCGCAACGAAACCTCGGGCGTGAGCTCAGGCAGAGTGGCCATCAGTGCAAATCTTGGTGGTAGTACCAAATGAGATCTTTGAAGGTCAAAGAGAGGAAAGGTTCCATGTGAATGACACTTATACATGGGTTAATCGATACAGGCTTAAAAAAATATTATTTAATATAATTCTAAATAAAAAATATTTTTAAAAACATCTCGTATAATTTTTATACAGGCTTAACTATCAAAATTACAACAAACCTAAAGGAGCAAAGCCCACCTGGTTGGGTCCAGATGAAAAATCTTAAAATAGGAAAAGATACAAAAAAAGGAAAAATCTGGCTTGGACTGGAAGACATGGGCTTTCGAGGACTTGACCAGGTTTTTTTAGTTTCGAAACTACATGATAAACATTTTTTTAAAATGAAAAATAAATATCATAGATTATCTTTTGAACAAGATTTTCAAGCATTGCATTTCAAAAACACTTTTGAAAAAAAATGAATTTTTTTTTATTTTTTATTTTTTACTTTAAATTAAAAAAATTAGTGTTTTTAGATCATTTTGATGTGCTGATATTAAAAATATTTTTTTTAAAACATGATTCTAATACTTTTATGAATAAAAATACTTTGAAAAGCAACATCAAACACAATCTCAACCAGGTAGATACTCTATTTTTTTTGGCTTCGAACTTTTCATCAAATCAATCACCATTGATGGTTAGCTACACGGTAAAATCACATGGAACAACATTGCCTATCGATTTGGATTGTCTGTATGTGATCGGAAATAACTTTATCAGACTTGTTATGTAGGCTTAGGTTGTTGGCTATGAAAAAAAGATATTTGTAGGCTTAAAAGGTGTTTAAGGGTTTTTTTAGACTAAGGATCACTAGTGCACTAGGTTTTGGGACCTCGTAATTGTTTCGCATAATAACTTACTATGCCCCCAGTATTTGTTTGAGCTTTTATCATGGTTTTTTAACACTTCCATCATATTGATTTGACACGTTTCCTAGTATTTTGCTTGGGCTTTTTATCATAGTTTTTTAACACTACTATTATGTTGACTTATAGTATACTAAAACTCTTTTTATGTTTATGCCTCCCAACTTTGTTAGGCATTTTGAGGACTATTTTATAGATTAAAAGTGCATTTTGAACCTCATACTTGCCCCCCAGTGTAGGGTGTAATCCTTGTCATGGTTAAGTATCAAGAAATATTTATTAGGCTCAAATAAAGACTGCATGTGTGAGACTTGTGAAGGTGTATCAAAGATGACCTCCTCTCATTTCAAAAACATGCATCTAGGATCGATGAGCTTTGATTTTCCATGCGAAATGATTTTTTTGGGTTAACAGTTCAACTTTATTTTGTGGGTTTTTGGAGGTACGAGGTTACCTTTCAAGGAAATCACGTGAATTCCGAGAACTCATTTGTAAACAAACATCACTTTGATTTATGCTTCTGTACTAGATTTTATTTTCCTAAAAATCTTCATGAAAGCATAAGATCATGTAGAAGTTATAAGAAAAAAATGAATGCACAAAGAATTTATGGCCAAATCTCAATTTTATTGATTGATATGAGTAATACAATTAGACATAATATTTCTTAATAACATCAAGATTTACAGGTCTAGACAAATCTTCTCCATCCATATTAGTCAGAATTAAGGCTCCTCCAAAAAAAGCTTTTTTAACCATATATGGTCCCTTATAGTTTGGTGTCCATTTACTCTATCTTCTCTAGATGTCAGTGATATTTTCTTCAATACCAAATCACCTTCTTCAAATATCCTTGGCTTAACCTTCTTGTTATAAGCTTTTTCTACCATGTTTTGGTATAACTAGTGGTGGTAAATAGTGTTAGTCTCTTTCATCAACTAAGTTTAATTGTTTAAACCTCAGTCTTGCCCATTCTGATTCATCCATCTCTACATCTTTTAAAATCCTTAATGATGGAATCTCCATTTCTAATGGTGTGACTGTCTCCATCCTATATACCATATTATATGGTGTCACTCATGTGGAAGTTCTGACAGTATTGTTGATGCGAACCTTGTGATCATGTGGTCACGCAACCCACAACCAAGAATGAGATCTGATCCCGGAAAATCGAAATAGTTCTAATAAGAGTGTGACACAATGGAACCTGTCGCAAGGCACCAACACTATTGAAATGAGTAAAATGATGCCACGAAGCTAGCTAATCTTTGATAAGTCAAATCAATTCGTTTAAAACCTAAAGAATGCAAGAATCACTCTTACACATAAAACTAAAAAGTTCAAAATTAATATTCATCAATGGCTGCCGAAATTTAGCTAACATGAGTTTAAATAGTTATTGAAAAAGTAACCCTAATGCCCAAGACTTAAATGAGATCCACTCAAAACTAACCCAAAACCCTAAGCTGAAAAACCTTGTGACTTAATCCAAACAAGCCTTGGATTCTAGCTGAAAGCAAAGTATCAATTAAGCTTAAATAAGCCTTGGGCTATAGCTAACAAAATTAAATAAAGCCCATAAGGCTTATTTATAGCCTTCCAACCAACCCCTTATAACTAGAAACAAAAGAAAAAGATAGCCACCCATGTTGTTCATTAAGGCATTGTATTCCTTATCCATTACTTGTTTCCATGCATAAGTGGTGAGTGCATGTTGCTCTAAATCAGGAGTATTAACAAAGTAGGTAGTTGATGATGGATTGTGAAGGATTGGGGCAAGATAGGTTTTAGGTTTAAAGATACCTAGTTTGGATCTGGTTATCATGGGATGTGATGGAGGGATAGATGAAGGACATGTAGTGATGGGTTGGGACTGAGGTGGCAGGCTGTCTGAGGATTGGAGGGGGAGGTATGACTTGTAGAGGACGGTGAATTTGAAGAGGAAGAGTGAGATTCTTTCGAGTGCATTGATGATGGTCTTGTATCAGCTGCAGAGGAAGAATGATTATTGTCCTGCAAGCTGTTAGTTAAAAAAGCTGTAAAGGCTGCAATATTCACCTCCCCAGTTTGACTTAACAATTTTGATTTTTGTTTCAAATTTTCTCTCCACAAGTGTTTGAAATGTGAGAAAGGTTTCTTGTACTTTAGATTTCAGTTTTAGTGGGAAAATCCAGGTGAAGTTACTATAATCATTCACAAAATGAACATAATAACAAAAACCATCCTTGGAAAGAATTGGTGAGGACCCTATACATCAGAATGTATTAATTCAAAGGGTTTATGTGTGACTATGAGAGAAGAATTGTGGTGTTTATGTTTGGATTTGCCTATGTGATAGGCATCACAGAATGTAGGTTTAGTTTTGAAAGATAGATTTTCATCATTTAACATGTTTTTCATTACATTGATATTTGGATGACCAAGCCTCATGTGCCACAGATCAAGCGTGGGGATTGATGAAGATTTAGCAAACAATGACTGAATATAAGACTGAAGGTAAATTGACTTTACTTGAATTTTGACAGAATTAAAACTAAATTGAAATGTGTTTAGTGCAAAAAGGTTCTAGTGTATATTGAACTAATACATGCCTTCACATAGTGCTCCCTGAACTAGCTTTCTCTTCGTAATTCAACCCTTCACAATGCAACAATCATGATGAAACTTAACAAACACATGATTGTTAGTTGTTAGTTTAGTAATTGACATAAGATTTTGGTAATTTATGGTACATAGAGTATATTGTGTAAGATTTGTGTGTCAAAATTTTGTAGAATACTACAACCAAAATGAGTGATGGGTAGTGATTGGCCATTACCTATGAGAAGATGAGAATTACCTTTGTATTCTGATTTGGAATGCAGGTTTGAAGGATCTGCAGTAACATGATTTGTTGCTCCATTGTCTAGGTACCATGCATTGTTAGAAGGTGTGGCAATCGATTGATTGTCATTGCTGGAGTGTTGCTGGTTAGACAAAGGAGGTCTGGAGCCCTGACTGGGATTATTCTGACCTAGTAGGAGATATCAAATCGATGATAACACTTCAAAGCTACATGTTTAGGCTTGTTGCATAGTTGACACAGAGGTTGATTACCTTTATTCCATCTTCCTCTGCCATGACTTCTTCCAAGTGCGTAGTTATGACCTGGTGAGTTTGATGAATAGCCATTGAAGCCTTGAAGAGTATGTGATTTGCGAAGTTGTGTGGCAAGGTTTGCACTTGGTGTAAGAGTTTTAGAAGCTAAATGGATGTTAAGCTGCTTAAGTCTCATTTCCTGACTCTGAAGCATATACTGAACTTCTTGGAGAGTGACTTGGCCATGTCTTGAGGTCAGTTTGACCACATCTGAGTCATAGTCATGACCAAGCCCCCCAAGTATATATAGCATCAGCTCATCATTTGATATTTGCTGTCCAACAAAGACTATTGTTTTAGCTAGAGATTTTATTCTCAGCATATAGTCATGAATATATAGATTTCCTTTATTAAGAGATTGAAGTTGAAATTTCAATTGAAGGATGCGAGCTTCAGAGGTGTGTGGTGAAGAGGTTCTCAAGAGTGAGTCAAACCTCACGAGAGGTATTGCATCGAACTATATGCCCAAACATTGATTCTGAAATAGAGTTGAGTAACCAACTAATGATGGCTTGATCCATTCGTACCTAGATATTGAAGCCAGGATCAACTTGTTTGGTTGACTCAAAAGTAGGGGAGTCATTGGTGGTTTGTTTGCAAACTATGGAGGACATGGTTTATTGCCAAGAACATAATCTTTAAGATTATGTGCACGAAGTGCTGGAATAACTTGAGAGCGCCAGAAGGAGTAGTTGGCTTTGTCTAGCTTGAGCGTGATTGGGGCTAGATTTTGGAAGATAGAGGAGGTTGGAGGTGCAATTGATACTGATTGATTTGTGTGTGTGGTGGTGACTCAATTTTCATTTTGATAAGATTTTTCAGGTGATGAAGCCATGGACGTTAGTCATTAGCTCTGATACTAAGTTTAAAAACAAGAATTACAATAAGTCTTTCTGCAATTTTACTCTCCAAGAATTACAATAGGTCTTGCACCCTTTTTAGTTCCTCTTTCTAAGTCTCAAGTTCAGATTGCATAACAGAAGCTAGTTCTTTCCAGGCATTTATTTTTGTCTAAGTACCTTCTCATATCTGATTTAGCTACCTTTCTTGCTTCCATCTCATTTTCAATCTAAACTTTGTATCGGGTTCTCAAATCTTTTTCCTCTTCAATGGCAAGACTAACTACCTTTCTTTTTTCTCTCTCAGCTTCCCATTTCAGCTTATAGTGATCCCTTTATGTTTTCATTGAGGCCATTAATTCTTGGTCTACATGTTCATTGCTTTAGATAGTCTTCTTTAAAGTGACCAATTCCTTTTCCATTGTTATGTGATTATTCACCAAGTCATCATATCAGGAACTCCTTTCTTCTAGTTGGCTCTTTTCTCGAATCAACTCATTAATCTGGTCATCGTTTCCTGTCAATTGTTGCTTTAGAGAAGCCCTCATCTGTTCTTCCTTTAGGAGTTATTATTTGAGGAATCTCTGATGACTTTTATTGTTACTAAGTTCAATCGTTAATTTATCCATTTCTCCTTGCATGTCTCCTTCGCCAACTCTCATTCTTTTAGCCTAGTGATAGCAGGTGACTCATCTTGCATTTGGTTTTGCTTCACTACACTCTAGAAATGTTTCACAACTCCTCCATATTAAATAGTTAGGACTAACTGACTTTATTTGGTGGATTTCCTTGCCAACTATAACAGGTTGTTCTCAGTCGCTCCTAATAACTTCAAGCTCAACCAATGAATTAACTTCTCTAATTGAGCCGGTGTATTCGGCCAACCCCCTAGTCCTTGGTACATATTGTGTCCCTCCAAGCTACCTGGTTGATAATGAGGGTGAATAATTGATATATCCAGTTAAGCCAATTAGCAAGACCCATGCTTTATCACCACAACTCATAAGATAAGTTGAACCACTGACCAAGGGGCTTTCCATCTGTAATTACTTTTAGGGAGTGCCTGATATTTCTTTACCCATGCCTTTTCATCTAGGTCCCTCCATTCTTCATTTAGGACCATCCCAAGAGGCCTTGTGTTAAACCACTAGAAATTTTTGAAAACTTCTCTCGGGGTTTCCAAACGACTGACAATCAACATAAATAATAAAGGAATCTAACACCGCATTGCTCTTTTCCCGCTCAATCTGCAATGGTTCAAAGACATTTTTTTTGGTGCTTTGGGGCCCTACCATCCCTTGAGGGGACACAACACGCACGAGAATAGAGGGTTTATAGTTGTAAAATTATGATTATAAATCTTAGGAGTTTCCATCCAATATTAAGGTCACTAGAAACCTAATGGTCTGTGAGAGTTTGGGTAAAAAGGCTAGTTATGCAAGGGGAAGACACATCACCCCTAGTACACTTTACCTCAAGTAAACTGAATTGTTGTTTGATTGCTTTTATAAGTCAGATTTTTTATTCGATGGTCTTTTCTAAGGCTCGAAGTAGATCTCTCTTCGTGAGAGTCTCTACCTCATTGGGTTAAAACCTATCCATTATAGGGTCTAAATTTTAAAAACACATAAGAAACCTTTTTATACCATCTGCGGGTGTACTTTTATAATGTAATTTTTTACACTCTGATAGCTAAAACATAATAATTGTTATTTTTTTTGATATTTTAGTAAATTCCAATGGATAATTGTAAATAGGTTACAATATCCAATTTTCGTTTCAAAATATGAGAAAGATGTTATATTTGTTTTTTCCCCGAAAAATATGTTTGAAAAAACCATGGAATTTGGTCATATGCACAAAAACATCAAATTTTGTTTTTCTTAAAAATGCAATTATTATATTTTTATACTTTAAAAAAATTGGAATTGGACCGGCCCAACAACATGGGCTAGCTCAACCATGTGGGCCAAGACTCTCGGGTCGGGCGGGAATAGAATGTCCAGCCCTCCCTACTATTCATATGCAAGTGAATAGTAGGGAGTGAATTAATTCACTCCTTCATTCCCTAGTGTTCATAATGAATAGTAATTAACGAAGGAGAAGGAGAAGGTTTAGTTGGTTCTACCAGTGGTGGCGGCTTAAGGAATGTTGGTTCGTGCTGGTCGGGAGAGGCGTCAAAAGGTGTTACAATGGCCACTGCTGCCGAAAGAAGAAGTGTGCTGTTGTTGATGATGGGAGAGGAGCAGCTGCAACCCCTTCCCCCCATTTACTCTCTTCCTTCCCACCTCACTCTCCTTTCCCTCTGGCCACCCACCATAGCAGCAGCCCCTCTCCTCCTTTTTTTCCTCTCCTCCTGGCCAGCCACCACAGCAGCAGCCCCCCCCACCTTCTCCTCCATCTCCTCCCCGTGAGCCGTCACTCTCTTTCTTCCATAGTGACCGTCAACCAACCCTTCCCTTTCCCGTTCATTTCCTCTCTCCTCTTTTTCTCTAACCACACCAGCAGCCCCTACGGTCTCTTTCAACCAGCTGCACCCCCAATCATCCTTCTTCCTCTCCAGTCGCAGCCCATCTCCCCTCTCTTGCCCACTACTCTCATCCACGACCCATCCCTCTACAGCTGCGCCGTTAGCCACCACCAGCCCCCATGGTCTCGCTAATCTGCTCCTCTGCGTCCCTTTTCCTCACCAGACAACAACCACAACCAACCGCCCTCTGTCTTGGGTGTGATTGGTATTGCTTTTGCTTTTGTAGTTAAAGTTTTAAATAAACAATTTCATGAAAAACACTTTAGCTGTGGTTCGAAATAATTTTTAAAGTGTTGGTTAAAATTGTGGTTGAGTTTGAGGTTAATGAAAAGCAGTTTCAAGTGTTTGATTACCAAGTTTTTCATATTGATTTCAGCTTGTGAAATTACTTTAGAGTATATGTATATATATATATATTGTTTTTTAAATATTTAATAATTATAATAATAAAATGTAATTAATAATTCGAGTAAATTAGACACTTGTTTTTATTCTTCCATCAAACTATAAATCATGTGAAGGCCTCTGCGATCCTAGGACAACATATAGTAAAATATCATCTGAAACAAAATTAGAAATTGCGAGACAAAAATTATATTGTGATCTCCTTCTAATATATTTATTTATATTGTAATTAATTTTTAGATTATTTTAATATTAAAAATATATTTTTTATAAGAAAATATAATAAATAAAACAACAAAAAATTATAATACTAATTATAATTAGTATATATTTATTCATTCTCTCTCTAATATAATACTAATTATAATTATCCCATCTATTCATTCTGTCTCCCAGGCACCCCTAGTAATTATAATTAGTATATATTTATTTATTCTCTTAATTATCAGCGCCCCCCTCACCAAACGCATAAAAAGCAACAATTTGTTGTTTTTTGTGAATCACAAATTTAATAGATTGTTGAGATGGGGTCCACCTGCTTTTTTCAACAATCTACATTAACCAAACACTCAAAACACTCATTTTTTCTACACCACTGGTCACACCACACTCCCAAACACTCTCTTCCTCTCCTTCCCCATCCTCCAACGACAGCCTTGACCATGCACCCACGACAACACAACCCATCACCAGCCAACAGATCGGCCACCACACCAGCCTCCATGGCAGTCCAACCATTTGAAAGGAAGAAGAAGAAGAAGAAGTAGTCGAGAAGGACAAACCTCAAATTTGCAGAAGATAATGAAATTGGTTTTGTGCTTTTTGTGTTTGTCTTTGTTTTGGAGGTCGCCGTGAAGGCCATCACCGGTGAGAGAAAGAAGAGGAGGTTGATCCACCCCCTGTCTTGTGTCTTCATTGGCAACGACGCGTGGGCTAACAGCCGCCAGTGACAGGGGTGCGTGGGCTGACGTGCCACCAGTGCCCTGCGTTGTCACCACTGTTCCTGGTTTATGGCACTATTCTCGAGGTCCAGTATTTTTGTAATTTTAGGTGTTTATGTATTTATTTGAATTTATATTGTATTTTTTTAATTACTATTTGTAAAATATAATGAAAAAGAAATGAAAAAGAGAATGTATGTGTGTGTATTTTATTTGTTCATTTATTTATGTTGTTTTGTTAAGAAAAATAGAACATAAAACTATTTTTTTTGCCTACTACCAAAGCTTTATCCGAAAAATTACTCTAGATTTAATAACAATTTTATTAAATTTTGATAATTTGGCCTATATTTAAATAAATCGTGAAATTAGTTCATGAGAATTAATGATTAAATTCAGATAGTAAATATCGAACCTACAAGTAGGCTAACATTTAAATATCTAGAAATGATAAAAAAATTCCCAGAGTTATTCTGAGCGGTGACCGATTTTTTCTGAATCGACCTATTTTGAAATAAATCGTGAAATTAATTGATGAGGATTAATGGTTAAATTCATATAGTAAATGTCAAACCTACAAGTAATATTTAAATATCTAGAAATAACCAAAGAAATTCTCAGTTATTCTGAGCGGTGAGCGATTCTGTTTTTAATCGGAATATTTTTTTATGGAAAAAATTCATCCACTCATCCACGATAGATGATCCTTTTAAGGCATCTACATGGATCTTTTTCCTAATATTTTATTTGGGTTCATGAGCTCATAATACAATTTCAAAAGTTAGATTTATTCATATGAATAAATACGGTCCATCAAAACATTGAAAATCACATCAAAATACACAATGCAACTTACCTCAGGTAAGACGTACTAGGGGTGCTAATACCTTCCCTTTATGCAACCAGTCCCCTACCCTTGAATCTCTAACCAGACCAGTGCAACTGGGTTTTCCTAGCGACCCTCAACAACTAGGTGGCGACTCCTTAACTCCTGACGAGACAAAACCCTCCCGGATGTCGCTCGACGACGTGCGACAGACTCAATGTGCACGTTGCAGGGTATTGGATTACTATGCAGGGAATGATGTGTTACAGTGCAAGAAATGGTGTATTGCAGGTATGGTAATAATGGTGGGTTACAGGGCATGGCACAAGCATGGCTGTCGGCAAGGCCTTGATAATCCCTTTTGAAATAACATTAAAAATACAAAAATATTGCAAGAATATTAAAAATTAAACAGTAAAAACAACGAGTTGAAACAAAAAGGAGTTTTAAACGGGAAAACTAGGAAGAACAATGTGTTTTATTCAATTTTAGCTTCTGATTTCTGCCCCTTTAGACAATATATTTCATATCTATTTATTATTGGAGGAAGAGGGTAATCTAATCTATACTAGCATAAAATTTCAACCGTTGATTAAAAGCAAAACTATCCCAATCGTTGGCTCAAAGTAGGTGTCATGAACCGCCACATTTGACAGCTACAGTGGTCTGCCTAAGGTGTCACTCTTGGGGTTGAACCGATGCGCGTGTGGTGTCAATCAACAAAAACTGACCATATGCTAGCATAATCAAGAATCAGAGATCATTTTCACGTAAGATTTGTCAAATTTGGTAAAGGATAAATGCATTAAATATGCCTGCAAATTTGGTACCACAACCTGATTTTTTTAGCGAAAATTTAGGAAAGAGAGTTGTTTTTTCTTCATTTTTCCGGCCATAGATGTCTCTTCTATTTATGTCTGGAGGAAGAATCATCCCAATTGTTAGATCAAAGTAGAAGTAATGAACTGCCAAATTTAATAGTTAAGACAAACTACTTGAGCTGTCACTTTTAGGGTTGAACCGACGCACGTGTGATATCAATCAATGAAAGTTGACCATAGCCTAGCATAGTGATCATTTTCGCACAAGGTTTGTCAAATTTGGTGTAGGATAAAGGCATTAAATATGCCTGCAAAGTTGGTACCAAAACAAGATTTTTTAGTGAAAATTTAGGGAAGAAAATGAAGTAAGCATACGACGCGTCATTTTACTCCTTTTTTCTACCAATGTTTTGATGACTCTGATTTCATTGCACCCCCCCACCCCTCAATTTTAATCAACTGACTTGGTAAAATATTTAAATTTCATCTCTAAAAATCCCGATCTTCTCAATTTTACTCGAATTATGCTTCAAAACTTAATTTCCAACCTATTAAGCCCATAATAAAATTAATTTGACCCCATTTAAAGTATAATTAAATCCTTATACTTAATTAAATTATTTAATTAGGCATTAAATTAATTCTTGAACAGAATTAAACTTCAATTTGACTAAGGATTCAATCAAGTTGGCCTATTAAAATTTATTTATGCATTTCTACTTAATTTTTTTATGCAGATTTATCCAATAATTATTTATTTTTAGACTTGAATCTACATCTTCCTTCATTTTAGAGCACGATAGAGGTACAATCGGACTCTTGAATTCATAAAAAATCCCCAACTTAATTTCTTTTCCCCATGTCACCCTTATTATTATTATTTTTTTATTTTTCATTTTTATTTCAAGTAAATTTGGGAAAAAACCCAGAAATAGGTTATGACAGTTAAATTTTGTCTTCAAAACTTCTTATCTTCTCAATTTTACCCGAATTATGCTTCCAATGAAGTGGAAGCCTACTTCTACCAAAAACTATAGAGATGTCATGACATACTCATCTCATTAATAAAAACTTGCATTGATGGGTTGAATATCTTATACTTTTATCGCTAAAACCATTGTTCCATTGATAGGGTTCATCCATCTAGAATGTAATGAATTATCATGTTATCATAGTTCATGTGGCATGATTGTGTAGAGTTCAATGTATTTTCTATTCTTAAAGGTTGGAAGGCCTAATTAAAAAGGAATCAACTTTATTTTTCTCATTTGACAAGGAAACAAAGAGCTAGAAGGAATTAATTCTTATGGTTTAGATTTATTTGAACTAACTCTTTCTCCAAACTAAGACTTTTCCAACAATGTACACCATAATTGTGGTTTTATTGTTTTTGCAAGTTATGATACAAATTCAGTTCAAGTCTTAAACATCTTCATTATTTTCTTTCCTTAGGATAAGAATAGCCTGACTAATTAAAATATTAATGTAAAAATTATAAATAAATTAAAGAAAAAGTTTAGCAACGTGCAACATAAATTTGTAATTACCTGACGACATAAGGTTTAAATTCCATTGAGTTGTTGAAGAAGTGTATTTGGGTAGACTAGTGGACAACTTCTAAAAAAAAAAACATGTTTTTTTCAAAGAAATTAAACAAGAAATAAATTAAACATGACCTATGGTCTCAAATGTTAGGATGCACATCTAGGCTAATGATAAAACAACTCCAAAGAGCGTTATCATAAGCATATCAATATTGCTAAATTGGTTAATATCCTAGAACCATATGATAAATGTTAAAAGAGCAAGGCCTAGATGACATCACAAAAGAGGGTAAACATAACTAACAACAACTATACTGTAAAGGAAAATCAAAATGAAAGTGATCATCTAGGAACCACAATGTGAAAAGCATTAACTAAGAGACAAATAAAATTGAACTTGGTCTACTAAAGCAATTTCATCCACAAACTCAGTAACAATCAACATAAAAGTTAAAAGTGACTCCCAACTAACATCAATGGATGAAAAATTCAACCTAATGAAAAAAAGCAGCAAATATGGCCTCACTTCAAAGCCTAGGATACACAACAAAATACAAAAAAATCCTTTAAAAGCAAAAAACAAAACCCAAAAAAAAGCAACACTTAACAATTCCATCCACAAACTCAACAACTATGAATACAAAAGTTAAAAGGGATCTCCAACTACGAGGCAAACAAAATTGAACTTGATCTATTGAAGCAATCTCATCCACAAACTAAACAAACATCAAGATAAAGTTAAAAGTGATCCCTAACTAAAAGCAATGAATGAAAAAACCAACCCAATAGAAAAAAAACACAGCAATGTGGCCTCACTTAGTATCCTAGGATGCACAAAAAAAATAGAGAATCATGCTTCAAATTAAAAAAAACCAAAAAGAAAGCAACAACACAGAGCAATTCCAACCACAAACTCAATAACCATCAACACAAAAGTTAAAAGTGATCTCTAACTAAGAGACAAACGAAGTTGAACTTGGTCTACTGAAGCAATTTCATCCACAAACTTAGCAACAATCAACATAAAAGTTAAAAGTGATCCCTAATTAAGAGCAATGGATGAGAAAACCAACCCCATGGAAAAAACACAGCAAATGTGGCCTCGCCTAGCAACCTAGAATGCCCAACAAAACAGATAATCATCCTTTAAATGCAAAAAAAACCCAAGAAAAGAATGCAATAACATTGCGATTCCATTTACAAACTCAACAACTATCAACACAAAAGTTAAAAACTAATCCCCAACAAAGAGGCAAACGAAATTGAACTTAGTATGCTAAAACAATTTCACCCACAAACTCAACAACCATCAACATAAAAGTAAAAAAAAGTGATCCCTAACTAACAACAATGTATGAAAAACAAACTCAATGGAAAAAGAACAAATGTGACCTCAATTAGCAGCCTAGAATGCACAACAAAAGAGAGAACCATATTTTAAATGCAAAAAATAGCCCCAAAAAAGAAAGCAACAACACAGCAATTCCAACCACAAATCAGCAACCATCAACACAAAAGTTAAAAGTGATCCTCAACTAAGAGGCAAACGAAATTTAACTTGATTGTTGCTAAGATCTCACCCACAAACTTAGAAACAATCAACGTAAAAGTTAAAAGTGATCCCCAACTAATAGCAATGGATGACAAATCCAACCCAATGGGAAAAAAAACAGCAAATGTGGCCACACTTTATAGCCTATGATGCATAAAATAACAAAGAAACATCCTTTTAATTCAAAAAATACCCAAAAAAAGAAAACAACAACACATAGCAATTCCATCCACAAACTTAGCAACCATCAACATAAATGTTAAAAGTGATTCCTAATTAAGAGGCAAACGAAATTGAACTTGGTCTACTGAAGCAATTTCATCCCCAAACTCAGGAACCATCAACATAAAAGTTAAAAGTGATCTCTAACTAACAACAATGGATGAAAAAAGTAGCAAATGTAGCCTCACTCAGTAGCCTAGGATGCACAACAAAATAAAAAATCATCATTTAAAAGCAAAACCAACAAAGGAAAGCAACAACACAGAAAAAACAACAAAAAGCAACCGGACATGGTAAAATAAATAAAGCATTTTGGAAAGAAAAGAAAACCTCCAAGTAAAAGTGGTACTAGCTAGAAGAAACTAGGTTAAAGTAGAATAACCACAAGAAAAGAGTAAATAAGTAAAAACAACTAAAAAACCAAAGGGATGATGCAACAAAAATTATGAGAGATGGTTAGTAAGAAAACCTATTATACCCCGAAACAACCTAATAAACTCTCTCAGCACTCAATCACACCTATGCCAGGAATTTTCATAAGAAAATATCATCATAACCTCATTTCAATGCATTCCATCTTTAGGAAAAGAAAGGAGATAATGACAAAACAATGACAACATAGAAACCTAAACAATTCCAATCGGAAACTCATCAACCATCAACATAAGAGGGGCAATAATCCCTAACTATTAGAAAAAACAAAAGTGTTGCAATCAAAGAAAATAAAGGTAATTCTAGGAGCTTCATATGTTTTATCACAAGATACTAGTTAAAATCTCTTTATTAGATAAGATATTAGCTTATTGTGAATAATCAAACCTTAAGTTAGCAATAGGAATTTCAAGAATTAAATAGTAATAACTGAAGAACTGCAAGCTAGTTGAAGAAATTGGAATTCAAATTCATGAATTTGAAGCCAAACATAATATTACAAAAGTTAAAAGTGATCCCCATATAAGAGGCAAACAAAATTGAACTTGATCTACTGAAGCAATCTCATCCATGTCAAACCTGAAACCCATCCTCGACTATAATCAATTCTTTGGTGATATTTTAAGCTCTACAAACAAACCCAAGAACTATGTAGATTTGTTAATTGAATCTAAAATGAAAAAGAAAATTCCATCTAGATCATAATTTCATAAATTCCTTTCATGTTCCATGAGTTAATTTTTTATTAAATCTTATTTGAAAATGATTTGAAAAAACAAATGACTTGGAGATTGACCAAGGTTAGTTTGTTAGAGAATCCACATTCATATTTTCTATTTTTAAGCTAAAATTTAACTAACATAACTCAAAAGACATTTTGGCTGGCTCCATAAAAATTATCATCAAATCCATGCTCTCTACCACGGAGTCATGCACACTTTATTATTACCTTTTGAAATGATTGAAATTAAAAAACTATAACAACTATATTTTACAGGGTATATTTCTACACTATATCCTCGAATTGTAGACAAATTAAGCCAACAAATTTAGCAAAAATATTAAATGTCAAATCATTTGCAATTAACACGTGGAAAACATGTCAAGCCAAGAGATGTAGAAAAAAATCTAGGACAAATAGTTTATGAAATATCAACACCATGACATAACTCTAATTGCAAGGAAAATGCAATGTCAATGAAAGATGTTAAGCGTGATCACATATCTACTTTTCTTATCCAACATCCATAAAATTCTCTTAAGCCAACATTACAAAAACAATATTTTTTTGATATAGCTTACGAAAAAAACATTCAAATCAACCATATGGACAAATTTAAGTTTGACGCAACAAATGCAGAAAGTCAAAAAGAGACGTGGGGAGTTTGGCATCACCTTAAAAAGTGAACAAGATACCCATTCCAATAATAGGAATAGATAAAACAAGGATACATAGGGCAACCAAAAGATAATTGAATTAAAAGATGGTTGGATTGTGAGATTTTGACTTACTATGACAAAAGCAGCTCTAGTTGTGCAGTTCCTGGAAAATCATAGCTCGTAGAAAGCCAAAAGGCTTGATACAATAAAACAAGATGAAACTCTATAATAAAGAAAGATACAAGATTTGAGGTGGAATTAGAAGAGAAAACCAGCATTTCAGTGCAACCACACACGGTAAAATAAATAAAGCACCTTGCAAAGAAAAGAAAATATATAAGTAAAACCAGTACCATCTAGAAGTAACAGACAAAAAAATAAGTTTAAGTAGAATAACCATAGCAAAAAGAGAAAAGAAGGAAAAAAACCTACAATAACAGAAGAGATGGTGCAACATAAATCATGAGAGATTGTTAATAAAAATACCTATTATACCCTGAAACAACCTAATAAACTCTCTCAACACGCAAACAAACCTCTAAATGGATTTTTCATAAAAAATATCATCACCTCATTTTAGTGCATTCTAGCTTATAGGAAAATAAAGGAGAAGATGACAAAACAATGACAACATAGAAACCTATCCCCCAAGATAATGAATTCTATGATAATATTTTAAGCTATACAAACAAACACAAGAACTACGTAGATTTTTTAATTGAATCCAAAAT
Organism: Salix viminalis; assembly: GCA_029228465.1. Classification (NCBI taxonomy): domain Eukaryota; kingdom Viridiplantae; phylum Streptophyta; class Magnoliopsida; order Malpighiales; family Salicaceae; genus Salix; species Salix viminalis. The sequence goes on from CM055432.1 coordinate 6,312,120, forward strand.
GAAAAAACAAAATTCCATCTCGATCACCATATTTAAATAAATTGCTTTCATGTTCCATGCTTTATTTTTAATTGAACATAATTTGAAAATGTTTTGCAGAGATGGAGGATCTATAGATTGACCTAAGTTAGGTTTGCTTGAGCATCCATATTCATACTTTCTACTTTCTACCTAAGAGATTGACCCAGGTTAGTTGTTGAGAATCCACATTCATTTTTTCTATTTTTGAGCTAAATTTTAACTAAAATAGATAAAAAGGCATTTTGGTTTGCTCCCTAAAAATTATCATCAAATCCATGCTCTCTACCATGGAGTCATGCACACTTTATTATTACCTTTTGAATTGATTGAGATTCAAACACTATAACAACAATATTTTTCAGAGTATATTTTTACACTATATCCTCGAATTGTAGACAAATTAAGGCAACAACATATATTTAGCAAAAATATTAAACTTCGCATCATTTGCAATTAACACGTGGAAAACATGTCATAGAAACCAAATCTAGGGCGGTGAAGAAGACATAACTTTCTTCACATTAACAATACCTTAGAGTTGTAGATGCAGGATATGTACACCTAGAGACTACAACTGCATGTTAGAGAAATAGACAAAACAAGGAGACATTGGGCAACAAAAAAATAATTTAAATAAAAGATGGATGGATATATGTACATTGACTTACTTTGATAGGGGCAACACTAGATGTGCAGTTCCTGGAAAATCATAACTCCTGATATATTGGCGCCTCATCTGGAAGTAGTTGTGAGAATTCCATCACATTTCAAAGTGAAAAAAAATACCACCACGAGATGTGAGAATTACCGAACTTTCTTCACAATAACAATACCTTAGAGTTGTAAATGCAGGATATGTACACCAAGAGACTATAACTACATGTTACAGAAATAGACAAAACAAGGAGACGTCGGGCAACCAAAAGATAATTTAACTAAAAGATGACTGGATTTTGGTACATGGACTTACTTAGACAGGGGCTACACTAGTTGTGCAATTATTGGAAAAGCATAGCTCCTGATATATTAGCGCCTCATCTGGAAGTAGTTGTGAGAATTTCATCATCTTTCAAAGTGAAAACAAAATACCCCTTCAAAGAACAGAAAGAACTTCATATCAACATAATAGAAAAATAAAATCTGAAAACATGAGAGCATGACTTCACAACTGCCAGAGAAAATACAACCACGAGATGTGAGAATTACCGACCTCTGTTCACAATAACAATACCTTAGAGTTGTAGATGGAGGATACGTACACCTGGAGACGACAACTGCATGTAACATAAATAGACAAAACAGGGAGACATCGGGCAACCAAAAGATAATTAAATTAAAAAAATGGTTGGATATTGGTACATTGACTTGCGTTGACAGGGGCTCCACTAGTTGTGCAGTTCCAGGAAAATCATAGCTCCTGATATATTGGCGTCTCATGTGGAAGTAGTTGTGAGAATTTCATCACCTTTCAAAGTGAAAAAAAGATACCCATTCCAAGTACAGTAAGAACTTCATCTCAGCAAAATAGCAAAATAAAATAAGAAAACATGAGAACATGACTTCATAACTGCCAAAGAAAATAACAACACGAGATGTGAGAATTACCTACCTCTCTTCACAATAACAATACCTTAGAGTTGTAGATGCAAGATATTTACACCTAGAGACTACAACTCCATGTTAAAGAAATAGACAAAACAAGGAGACGCCGGGCAACCAAAAGGTAATTAAATTAAAATATGGTTGGATATTGATACATTGACTTAATTTGACAGGGGCTACTGTAGTTGTGCAGTTGTTGGAAAATCATAGATCGTGATATATTGACTCCTCATCTAGAAGTAGTTGTGAGAATTTCATCACCTTTCAAAGTGAAAAAAAGATACCCATTCCAAGTACAGTAAGAACTTCATCTCAACAAAATAGCAAAATAAAATAAGAAAACATGAGAACATGACTTCATAACTGCCAAAGAAAATAACAACACGAGATGTGAGAATTACCTACCTCTCTTCACAATAACAATACCTTAGAGTTGTAGACGCAGGATATGTACACCTAGAGACCACAACTGCATGTTACAGAATAGACAAAACAAGGAGACGTAGGGTAACCAAAAGATAATTTAATTAAAAAATGACTAAATTATGGTACATTGACTTACTTTGACAGGAGCAACACTAGTTCTGCAGTTCCAGGAAAATCATAACTCCCAGAAATACAAAAGGCTTTGTACAATGAAACAAGATGAAACTTTATAATATAGAAAGATACAGGATTGGAGATGGAATTAGAAGAGAAAACAAGCATTTCAGCGTGACCACACACGGTAGAACAAATAAAGCAACCTTGCAAAGAAAAGAAAACATATCAACAAATTTAGAAAAAAATATTAAATGTCGCATCATTTGCAATTAACACATGGAAAACATGTGAAGCCAAGAGATGTAGAAACAAAATCTATGGCAGGGAAGAAGAACAATAGCTTATGAAATATCACCACCATGACACAACTGTAATTGCAAGGAAAATGCAATGTCAAAGCAAGATGTTAAGCCTGATCATAGATCTACTTTTCTTATCCAACATCCATAAAATTCTCTTAAGCCAACATTAGAGAAACTATTTTTTTCATACAGCCTACGGCAAAAAAACATTTCAAATCAACCATGTGGACACATATAAGTTTCACACAACAAATTCCGAAAGTCGGAACGAGACGGCGGGAAGTTGGTTTTCATCACCTTTACAAAGTGAAAACCAGATACCCGTTCCAAGAACAGTATGAACTTCATCTCAACACAATAGCAAAATAAAATCTGAAAACATGAGAGCATGACTTCACAACTGCAAAAGAAAATACCACCACGAGATGTGATAATTACTGACCTTTCTTCACACTAACAGTAGCTTAGAGTTGTAGACGCAGGATACGTACACCTCGCGACCACAACTGCATGTTACATAAATAGACAAAATAGGGAGACATCGGGCAACCAAAAGATAATTAAATTAAAAAAATGGTTGGATATTGGTACATTGACTTGCTTTGACAGGGGCTCCACTAGTTGTGCAGTTCCAGGAAAATCATAGCTCCTGATATATTGGCGTCTCATGTGGAAGTAGTTGTGAGAATTTCATCACCTTTCAAAGTGAAAAAAAGATACCCATTCCAAGTACAGTAAGAACTTCATCTCAGCAAAATAGCAAAATAAAATAAGAAAACATGAGAACATGACTTCATAATCGCCAAAGAAAAATAACAACACGAGATGTGAGAATTACCTACCTCTCTTCACAATAACAATACCTTAGAGTTGTAGATGCAAGATATTTACACCTAGAGACTACAACTCCATGTTAAAGAAATAGACAAAACAAGGAGACGCTGGGCAACCAAAAGGTAATTAAATTAAAATATGGTTGGATATTGATACATTGACTTAATTTGACAGGGGCTACTGTAGTTGTGCAGTTGTTGGAAAATCATAGATCGTGATATATTGACTCCTCATCTAGAAGTAGTTGTGAGAATTTCGTCACCTAACAAACTAAAAACCAGATACACCTTCCAAGAATAGTAAGAACTTCATCTCAACACAATAACAAAATAAAATCTGAAACCATGAGAGCATGACTTCACAACTTCCAAAGAAAATACCACCACGAGATGTGAGAATTACCGACCTTTCTTCACAATAACAATACCTTAGAGTTGTAGACGCAGGATATGTACACCTAGAGACCACAACTGCATGTTACAGAAATAGACAAAACAAGGAGACGTAGGGCAACCAAAAGATAATGTAATTAAAAAATGACTAGATTACGGTACATTGACTTACTTTGACAGGCGCAACACTAGTTGTGCAGTTCCAGAAAAATCATAGCTCCTGATATATTGGCGTCTCATGTGGAAGTAGTTGTGAGAATTTCATCACCTTTCAAAGTGAAAAAAAGATACCCATTCCAAGTACAATAAGAACTTCATCTCAACAAAATAGCAAAATAAAATAAGAAAACATGAGAACATGACTTCATAACTGCCAAAGAAAATAACAACACGAGATGTGAGAATTACCTACCTCTCTTCACAATAACAATACCTTAGAGTTGTAGATGCAAGATATTTACACCTAGAGACTACAACTCCATGTTAAAGAAATAGACAAAACAAGGAGACACTCGGCAACCAAAAGGTAATTAAATTAAAATATGGCTGGATATTGGTACATTGACTTAATTTGACAGGGGCTACTGTAGTTGTGCAGTTGGTGGAAAATCATAGATCGTGATATATTGATTCCTCATCTAGAAGTAGTTGTGAGAATTTCATCACCTTTCAAAGTGAAAAAAAGATACCCATTCCAAGTACAGTAAGAACTTCATCTCAACAAAATAGCAAAATAAAATAAGAAAACATGAGAACATGACTTCATAACTGCCAAAGAAAATAACAACACGAGATGTGAGAATTACCTACTTCTCTTCACAATAACAATACCTTAGAGTTGTAGATGCAAGATATTTACACCTAGAGACTACAACTCCATGTTAAAGAAATAGACAAAACAAGGAGACGCCGAGCAACCAAAAGGTAATTAAATTAAAATATGGCTGGATATTGATACATTGACTTAATTTGACAGGGGCTACTGTAGTTGTGCAGTTGTTGGAAAATTATAGATCGTGATATATTGACTCCTCATCTAGAAATAGTTGTGAGAATTTCGTCACCTAACAAACTGAAAACCAGATACCCCTTCCAAGAATAGTAAGAACTTCATCTCAACACTAACAAAATAAAATCTGAAAACATGCGAGCATGACTTCACAACTTCCAAAGAAAATACGACCACGAGATGTGAGAATTACCGACCTTTCTTCACAATAACAATACCTTAGAGTTGTAGACGCAGATATGTACACCTAGAGACCACAATTGCATGTTACAGAATAGACAAAACAAGGAGACGTAGGGTAACCAAAAGATAATTTAATTAAAAAATGACTAGATTATGGTACATTGACTTACTTTGACAGGAGCAACACTAGTTGTTCAGTTCCGGGAAAATCATAGCTCCCAGAAATACAAAAGGCTTTGTACAATGAAACAAGATGAAACTTTATAATATAGAAAGATACGGGATTGGAGATGGAATTAGAAGAGAAAACAAGCATTTAAGCGCGACCACACACGGTAGAACAAATAAAGCAACCTTGCAAAGAAAAGAAAACATATCAACAAATTTAGAAAAAAATATTAAATGTCGCATCATTTGCAATTAACACATGGAAAACATGTGAAGCCAAGAGATGTAGAAACAAAATCTATGGCTGGGAAGAAGAACAATAGCTTATGAAATATCACCACCATGACACAACTGTAATTGCAAGGAAAATGCAATGTCAAAGCATGATGTTAAGCATGATCATAGATGTACTTTTCTTATCCAACATCCATAAAATTCTCTTAAGCCAACATTAAAGAAACTATTTTTTTTCATACAGCCTACGGCAAAAACCATTTCAAATCAACCATGTGGACACATATAAGTTTCACACAACAAATTCCGAAAGTCGGAACGAGACGGCGGGAAGTTGGTTTTCATCACCTTTACAAAGTGAAAACCAGATACCCGTTCCAAGAACAGTATGAACTTCATCTCAACACAATAGCAAAATAAAATCTGAAAACATGAGAGCATGACTTCACAACTGCAAAAGAAAATACCACCACGAGATGTGAGAATTACTGACCTTTCTTCACAATAACAGTAGCTTAGAGTTGTAGATGGAGGATATGTACACCTAGAATCGACAACTGCATGTAACATAAATAGACAAAACAGGGAGACATCGGGCAACCAAAAGATAATTAACTTATAAAAATGGTTGGATATTGGTACATTAACTTGCTTTGACTGGGGCTCTACTAGTTGTGCAGTTCGAGGAAAATCATAGCTCCTGATATATTTGCGTCTCATGTGGAAGTAGTTGTTAGAATTTCATCACCTTTCAAAGTTTAAAAAAGATACCCATTCCAAGTACAGTAAGAACTTCATCTCAGCAAAATAGCAAAATAAAATAAGAAAACATGAGAACATGACTTCATAACTGCCAAAGAAAATAACAACACGAGATGTGAGAATTACCTACCTCTCTTCACAATAACAATACCTTAGAGTTGTAGATGCAAGATATTTACACCTAGAGACTACAACTCCATGTTAAAGAAATAGACAAAACAAGGAGACGCTGGGCAACCAAAAGGTAATTAAATTAAAATATGGTTGGATATTGATAGATTGACTTAATTTGTCAGGGGCTACTGTAGTTGTGCAGTTGTTGGAAAATCATAGATCGTGATATATTGACTCCTCATCTAGAAGTAGTTGTGAGAATTTCGTCACCTAACAAACTAAAAACCAGATACACCTTCCAAGAATAGTAAGAACTTCATCTCAACACAATAGCAAAATAAAATCACAAAACATGAGACCATGAATTCATAACTGCAAAAGAAAATACCACCACGAGATGTGAGAATGAACGACCATTCGTCACAATAACAGTACCTTAGAGTTGTAGACGCAGGATATGTACACCTAGCGACCACAACTGCATGTTACAGAAATAGACAAAACAAGGAGATGTAGGGCAACCAAAAGATAATGTAATTAAAAAATGACTGGATTATGGTACATTGACTTACTTTGACAGGCGTAACACTAGTTGTGCAGTTCCAAGAAAATCATAGCTCCCAAAAATCCAAAAAGCTTTTTACAATGAAACAAGGTGAAACTTTATAATAAAGAAAGATAGAGGATTGGAGATGGAATTAGAAGAGAAAACAAGCATTTCAGCGTGACCACACACGGTAAAACAAATAAAGCAACCTTCCAAAGAAAAGAAAACGTATCAACAAATTTAGCAAAAATATTAAATGTCACATCATTTGCAATTAACACTTGGAAAACATGTCAACCCAAGCGATGTAGAAACAAAATCTAGGGCGGCGAAGAAAATAAATAGCTTATGAAATATCACCACCATGACAAAACTCTAATTGCAAGGAAAATGCAATGTCAATGCAAGATGTTAGGCGTGATCACAGATCTACTTTTCTTATCCAACATCCATATAAGCCAACAGTACAGAAACTATTTTTTTTCATAAAGCCTACGAAAAGAAAAACATGTCAACTCAACCATGTGGATCACATATAAGTTTGACACAACAAATTCCGAAAGTCGGAACGAGACGTTGGGAAGTTGGATTTCATCACCTTTACAAAGTGAAAACCAGATACTCGTTCCAAGAACAGTATTAACTTCATCTCAACACAATAGCAAAATATAATCTGAAAACATGAGAGCATGAGTTCACAACTGCAAAGGAAAATACCACCACGAGATGTTAGAATTACCGACCTTTCTTCACAATAACAATACCTTAGAGTTGTAGACGTAGGATATGTACACCTAGAGACCACAACTGGATGTTACAGAAAAAGACAAAACAAGGAGACGTAGGGAAACCAAAAGATAATTGAATTAAAAAATAACTGGATTATGGTACATTAACTTACTTTGACAGGCGCAAAACTAGTTGTGCAGTTCCAGGAAAACCATAGCTCCCAGAAATACAAAAGGCTTTGTACAATGAAACAAGATGAAACTTTATAATAAAGAAAGATACAGGATTGGAGATGGAATTAGAAGAGAAAACAAGCATTTTCAGTAGCTGACACACTGCAGTAAAACAAATAAAGCAACCTTCCAAAGAAAAGAAAATGTATCAACAAATATAGCAAAATTATTAAATGTCACATCATTTGCAATTAACACTTGGAAAACATGTCAACCCAAGAGATGTAGTAACAAAATCTAGGGCGGGGAAGAAAATAAATAGCTTATGAAATATCACCACCATGACAAAACTCTAATTGCAAGGAAAATGCAATGTTAATGCAAGATGTTAAGCGTGATCACAAATCTACTTTTCTTATCCAACATCCATATAAGCCAACATTACAGAAACTATTTTTTTTCATACAGCCTACGAAAAAAAAAACATGTCAACTCAACCATGTGGATCACATATAAGTTTGACACAACAAATTCCGAAAGTCAGAAGGAGACGTCGGGAAGTTGGATTTCATCACCTTAACAAAGTGAAAACAAGATACCCATTCCAAGAACAGTATTAACTTCATCTCAACACAATAGCAAAATAAAATCTGAAAACATGAGAGCATGACTTCACAACTGCAAAAGAAAATACCACCACGAGATGTGAGAATTACTGACAATTCTTCACAATAACAGTACCTTAGAGTTGTTGATGCAGGATATGTACACCTAGAGACCACAACTGCATGTTACAGAAATAGACAAAACAAGGAGACGTAGGGCAACCAAAAGATAATTTAAATAAAAAATGCATGGATTATGGTACATTGACTTCTTTGACACGTGCAACACTAGTTGTGCAGTTCCAGGAAAATCATAGCTCCTAGAAATCCAAAAGGCTTTGTACAAAGAAACAAAATGAAACTTTATCATAAAGAAATATACAGGATTGGAGTTGGAATTAAAAGAGAAAACAAGCATTTCAGCGCGACCACACACGGTAAAACAAATAAAGTAACCGTGAAAGAAAACCTATCAACAAATTTAGAAAAAAAATATTAAATGTCGCATTATTTGCAATTAAAACTTGGAAAACATGTCAAACCAAGAGATGTAGAAACAAAATCTAGGGCGGGGAAGAAGACAAATAGCTTATGAAATATCACTACCATGACAAAATTCTAATTGCAAGGAAAATGCAATGTCAATTCAAAATGTTAAGCGTGATCACAGATCTACTTTTCTTATCCAACATCCATATAAGCCAACATTACAGAAACTATTTTTTTCATACAGCCTACGAAAAAAAAAAACATTTCAAATCAACAATGTGGATCACATATAAGTTTGACACAACAAATTCCGAAAGTCGGAACGAGACGTTGGAAAGTTGGATTTCATCACCTTTACAAAGTGAAAACTAGATACCCGTTCCAAGAACAGTATTAACTTCATCTCAACACAATAGCAAAATAAAATCTGGAAAAATGAGAGCATGAGTTCACAACTGCAAAAGAAAATACCACCACGAGATGTTAGAATTACCGACCTTTCTTCACAATAACAATACCTTAGAGTTGTAGATGCATGATATGTACACCTAAAGACCACAACTGCTTGTTACAGAAATAGACAAAACAAGTAGATGTAGGGCAACCAAAAGATAATTTAATTAAAAAATGATTGGATTATGGTACATTGACTTACTTTGACAGGGGCCTATAGTAGTTATGCTGTTGTTGGAAAATCATAACTCGTGATATATTGGCGCCACATCTGGAAGTAGTTGTGAGAATTTCATTACCTTTGAAAGTGAAAACAAGATACCCATTCCAAGTACAGTAAGAACTTCATACAAAATAGCAAAATAAAATCACAAAACATGCGACCATGAATTCATAACTGCAAAAGAAAATACCACCACGAGATGTGAGAATTAACGACCATTCGTCACAATAACTGTACCTAAGAGTTGTAGATTCAGGATATGTACACCTAGCGACCACAACTGCATGTTACAGAAATAGACAAAACAAGGAGACGTAGGGCAACCAAAAGATAATGTAATTAAAAAATGACTGGATTATGGTACATTGACTTACTTTGACAGGCGCAACACTAGTTGTGCAGTTCCAGGAAAACCATGGCTCCCAGAAATACAAAAGGCTTTGTACAATGAAACAAGATGAAACTTTATAATAAAGAAAGATACAGGATTGGAGATGGAATTAGAAGAGAAAACAAGCATTTCAGCGTGACCGCAGACGAGTAAAACAAATAAAGCAACCTTCCAAAGAAAAGAAAACGTATCAACAAATATAGCAAAAATATTAAATGTCACATCATTTGCAATTAACACTTGGAAAACATGTCAAGCCAAGAGATGTAAAAACAAAATCTAGGGCGGGGAAGAAAAGAAATAGCTTATGAAATATCACCACCATGACAAAACTCTAATTGCAAGGAAAATGCAATGTCAATGCAAGATGTTAAGCGTGATCACATATCTACTTTTCTTATCCAACATCCATAAAATTCTCTTAAACCAACATTACCGAAACTATTTTTTTCATACAGCCTACGAAAAAAAAACATTTCAACTCAACCATGTGGATCACAAATAAGTTTGACACAACAAGTTCCGAAAGTTGGAACAAGACGGCGGGAAGTTGGATTCCAAGAACAGTATGAACTTCATCTCAACACAATAGAAAAATATAATCTGAAAACATGAGAGCATGACTTCACAACTGCCAAAGAAAATACCACCACGAGATGTGAAAAGTACCGACCTTTCTTCACAATAACAATACCTTAGAGTTCTAGATGCAGGATATGTACACCTAGAGACCACACCTGCATGTTACAGAAATAGACAAAACAAGGATACGTAGGGAAACCAAAAGATAATTTAATTAAAAAATAGCTGGATTTTGGAACATTTACTTACTTTGACAGGAGCAACACTAGTTGTGCAATTCTAGGAAAATCATAGCTCCCAGAAATCCAAAAGGCTTTGTACAATGAAACAAGATGAAACTTTACAATAAAGAAAGATACTAGATTTGAGATGGAATTAGAAGTGAAAACCAGTTTTTCAGCGCGACCACTCACGGTAACACAAATAAAGCAACCTTGCAAAGAAAAGAAAACCTATAAGTAAAACCAGTACCATCTAGAAGTAACAGACAAAGAAACAACTTTAAGTAGAATAACCACATCAAAAAGAGAAAAGAAGGAAAAAAACCTACAATAACAGAAAAGATGTTGCAACAAAAATCATGAGAGATTGTTAATGAAAAAACCTATTATACCCCAAAAAAACCTAAGAAACTCTCTCCTCACGCAAGCATACCTATGCCTAGAATTTTCATAAAAAATATCATCATAACCTTATTTAGTGCATTCCATCGTATAGGAAAAGAAAGGAGATGATGACAAAACAATAACAGCATAGAAACCTGAAACCTATCCCCGAAGATAATAAATTCTATGATAATATTTTAGGCTTTACAGACAAACCCAAGAACTACGTAGATTTTTTAATTGAATTTAGAATGAAAAATAAAATTCCATCTAGATCACAGTTTTAATAAATTGCTTTCATGTTCCATGAGTTATTTCTTATTCAACCTAGTTTGAAATTTTTCTATAAAAAAAGGAGGAACCTGGAGATTGACCTAAGTTAGGTTTGCTTGAGCATCCATATTCATACTTTCTACTTTCAACCTAAGATATTTACCCAGGTTAGTTGTTGAGCCACATTCATGTTTTCTATTTTTGTGCTAAATTTTAACTAAAATAGTGAATAAGGCATTTTGGTTTGCTCCCTAAAAATTATCATGCTCTCTACCATGAAGTAATGCACACTTTATTATTACCTTTTGAATTTATTTAAATTCAAAACAGCTATATTTTATAGGGTATAATCAACACTATATCCTCGAATTGCAGACAAATTAAGCCAACAACAACTTTATCAAAAATATTAAATGTCACATCATTTGCAATTAACACATGGAAAACATGTCAAGCCAAGAGATGTAGAAACAAAATCTAGGGCGGGGAAGAAGACTAATAGCTTATGAAATATCAACACCATGACATGAACTCTATTGCAAGGAAAATGCAAGATGTTAAGCGTGATGAAATATCTATTTTTCTTATCCAACATCCATTAAATTCTCTTAAGCCAATATTAAAGGAACACTATTTTATTGATACTGCTTATGAAAGAAAAAACATCAGCTTAGAGTTGAATTTCATAGAATTTTGACATAAAAAAAGCAGAAAGTCAGATAGAGACGGTGGAAAGTTGGATTTCATCAGCTTACAAAGTGAAAACCACATACCCATTCCAAGTACAGTAAGAAATTCATTTCAACGCAATAGCAAAATAAAACTAAGAACATAAGAACATGACTTCATAAGTACCAAAGAAAATACCAACACGAGATTTGAGAATTACCAACCTTTCTTCACAATAACAATACATTAGAGTTGTAGATGCAGGATATGTACACCTAGAGACTACAACTGCATGTTACAGAAAGAGACAAAACAAGGAGAGACGTAGTGCAAGCAAAAGATAATTGAATTAAAAGATGGGTGGATTGTGGGACTTTGACTTACTTTGACGGGGGCAACACTAATTGTGCGGTTCCTGGAAAATCCAAAGCAGACAACCCAAGAGAATTAACAAATAATGAAAACATAAAACAAGGAAAAGAAGATCCAAGGGCTGCTTGGACAACATCACAAAAAAGGGAAAATATATCTATAAAAACATACTAGAAACAACTAAATGACAATTCTATGTTATTACCCCTAGTCCTATGTCCATCTACAGTGAAACTCATTTTCTATTAGCAGTTACTTATGTGGCAAGGATACTAGAAATCATTATACTTACCAGCTTGATATAGCTCCCAAACATGTCAGAGGAAACTAGAACATAAACTTTTATGTAAAAATTAATGACATGGATTCAATACAGTCACATACTATTGTAATTTTCTTTATATGACCCATAAGGTCAAAGTGGAACCCATCAAGCTGACAAAATGGCAAAAAACGAATTATAAACTGCAAATAAAAAGCATCAATTGAAATTCTATCAAAAAAATGCCTAAAATTCATATGCTCTACTTTAGGCCAACAACAACTAAAGCTTAAGAGTAAATAAACAGCAATGGACACAGGGCCAACTACATGAAAAAGAGCAGGGTTTTGAACCAAGAGTAGATAAATAAACCTACCCTGACTTCTTGTCGTGATGCCTTCGAAAAATAATTGTTGATCACAATAGAAAGCCTATCAGAGTACCTGGGAGAAGCAGGTCATATAAGCATGCCATCAACAGGTTTTTTGTGTTGTGAACACATTGTACAGAAATCACATCTTACGTCAAAGAACGTAAAAAAATAGTACGAGAGCATTATGAAAAATCCATGTGTAATGAACTTTCCTTTCTGTGAAGACATTTTATTGAAGAATTGAATGTGGTGGACAACCCTAAACCAAAAGTTAGAGCTAGCAAAACAGACAATAATGTCAAATGAACATTCCATTGTGGTTGCTTTTTAGATAAGAGATTGTCACATGCAAATCTAAGCGTTTTAAAACTTGATAACAACAAATATTCACCACAAGTGGGGAAACAACAATAATGATTGAATGTACTCAACATTGGTATCAAAACAAAAAACTTACGTTGATATGTGGACAAGCACAAATTCTATAAGTCAGTTTATAAGAGAGAAATGAAGCTAGAAAAAGTTTAAGCAAATATTGGGATCGCGTCTTTCTATCCTCCCAATCTCTAGATTTAAAAGAGAGATCTATGGCAATTTGTCAAAGTACACAAGTACTCGCTACTGTCATCACCACATTAATTGAAAACTGCTATAGTACTCGCTACACAAGTACTATTTACAAAACTTGGTTGTAGAAAATAACTTGCTACATGTCAGCCTCCTTGGATTTATGGTGAAGGACTTTTGCAATCAACTTTTAGTTCAATGAACCATTTGGTACGCAGGTGTAATGATTCCAGTGTGTTACCACAAGATATTTACAACTAAACCAAATAGATAGTGGATGTAACTCTTAGATAAGGAATCATGTCATGTTCTCCAAAACCCTAAACCTGTTGACTTGGTAATAGCTTCCATTTTCTACCTTGTTTCCATGAAGAATGCAGATTTAGTTGCATAAATTCCATAGATGATGAAAGTAACTTTTGGCACATCAATATTATGTATATCAACTAGGCACGCTAATCTAGCCTAACAAAGGCCATTCACATTTTACAACCATGATTAACAAGCATGCACTTAAGAATTTGGATCCACGCCATCTTTTTGCTTCTTGACTTAATACCACAATTTGCATTAACTTGATAAAAGGCTTCTGTAACCACAACCACAGAACTCTAATTCTCAGAATAACAAGCACATCTAAGTGTCGAATGTACATGTCCATGCCGTAACTAACTCAACTTCTCTTCAGCTAAGTTTTGATTTATTTTGAGGTAGACTTTATATGTTGCAGCCACACCCTCCAAGCATTCCAATAGGAGGGGATAACATATTTACATGGACTAAATGATTTGCATTTCACTAAAGCATATAAAATGCAAAGCTATTGCATGTCTAGAAAGCATAACATTAGCCAATCCAAATGTTTGTTGTATTTCCCCATCATCAACAACAGAAATTTTAAAACGCTAGTATTTCATGGGAAAAAAATTCAATTCAAGATCCAGGTTACACATTTTCCTAGTCTTGATTCTACCCCTTGATGCTGGTGAACGGGAAAATAAATTACCTGGCTGAAATGTGTTAGGAATGGGACATATGGCCTAAAAGCTACAGAATCGATGTCATTCTTGGAAGATTCCTTGGGGGGGAAGTCAAGCTCAATAATATGATCATCATCCATTACTGCTCTTGGCAAAAATGGATGTAGAATGATGACTGAGAAAAGACCATTAGCTTGACATATTTCACAAAATGACCCGTGCCAAAATATGAAGCAGAATGTTTACACTAGTTCAATGCATACTCTTTCTTGCATGAAAAGACACCATTCAAAAGTCTGAGTTCAAAGATGTCATTTTCGAAAGATTTCTTGGGGAAGCTCATTCAAAAATATGGTATATCCATTACTGCCTTGGCAAAAATGGATCCAAGAAAGGTGACCAAGAAATGGCTATAACCTTGACATATTTCAAGACCATGACCCATGGCAAAATATGAAGCAGAACATTTACCGAAGTTCAATGCATACACTCTTTTTGCACGAAAAGATTTTAGATATTTCCCAAAAATCAAGAACAGCACTATTCATTACCCACATTCAACTTCACTAGGATTAATTCCTGTGTACTATTTCGTCAATAAATTTGCTATCAAGAAGCCCTTGCAAACTTTGACCAAAAGGCTGTCCAGACCTTGGTTTCCAGCTCCTGAGTATACTATCTATTTATGAAAAAACACACACAAGGCATTGTATGAACTCTAAAAATCTCAGTAGCTAGCCCCACATGAATGATGTGTGGTGGTGTACAAGGCTGACAAGGACATCTAAAATATAAGCACAGTAATACTGCACACAGCTGGTTCTAATAAGGTACGAAGATGTAGGGGTATTGAGATTAAATTATAGCAATGGAAAGGGGTACTTGACAGTCGTATTATACCTGAATTATCTATAATGTCAGGAAAAAAAATCTTCTCGAGAGTAAAGGTGATTTTAAAGACATCAAAAGTACCTTATATGTCACAGAACCACCAGACATTGCTGGTTGTCGAAGTGTAACATTGCAGATGGCACCATTTGCAGAGAGAATACAAATTGTCCGTGGCCCTTGCTGTGAAAAAGCCATAATTTTTGATGCAATGTCCTGTGAAAATGAAGACACTATTAGATGACTTGACATACTTTCAATAGGTTCCTATTTGAAGGGAGATAACAGAACCTTCCACCTCTCTACCAGCACGTCCTCAATTATTTTCACAAAAAAATAAGGTGGAGAAAATAGTTATTCAATGAGATCTATAAAGCATATCAACAATTGAAAAATTAAAGATAATTTGGTGCTAATTTAAACAATATTGCATTTAGCTACAGGAATTGTAAGTGCAAATCATCAAACTACAATAAGGTACACTTATTTTCATAAAAAAAAAAAAGAATCAATAGGACAATGAAAATTTGAGGATGAAAATTTGAGCATGTCCATATAGAAAATAACTTGCTACCATCACCCCTCTTCTTCTCCTATAAACCCAAAGCAGAACAACCCTAAAATTAACAGATAATGAAAAAATTAAGCAAGGAAAAAAAATCCAAGTGCAAGGCTTGGACGGCATCACAAAAGAGGGCAAATAAATCTGAAAAACAGATAGAAACAACAACTATGCTGGAAAGGAAAATATTAAAGATAATTTGGTGCTAATTTAAACAATATTCCATTTAGCTACAGGAACTGTAAGTGCAAATCATCAAACTACAATAAGGTACACTTATTTTCATATCAATAGGACAATGAAAATTTGAGGATGAAAATTTGAGCATGTCCATATAGAAAATAACTTGCTACCATCACCCCTCTTCTTCTCCTATAAACCCAAAGCAGAACAACCCCAAAATTAACAGATAATGAAAAAATTAAGCAAGGAAAAAAAATCCAAGTGCAAGGCTTGGACGGCATCACAAAAGAGGGCAAATAAATCTGAAAAACAGATAGAAACAACAACTACGCTGGAAAGGAAAATATTGTACACATGCCGCTTTAGCATTCAGTAAAATCCCAGGAGTTACTTATGATCTATGCTGGCTGTGACTTGCTTTCTCTTTTATGATCTGCAACTAGATAAGAAAGTACTTGAAATGAAAGAAGTGGATTATTTAACAAAAGAACTTCTCTGTATGTGTATGTCAAGGCCCTTTACAGCATGCATGTAACGAACCTTCAAAAATAGAAGCATCTCTTTCAAAGATGCCTGCAAGGATGCAAAGGGAGAGAACTTACAAATTTATTAAGAAATTAAGAAAAAAGACGTAACACTCAAAAGGGATCAATTCATGCAGGGGAATGATCAGAAAATTTGGTTGGATATATTTTTTGGAGAATTTCTACCCACAACTATATAGTTCCTCTTAGTAACTTTTCAGAGCTTTCTTGAACTGTTTTTCTGAGAATGATTTTGCATCGAAATCATCTTAATTACTTGTGTATATATATATATATATAAAACCATTAAAGACATGTACAGTTCAAGAAAGCTGTGGAAAAATCACCATGAGACCCATTTCTACAAGCAGTACTGCTCATGGAAAATTGATCATCTCAACCTTGATAATATAGACTCATTTGAGTAGCAATAGTGCTATGGGTGAAAATCAATTCAGCAGCCCAGGCAATTTGACTCACAAAATAATGTTAAGATATCAAGATTTCACTGATTATCTAAAAACCTTGTCCAAAATCTATCTCAGCGCATTGAAAAAATTCTCGTCAGATGAAAAAATCAGAACCTTACAAAAGATAATAATCAAGATCGATATAAAGATAGCTCGTGAACTAACCTTGTCTTTATCATCAATGCCATCTCCAGAATTATTCTAAACCACGACCACCATCTCCGCCACCTCCAAGAGAAAACATGTAAGCCGTGTTTTGAATAATATTAATGAGAGAGCGAGAGAGAGCGTTTCAAAGAGTGAAATAGAAAGACTTTCCGGAGAGAAAGAGGTTTTCTCTTCTCTCTTTTTAAGTTTTCTTAGAGAGAGAGAGAAAGAAAGTATCTGTTGTGTTTTGAAGATTAATAGCAATGGGGAAGATGAAGCACAGAAAATTAAAAGAGCATTGGTGTTTCACTATGACGTAATGGCCGTTAAATATGGGATTCTTGAAGAGTATGGTATGGTTTATTTAGAGGGTAGCTTTGGAGACGGAGCTCCGTAATAAGCTTACATATTTTTAAAATTGTAAGTACAAATATTACTACATTACTACAGTATAATACACGGTTAGACTTCAGCTTTAAAAATTAATGGATTACTTGATTTTTTTAAATGAATTTTTATTTCTTATTTCCATTCATCTCACAAACAATTGTCCAAACATAACTCTATTTTTATCTTTTGTCTACATTTGACGAATTATGGAAATGTTTACTTCTATAAAATATTTTAAAAAAATACCATCTCTTGTTTTGTTATTTATTATAAAAACAATTTGACAAGAAAAATTATGAAAATACTTTTATTATATATAATTTGATATAAATAAAGAATTACCCACATCCCACTAATCTTAACTAGTAGCTGTGTTTTTTTTTGGCATGTAGCAACTAGTGTTTTGGGAGTTAAGTTTCTAATCTTTTATTGATAATATTAGTTTAGGAGGCTAATTCAGAATTTAAACTAATTTCGATTAAAAAAATAGTTGGTTCAGTAAAAATAAAACTACAGTACCGTCGCAGCGTACGCCACTGTAGACACACCACTACAAGCATGTTGTTGAGGCATGCGGTCGTAGGAGATAACCACCGCTACACGCAATGGTTACCTCTTGTGCCTATAAATACAGAGAAGGAGACGACGATAACGGAGGGGGAGAAAAAAAATAATTGGGGGGATGATAACAAAACAAAGAGGAAGAAGACGATGACATTGTGTGCAAAAATTGTAGTATAACCACCAACAAACAACCATTCTCGACGTCAGCAGGACCACGCCAGTACAGTTTGGTTATAGTTCACTCTCTCTCTCTCTTCGTTGGCATCCTTGTCTCTCCTCAAGCAGTAGTTGGTCGACCACCTAGCATCATCCCCTCAGCACTGGTAGCCTCTCCACCACGCCAAAGTTGATGCGAATCTAACCTCTTACGCAATTTTTGTGTAGAAGAATTGAAACCCAAACTAAAAAACCTTGAAATAACCTCCAATTCAATATTTAGTATAATAACAACAACACTCGATTTATAGGTAGTTCTATTACTTCTAGTTACATAACCCCGTGTTTGATTAGTTTGCGGTAAAATTGAACCTCCAATTAAAACCTCTAGAAGCTGATATCAAAATAATCCCAAATTTAATATAGAGTGCAATAACAACCCTAATACAAAGAATATGAAGTTTCAATTGATTTTAAGGTGTTTTGCTTAGGGCTCACTAAGGTATTGTTTCTGCGGCAAAATTGAACCTCGACATAAAACCTCAAGTAAAGAATTAAGCCCAAATTTGATATATGATGCGATCTCACCCCTAATAGACAAAATATGAATTTTCAATTGATTTTGATGTGGTTTTCTTATGTTTCACTAGAGTTGTGTTTCTGCGGTAAAAATATAATGATCCTTCAAATTTTAGCTCATTCTTCTATATCTCTTTCCTTTTTTTAATATATTGATATGATGAAATAGTAAAACGATGAAATATAACATTTTCTTACTTACATGATGCAAACACGAAGAACGAGAAGATGGATGCAAACACTGAAAAACTTTAAGGAACAATAAAAAAAAACAAAAATAATAGAAGGATATGACCCTGTTACAGAGCCTAGCTATGATACCAACTAATGTGAACCTCGTGATCATCTAACCCACAATCAAGACTGAGATATGATCCCGGAAAGCCGAGATATGTCTGATAGAAGTGTGACACAATGGAAACTTGCCCCAAAACACCAGCACTATTGGAATTAGTCGAATAACACCACGAAGCCACCTGATCTTCGATAAGACAGATTTAGTTCGTTCAAGAACTAAAGAATACAAGAATCACTCTTTCACGTAAAACTAAAAAATTCAAAAGTAATATTCATCAATGGGTGCTGAAATTTAGCTTACACGAGGTGATTTGCCAGCGTGCTGTGCTGGGTTTTTTCTATGTAGAAAAAAAAATGATTTCTTATGTGTTGTAATTAGTTATTTTAATATTTAATTCATGAAATTATAATAGATCCAATCTGTTATAAATGAGTTTTTTTTCTGTCTTAAAGGGACAGTGTAATCGAAACGCAGGGGAAGTGGTTTGTATATTTTTTAATTGTAGATAACTTTGGTAAATTTATCTACCCATTTTATTTGTAAGTTGCATTTTTTCCCAAGTAATATAAGATATGAAATATTATACATTTTATTTTTTACAAAACCAATATAAAATCCAAGTATCAAATTTATCTAAGAAATAAGCTTAAACAAAAGAGGAAAAAAAATAGAAATAAAAGGGAAAAACATTTTTTTATTTTATAAGATTTATTCCACGTATTATTATATTAAAAGTATTTAAGAAAAATGATATTATTTTTTTTGTTCCTTAAAAATCCTAGGTCATATTTTTTGTCTCTATATATATTTTCACGCGCTATTATTAAAGAAAGATTAAAATATATAAGTACTCTCACATATTTATAAGAAAAAAAACCTAAATAAATGACAAAACAAAAAAAATATAGGTAGATTTAAAAAAAAATTGATTTGAAAGATAAATAAAAACAATTTAAAAACACAACAAAGATAAAAAATAAAAAATATCAATTTTAAAATGATCATCAACACAAATTAAAATGTAAATATTTAAGAAAAACCTTAATAATAGTGGAAATAATAAAAATTTGTGAGACCATAATTATTGTTACAAAACAATATTCCATAATTTTTTGTTTTATAAGATTTATTACTCATATTATATATATATATATATATATATATATATATATATATATATATATATATATATATATATATATATATTAAGGCGCTAATATTAAATAAATATCAAAAAACATAAATAGTCTGACATATTTAAAAGAAAACAAAACTAACAAATAATCATTATCATTATTTTGAATGTCTTATCTATAATAATTAGGCCTAACAATTTTTTTTAAAAAAAAAAATTAAAAAACAATATAAATGACTAAATAAAAATAAATATCATTAGATTTTAAGAAATTATTTGACCTAAAGGAAAAAAAAAAGAAATTATAATAATTATTAATTTTCAAATTATCACCAGCACATATTAAAATTTGGACATTAAATAGAAAAAATTAATAACACTAGAAATAAAGAAAAATTGGAAACAAAAACTAAGAGCATGTATATATAAACATGGTCAAAAATAGGAGCTTTGTAAGAAATATGTATAAAAAAGTAAAGGAACTAAAATAAAAATCCAAGATTAAAAGTATAAGGGATAAAATAAAATAAAATATTTAATAAATTTAATTTGAAGGACAAAATTGAAATAAATCCAAACATTGATACCGATGAAATTAAATAATTTAAAACAAAAGATGAAATTAAAAGAATTAGGACCAAAATGAAACTAAAATCTATAATTAATTTGCATGGAAGGATGAAATTGAAAAAAATCAAACTTTGATACCGAAAATATTAAGGATTTATAATAAATTTGCATGGAAGGATAAAATTGAAGTAAATCAAAACTTTGATACCAAAAATATTAAGGATTCCAGACCAATCCGAAAATTCAAAGAATGGGGACCTAAATGAAACTACAATATATAATCAATTTTAATTGAAAGACGAAATTGAAACAAATGAAAACCTATATAATAGCAATAAGGACCATCAAAAAACAATTTGAAAGTTCAGATATCACAAAAAACAGTTGCGTTGATGTCAGCATGCACAGGCAGGAGAGAGAAAAAGGGAAGGAATTTGAACGACCATTGACACGTCTCCGGCCACTCGTGGACTCACACCCGCCGCACTAAGGGGAAGAGGAGATGGATAAAAATCATTCTAGATGATGGTTGGGTATTTTTGGACACCGGAATACACCACACACGCCGCTAGAAACAAGCATGAGCGTGGAAATGTACGGCATGTCTAGCAACGCTAACAATAAATCGGAGGAAAAAAAGAATAAAAAATTGGTAAATTACCAGGACACTCCTCTCAGTTAGACCTTGGTTTTGTCATTTTCTAAGGACAAAAGGGTTATTTCATTATGCAAAGAAATATTAAAAAATAAATAAACCGGCTAGCCAGACTCGACCGGTCCGGTCCAAAATGGTGCAATTACCGTCGAGCCCTTCAGTCCAGTGGCCTTATTTTGTCTTTTTTTTTAGGGGATAAATTTGTTATTTCACTGTGCCAAAAAGAAAAAATCAGAAGACTGAACGGACTGAACGAACCAAACCGAACCGACTCGAAAATTGAGCATAACAGTAATCGTCCATAGTGTTTTGTGTCTTGGTGAATAGTGCATCGGGTCGTGATCTATTTTAGTTGTATAGATAATGAGTTTATATAGTTCTTGAAAAACATACCCTAATGAACTCCTTATGTGGACTTAAATGAGGTCCACTCCAAATTGACCCAAAACCCTAAGTTGGAAAGCCCATGACTTAATCCAAACAAGCCTTGGATTCTAGCTGAAAACAAAATATTAATTAAGCTCAAACAAGACTTGGGTTGTAGCGAGCAAAATTAATAAATTCCACAAGGCTTATCTATAACCTTCCATTCAGCCCCTTAATCCTAGAAACAAAAGGTAAAGGTAGCCACCAATGTTATTTCCAAGTTGTAGTTGGATTCTTTTGGTTCCTTTGTTGTCCTCACTTCATGACCCAAATAAGGTTGTATGGGACCCCTCTTGCACACGGATAAGATGTACTAGGGTCTGCTCTTGATACTCCAACGGTCTGTGCGATTCTAACTTGGTTTAAACCTTCAAAACCACGAATCAAGCCCCTGAACATGTAATGGGTCCTTGTTGGTGTTTCTTGGTTGGTACGCGTCAAGATTGGTCTAATACAACCTTATTTGGGTCATGAAGAATCCTACTACAACTTGGAAATAATATTGGTGGCTACCTTTTCCTTTTATTTCTAGGATGAA